>JXTB01000356.1:360370-432114 GCA_002914805.1 Parasponia andersonii
GCGAGCTTTTGCCCCCATTACCTTGGAGAAGTACCTGTGCAACCTCGGTTCTTTTACTTCGAAGTCTCCCCTGACCTGACCCGCGATCAACTGCGTGTCGGTCTTCACGACGATATCCTCCACTTCGAAGTGCAGTGCCAGCTCAAGGCCTTGCAACAGTGCCTCGTACTCTGCCTCATTGTTAGTCGCCTGGAAGCCGAGCCTCAATGCTTTCTCAACTCTGAGACCTGTTGGGTTCTGCAAGACTATCCTGATACCTGACCCTGAGGCATTCGTGGATCCGTCCGTGTAGAGCGTCCAGGCTGAAGGGGGGTGAAGTTGAGACATCTGACATGGGTCATGCCGCTCGCCAAAGGATTCGATTTCCACTAGAAAATCCGCCATTACCTTCTTTGTCGCTCGAGGCTGATACTCGATATCGTATATCTCCAGCTCGATGGCCCATTTGGTCAGTCGTTCCGATAGGTCTGGTTTGGCCAAGATTTGACGGATGAAGAAATCCGTATACACAGTGACCGAGTGTGCCTCAAAATACTACCGGAGTTTTTTTTTAGCATTGACCAGAGCGAGGACTAGCTTTTCTGCCACACTGTATCAGGTTTCGGCATCCAGGAGCATGCAGCTTATATAAAATACCGGTTTTTGTTTGTCGTCTTCCTCGATGAACAGTACGGTGCTGACCACTACACCGGACACCGCTAAATAGGCGTATAGATGCTCCCCCTCTGCCGGGGAAGCTACGATGTGTGGGTGACTCAGATACAGCTTGTGATCTGTCAATGCCCTGTCATGTTCCTCCCCCCAGATGACAGTAGAGCTTTTCTTCAAGCATTGGAAGAAAGGTTTGCATTGGTCAGACATCTTGGAGATGAATCAGCTGAGAGCGGCTATCTTCCTGGCCAGGCGTTGGACCTCCCGAACAGATGAGGGTCTCTGCACATTCGCGATTGAGGTCAGCTGGGTCGGGTTTGCCTCAATACCCCTCCGGCTCATGATATGCCCTAGGAATTGCCCAGAGGATACCCCAAACGCACACTTCTTGGGATTCAGACGCATCTGATGCTGCCTCAGAATCTGAAAACATTCGTCTAGATGCCTCAGATGGTCTGAATCCTCCCTGCTTTTCACGACCATATCGTTGATGTAGACCTCCATAGTCTTCCCTAGTAGCCTGGCGAACATTTTATTCATGAACCTTTAGTAGGTTGCCCCCGCGTTCTTCAGGCCAAATGGCATACACCTGTAGCAGTACAGACCTCGCTCCGTGATAAAAGCCGTGTGGATCTGGTCTTCCGCGTACAGGGGGATCTGGTTGTATCCGGAGTAGGCATCCAGAAAGCTCATTCTGTTGAATCCCGCCGTCCCATCTACCATTTGTCGATTCTTGGCAGGGGGAAGCTATCTTTCGGGTAGGCCTTATTCAGGTTGGTAAAGTCTATGCAAATACGGTCGTCACCGGTTTTCTTTTTCATCACTACCGGGTTGGAAACCCAATGAGGGTATACCCATTCCCTGATCAGACCACTCTCCAGCAGCTTTTCTACCTCCTTGTTGATCACCCTGTTTTTCTCTGGTGTGAACCTTCGGGGTTTCTGCCTGACTGAAGGGAAATGAGGATCTATGTTCAGTCGGTGGCAGGAGTGTGCGGGGTTTATCCCAGGCATATCATCGTGGGACCACGCGAAGACATCCTCGTTCCGCTTCAGGAATCTCAACATCTCATTCTTTTGCTCCTCGGGTAATAAGGCCCCGATTAGAATCACCTTCGCCGGTTCTGTCTCTTTCAAAGGGACCGCTACCAGCTCCTCGATCGTGGATTCCAGACCGTCAGACTCTTCTTCGATTCGCTTCATGTATGCTGGCAGGCGGTCCTTTGATTGCTATCTGTCCCCGGTTGCGGCGCTTGCACTCGCGTCGGCTCCCCTCAGGGCGGCTGAAAAGCATTTCTTTGCGAAGGCCTGGTCTCCCTTGATGTTAATCGTGTAGGTACCGTCCTTTGATTGACATCTTAAGACCTAGTGGAAGGTGGAAGTGACCTCATGCATGGTGTGGATCCATCCCCTTCCCATGATGACGTTGAAGGAGGACTGGCAGTCAATGACGATGAAATCCACGTCCAAGCATCTCTCAGCAGCACAGACATTAAGGGTCATGACGCCCAAAGGGCAGACCTTCGTGCTATTGAAAGTGAACAGCGGCTGACAGGTCAGCCTGAGTGCACTTCTATCCAAACCCATATTCTCGAATGTGCTGAGGAATAGGATATCGACGCTACTTCCACCATCGACCAGGACCCTTCCGACCAATACGGAGCCAATCTGCAGTTTAATCACCAAGGGATCGTCGTGAGGCTGGCGCACCGTAGTTAAATCTTGTTGGGTGAAAACGACGGGGGCGGCGGAGGTGCGGCTTTCTCCAGACATCAAATGGTTGACGGAATAGCCTATCCCTCTCAAGCGCTTCACCCTACCCTCAGCTCTTTTAAGGCATCTTTCTTTTTCCTCTTGATCCTGGGTCGGCTCTGGCTTACCCACGATGGTCGGCATTATCTTCTGGGTCTGCTCTCCTGATCCAGAGGCTTGGGCCTGCTTCCCTTTCTCAGGCCTGGTGACGTCTTCCAGCGGCTGGGTTCCGCCGATTTTCACGTACTGTTTCAACCTGCCGGCATGGATCGCCATCATGACCTGAGCGTAAAGGTTGCGGCAGTGGACGGTATCGTGCCCGAAGTCTTTGTGGAACTGGCAATACCTATTCCTGTTCTTCATATGCTCAAGGACGCCAGATTTAGGTGGGTCTTTGAAAATGCCCATGTCCTTGTTTGGAGGTAGATCACGTCGATCGGCATGTTGATCTCATACTTCTGTAGAGGGTCACGGGACGTCTTCCTCCTCTTGCCACCCTCCTGACCGTCCTGGACGGGGGCTTCCTGCTTCGGAGCCGGCCCTTGGCCCGGTGAGGGCTTCTTTACCCCTTGCAGGGCCGGGGGTTGTACTGGCATCGTTGTTATCGTAACGGAGGTCTTGGGTGCCTTCTGGTGGCTTTCCAGTACCCTGAATCCCCCTTCCGACTTTGCCTTGACGTCCGCCATATCGCACGGAAGATTTAGAAGGAAGTGCTCCGATAGCATTGATCCTGGCTGCAGGCTCCTGACGAATGAGCCTGCAGCTTGGACCGAGTCGGCGTTATGGACCAGTGACATTGCCTCAAGGAAACGCGAGAGGTACTCTCGCGGGGACTCATTTGCGGCCTGCTCCAAACGGTCTAGGTCTCGCATGGTTTTTTGTTGTCTCCGGACACCTGCGTACTGCTTCAGGAAAAGTTTGCAGAAATCTTCAAACCCGTTTATGGACTTTTCTGGGAGCTATCTGAACCACAGCAGGGCTGGTCCCGCCAGGGTCGTAGAGAAGACTTTACAGGTCACGGCCTCGTCCCTGGTTTCCAAGGCCATCTTCTGCTGAAAGTGGTATATGTGGTCGAGAGGGTCGGTTTTCCCTTCGAACGGCCTGAAGGTCGGGGTCGTGAAGTCCCTCGGTCTGGGTTCCATCTGGATCCAGTCGGTGAATGCCGTTCGGTTGATCTCTCACATAATTTGTTCTGCCAGATCGTCGGGGGTCTGGCTGTGATGGGCCCCGAGTCTCTTACCCAACTCTGCCATCATCTCTTGCTTCCAGTCGGGGGGCGTACCTCCTGGGCTTCCATGGCATCTTCTGCCCGTTGCCCCCCTGGTTTGGAAGGGTCTCGATTGGCTTTGTCATGCCCCCTGCATCCGCAACCCGGATGGGACGGGGCCTTCTCCTCGCGGTTGACTTCCGAATTCTTGTTGGACTTCTTCGTCGAAATCTTCCCTCTGCTGGGTCCTGTCTTCACTCGCCAGCAACCCTTCGAGGCAAGCGTTATCTCTGCGTATCTCTACGACCTCTTCCTTTAAACCTAGGACGGCCTCGTGGGCCATCTCTGCCTTCCAGTTTGCTTCCACTAGGGCGGCAAGCATTTGATCCAGTTTCTACTCCAGATCTGGTCGTGCTTCTCGGGAGCTTCCTTCGGCGTCGGGACGTGTGCTCCTGGTTGTCATTCTTGAGGGTGCTATCAGATGTTGTATGGCTTTTAGTTCGGGGAGAGCACGGCCGTGAGTCTCCTACTCTTTTTCTCACGCTCAACCTTTTTCCCACAAACGGCGCCAAACTGTTGGAGCAGTTTCTCACCAGCCGTCCACGTGTCTCTGAACTGCTGATGTTGTATTCTTCAACTGTCCACGTGTCCTCGCTGAACTCCAAGCAAGGTTGGAGAGGCGGGGGTGGCTACCTGCAAAGACTCTCCGATGCTTAAGTTAGTGGTTTATCTTTGATACAGGGTAGTAAGGAATTAGTTCAGTATGAGTATATCTTTGTTTTTTGCTCATAAGCTTTTTTATATACTTCTTTCTGTAAGCGTACATGCCCCTCTCGAGAACGCATGGCTCTTATATATATAATCCTGAGATTGTGGATAATGCGGGTCTCAATCTCAGGACTGAGTACCTTTCTCCTCAAAGTCTTTTTCGAAGGTCATGTGCCGAGAATTCTGCGATCTCCTCTGTATCGCTGTAGCCTGATTTCCGCCGCCTCCTACGGCTTGAATCTGTCAGGGGTGAGATTTGGGTAAATCGCCGTTCTGTCAGGACGGCTTGCCCCTTGCGCACGCCTACCAAGGATCGTATTAAATGCTCTGTCTGGGTCTGAAGTCGTGAGTTGCTTTCCATTGTATTCAGGTGGAAGACCCTTGGGGCTTCCGACTCCCCAGCTGCCGAGGTAAAGGCCATTGTATTCAGGTGGAAGACCCTTGGGGCTTCCGACCCCTCAGCTGTCGAGATAAGGGTTGGACTGGGCCGAGACTGTCCAGGGTCTGTGATGGGCTCGGCCCTAATTTCGGACAGCCCAATGGCCGATTGTGAAATCACGTGTGATCCACGTGGCCTGTAACTAATCACTCTCGACACCTGTCAGACGGTGGACCATTTTTGTGACCTGTTCACCCACTCGGCCATCCACGTGGCGTGTGACTTGGGAACGGGTCCCACACTGAGGCTTTTTATTGATATAATAGTAAGTTTCTATTTACTCTGTTGACACTTCTGAAACGTTACTTTAGCACTCTGTATTGTACGTTTCTCCGTTTGGAGCGTCTGTCTATGGCAATGAATAATCAAAGGACCTATATACCCCTCATGCATTGCTCTCTTTCTCACCTCAAGCTCCTTAAAGGCCCCAAAGCTAATTACTCGAAAGGATGTTAAAATATCCCCTTAAAAATAAGGGTGAATTGTAAAAATAATATCTTAAAATTTATGTGTTCTGTAATTTAAAAATTTTGAATTCTATAAAATAATACTCCGAGATTAAGAATTTTTGAAAATTAATATTATGTATTGACTTTTTGACTAATTTTACTAACGAAAAAAATAATAATATCCTCCATTAAAATTGGTTTAATTCTTATTATTTTCCTTAATTTTGAGGATATTATTGTCTTTTATAAGTTAAAGTTATACAAAAAAATCAACTCATGGTATTAATTTTCAAAATTCTTAATCTCAAAATATTATTTTGTAGAGTCTAAACTTTAAGTTTTGAATTGCAGAACACTCAAATTTGAGGATATATATATTTTTTTTTTTTTTTATAGTTTACCTTAAAAATAATGAAAATTTAAAATTGTTCTTAATAAAAAAAATCGAAACCAAAATAGAATAAAAATTTAATTATACATAGAATATATGTAATTTACATTTTTAAGGTAAAATCTACTTTTATTTAAGTAAGGGAAATTTTGGATGTATTATTCTTCAAGAAAAGTTATGTCATTTTCTTATTTATCTCAACTGAACTTATTTCAGAGGATAGATTTAATAGATGTTAAAAACCAAATAAAGTAATTGCTAAAAAAAAAAAAAGAAATAAGAAGGTTAAATTTGACATTTCATCTCAAGCTAAGTTCTTAGCTTATTTTGTCAATTTGAAAGCCGAAACTTTTTCGACTCTGATCATAAATAATGTTGGTGATCTCTTTTATTTCGTTACTATATCTTACTAATGAGTAATGATACTACTTGATGTAGCGTGCATTTCAACTGCTTACTATTTTAAAGTAGGACCACACCATTTCAAATTAAATGGCTAAAAGAAATAGATAACACTACATATCTTAATCTTTGTATCAACACAGGTGACATGTAACTTACTACAAATAGATTAAATATTATCACTAATTAAGTTGTGACAAATTACATGCTTCATGTGTTGGTATTAAAATTTGGGTACAAAAATTGATACCTCAAGCATTATCCAAAAAGAATACCACATTAGTAGTGTAAGCTTTTTGTGCAAAATTTTGGTATCCTAATCCTTACCAATCTACCAATACTTTCTTTTAAAAGTTGATATCGACCTTCTTTTAATTTGGAAAAATAATAGAGAGACTTTTCAAGAATAGTTCCTGAAGCAGTTTTTTTTTCCCTCCTAAAACATTTATTTGATTAAATACTTAGGAACTCATAATTTATAACAAAATTATCCTTCCTTAAACATCAAATTACACTAGAGAGATCGTAGATTGTGAGAGTATGAGAAAAATGGCAAAATAGAAGTATACTAATATAAAACTTCTACAAACTTTACAATAGAAAAAGACTACCAAAGGTAAAACTTATGCCCTAGATGCGAGATCTAATTTCTTCAAAATAATTTCTTGACTTTTATAATAAATAGCCATTTTTTTCACTTCATTTTAAAAACATGATCACCTTTTCACTTCTTTACTAAATGACTTTATTTTGCTATATTGTCGTTTAACAATATTTAATTTTTATATATAAGTAATATAATACATTTTGCATACTATACATATCAATTTTTTTATTCTGTATATATGATATAATATATCTTGAAACTCATATTATTTTGCTACTTAAACTGATATATATGACCACCTGACCACTTTGTTTTAGTATTTGAAAAAAGCACATTTACTAAATGGATGTTCACTTTTTTCACTTGATTTTAGTAAATGTTTATTTTTCTCCTTTTGTAGCTAAATGACTAGGTTCATATATTTTTACATTTGGTATATATGCTTATATATTTTTAGTTTATGTACTGAGTATATAAATTTTTATATTCGGCACATAACATTTTACACATATTATATATGCTGATATACTAGATATTTTGCTATAACATTTGAAAAATATACATTTACTTAAAATGGACCCAAAATTTGGTTATTTTTCTGTAAGACCCTAGAATGTTTTCCTTTATGTAGGCCTTTAGGTTACTTTGTAAATTACTATCTTAAAGTGATATTTGCCTAAGGGAAAAAATGAAAAACTCTTATTTTTAATTATGATCTTGAGAAAACTAGACGGATAACTATATTTTTAAATTGATTTAAGTAGATATCCATATTTTAAAAATTATAGCTAAATATTGAGTTTGGTCATATACTAAATTGTGGACAAAAAATGGTTAAATAACTAGTCAGTCTTATGATCTTCCTAAAAGTGTTATTCTCCAATATCTATCATGTGTTGGGAAACAGATTGATTAGGAGTAATTTGGGTCAAAATGACTTTTATAGGATTATTTTGTGTGTGAGAGAGAGACTATCACAATATTAGTGACAAATAGTCATTATATTAGTGATCATGGTAAGTCTGGGGCTCTTAGAAAAAATGGCTATATTCGTTCTCCAAATAATATAGCAAAATGGTTGGTGTATTAGTAAGATACCTAGTGTAAAATCTGATTTACCGGTATAGTAATTTTCATATTCTGTATATATCGGAAAGTTGGTATATCAATGAATATATCAGATGCAAAAATAAATATACTTAACCACTTAGCTATTAAAAAAAATATAAAAAAAGGGACACCTATTCTAATTTCTCTTGTTTTTAGTAAAATGACCACCTATTAGTGGATATGTCACAGTCTAAAATCACAATGACTGTTTTAGAAATATCACATTTTTTAGTGATAGTGTGTTACAATGATGGGTAGTTACTATATCTGACCATATAAATTTATAAATTTTTCTAGAATCAATTAGCGACGATCAGTAATATAATAACTACCCATTACGTACTCCAAGAAAGTTATTTGGGAAAAACTACGTAAATAACCATTTTAAAGCATACTTATATTTAAATTATTTTAAAGCATATTTACGTTGATTGTAGATTGTGAGAGTATGAGAAAAGTGGCAAAGTAGAAGTATACTAATATAAAACTGCTACAAACGTTGCAATAAAACAATACTACCAAAGGTAAAACTTATGCCCTAGAAGTGAGACCTAATTTCTTAAAAATAAAATTTTGACTTTTTATAATAAATATCCATTTTTTCGCTTCATTTTAAAAAATGACCATCTTTTTATCTCTTTACTAGATGACTTTATTTTGCTAAATGGTCGTTTATCAATATTCAAATTTTAAAAAATTAATATAATACTTTTTTATACCAAATATATCATTTTTTTTTATTCTGTATATATAATATACTATATCTTGAAACTCACATATATAAGTTCTTTTGCTACTTAAACTGATATATCTGACCACCTTGCTTTAGTATTTGAACAAGGGACATGTACTAGACAAAGGCTCAAAATTATTGCTCAAAACCCCAAGAATATTTTATTTTATGTGGGCCTTTAGGTTAATTTGTAAATTCTTATCTAAAAGTGGTATTTGCCTAAGGGAAAAAACGAAAAACTATTACTTTTAGCTGTGAACTTCCAAAAAGTGTTATTCCCCAATATCTACCATGTGTTCAGAAAAAGATTGATTATGAGTAACTTGGGTCAAAACGACTTTTGTAGGATTATTTTGAGAGAGAGAGAGAGAGGGGCTATCACGATATTAGTGACAAATAGTCGTTGTTATACTAGTAATTGGTGGTCAGTTCGGGGCTCTTAGTACAATGGCTGAATTTTAGGCTCATTTCAAAATAAATGTTTGTTCTCCAAATAATGTAGCAAAATGGCTAGTGTATTAGTACCGAGTGTAAAATATGATTTACAAGTATAAGAATTTAAGTATTATATATATATATATATATATATATATATATATATATATATCAGAAAGTTGGTATATCAATGAATATATCAAATGCAAAAAAGATATACTTGGCCACTTAGCTGTCAACAAAAATGTAAAAAAATAGACTGCCACTCTAATTTCTATTGTTTTTAGCAAAATGACAACACATTAGTGGATGCATCAAGTGTAAAATCTCACCGGTATAAAAGTTGATATACTAGATTTCTTAAAAAAAAGTTGATATACTTAGTCTATAAATTTAATCTAGTATTTTAGTAAATTTACTAGTATAAAAACTAATATACTCTGTTGTTTAGCGATATAAATTAAAAAAACATACATTTATATTAAATTGAATTTAAAAATAGGACACCCATTGTAATTTCTTAATGTTACGGGGCTTTACGTCAAAATAGTGGGAAATGGACCTAGCTAGGAGTATTTTGAACTAAAATGAGGTTTTTAAGACTGTTTTGAAAAATTATTTTTTTAGAAATATCATAATTTTTAGTGACATGGTGTTACAATAATTGGTAGTCACTATATGTGACCATATAAATTTATAATTTTTTTCTAGAATCAATCGGCGGCGGTCAATAATATTAACAACTACCCATTACATACTTCTAGAAAGTTATTTGGAAAAAACTACCTAAATAATCATTTGAAAGCATATTTACATAGATACTCTATTTTTTTTTTCACCAATACTCGTTTTCTACCTATTTTTGAAGAAATAATTACCACAAATATTTTATACAGAAAATGTATATTGTGTTATATATATCATGCGTAAAACTTATACCTAAAATTTAGTATATATTTCAAAATATATACCATATATATATAAATTTATATTGTAAATATATAACACATATGTTAACATGAAATGTATATATAAAAGAGCATGTATTGGTGAAATAATATAAAAATGGGTATTTGTAATAAGGCCAAAGAAACGGGTATTGGGTGTAAATTCACATTTTATTTTAGTTGAAATTAGGATTAAGTACCACTTTTTTAAACTAAATATTTAATCCTAAAACTACTAATAAAGCCTACCACTTTCGGGAAGAAAAAAACCATTCTAACCCTATAATGCACCCAGACAAATTCGAATTGAAAATCAGTTTCCTTTAAAACTTCACGTGTTTTCCATCTCTTTATGGTGTTGGAAAATTTTTCTAATACTTTCTTTACGTCAAATTTGATCAATATCCAACATCCTCCAGATTTATAAGTAAATAGTGCCCAATTCTGTAATCGGCAAACATAGCTGGAGCTTTGGTGGTCTCTAATCGGTGCTTCTCCCTCACAATTGCAAATGAGATTGACTTTTCTATCAATTATAAGGTCGTCACGGGTTACTCTTTGCCACCTGAGAATGTTAGAGAGAGAGAGAGAGAGAGAGAGAGAGAGAGAGAGAGAGAGAGAGAGCTCTCACAACGCCAGAGAGAAAAAAAGATTCCGGAAAGAATGAGCGATTCAGAAGATGAGAGCCCGATTTGAGTGAAGGGTAAAATAGTCATTTCATTTACAAAAAGTTGTAGAAAATAGATGAGATATTACATTTAATAAATTGGCTCCAAATAGTGGATTTTGTTTAATTTGAAGATTAAATTAGGGCTTCTTACAAAATTTCAGATCCAAAGTAAAAAGAATTGCAAAATTTTGAATAGGTTGAATTTTTTGAAAAACTCTGCATTGATTTAGAAAAATATCACTTTATAATTTTATTTGAAAAATAATATTTTTAATATTTATTTAGAAAATATTATTTTTCTTCAAAATTGATATCTTTTAATGATACTTAGGTAACCAGCTAGGTTACTTGGGGTATTCAATCTAATTACTTAGAGTAACTAATTAAGTTACTATTTGACCAATTATTTCAAGTATCTCATCAATTAATAAAAAAATATTTTTAAATACTTTAAAAGTGATATTTTTCTAATTTAAATTTGGATTTTTTTCAGAGAATTTAAAAATTCAGATTGTTTTAACTTTTTTGAAAAATTACCGTAAAAATAAAAATCAAATTTCGTCATTAAAATGACGAGAAATTTAGATGAATGATTAATATTTTAAATTTAATTAAATATATGTCAACTTTTTAAATTTTATTGCTAAATGTCCAGATATATATATATATATATATATGTATATTTTACACTCGGTAGATAAATATATCTACAGATTTTAGTTACTGTACTAAAATATATTGGGTATATAATTTATTATACTCAATATATAAAATTTTATACTTAATATATAAACATATATATTAGATATTTTGTTATAATATTTGACAAAGAGATATTTACTTAAATTGAGCCTTAAATTGGGCCCAAAATTTGGTGATATTTTTATAAGGCCCTTGAATTACTCTTAGCCAAGGTACCATTTCCCAAAGTACTTAGTCAGGTAGGCATTTACCATTTTTTTCAAAGGTTTAACTAAATTTACTACCACTATTAGATTCTACCATTTTTTAGAGAGAATTAGTCAAGAATCTGTGAAGAATTTATCAAGAATGCATCAAAAATCCATCAAGAATCCGTCAAGATCACCATTGACATCAAAAACCTATCAAAAATCCTTCAAAAATCTATCAAGATTATTAAGAATCTGTCAAGAATTCGTCAAAAATTTATCAAGAATTCGTCAAGATTGCTACTGACATCAAGAATCATTTAAAAATTCATCAAGATTTCATTTTAAAAAAGTGGTATAATGATAGATTTAATTAATAAGAAAAAAAAAGTGGCGTATAGCTAATTTATTCCAAATATTTCCAATCGGGGGAGGGCCCATTATACTAAAGCCCGTTGGAATTGACTTTCATAAATGAACCTGCTTATTGATGGGGAAATTATACATTATATGGTATTTTTTGAAAAAAAAATTGAAAAATACAGTGGTCTGCGTTTTTTTAAGGTGTGGTATGGTTTTTATTAGAAAAATACATTTTTTTTAAAAAAATACTATTTTTTAAAATAGTAAGTAGTAACCGATAACTAGTTTCTAGAAACTGGTAACTAGTAACTAAAGTTATTTATAACTAGTATATAACTGGTAACTAGTTTTCAGATACTGGTAACCAATAATCATTTTAAAAATAGTATTTTTCTAAATCATTTTTAAAAGGTGATATTTTTCTAATAAAAACTGTATGAAAATTAGAAAAAAAACATGACTTCTGTATTTTTGCAATTTTTTTGATTTTTTATCAGTAAAAGTGTTAGAAACCCCTTATTGATTGCGCCCGCCCAATATCTAATACATTCCAATAGTGAAGCATTGACGATTCAATCCGTCATACTTGAATTTCAGCCTAATAAGGTCATCTTTGCCTCTTACTTCCAAAAGCCATTTACACGACCGATGTTCTCATTTTAAATAGTATAAAATTAAAAAAATAATAGAAAATTAGGTGGATGACCAATTTTTTAAATTAATTTAAATAAATGTCCACATTCTAAAAGTTATAGTTAAATGTCCATTTTTTTAAGCTTTAGTTGTGGAATATGTTGTGTTTTTTTTATCATTAAGTGAATCGAATATTTAACTAATTAAGCCCTCTATGGTCCTTTTAGAAAAGAATTAAAAAAGTATCGTGGACTCAATTTTTTTTTAAATCATGTATCGTAATTTTTTAGAAAAATATCATTTTCTGATATTTTTAGAAAAATATTATTTTCTGATATTTTTAGAAAAATATTATTTTTAAAATAGTAACTAGTAACCAGTAACCAGTTTTTCGAGCATTGGTTACTACTAACCAAATGTATTTATAGCTGGTATTTAAACGGTAACTAGTGACTGGTGACCAATTTTCAGAACTGGTAACTAGTAACCATTTTAAAAATGATATTTTTCTAAAAAACAGTGGTGTGAAAATTGGGAAAAAAGCTAACTTACCGTATTTTTAATTTTCTTTTTAGTTTTTACAGGTAAAAGTGTTAGAAACCTAAATTTTTGAGCTTAGTTATATATTAAGTTTTGGGCCAAAAAATAAGAAAATAGCTAGTCAACCCATTTATATTCCATCTTCTTAATAAAGTATTTATAAAAAGTGGCCTTTTTATCAGATAAAATTAGAAAAGGCCATTTTTTACACTTGTTTGATAAATTGGCTGATTTTATAATTTTATTTTCATAAATGTCCTTTTTTTAGTTGATATATTTTTTAGAAAGTAAATCAATTTTTGAAAAAATACATCAATTTTCCAAAAAATAAATCAATTTTAAAAAATAAATTAATATATTTTGATATACTAAGTATGAAAAATGGCTATGTTTCAGATAATTTTCAACATGCAACTATTTTTTAATAATATTTGAAAAACAGTTATTTTGCAAACTACGATATAAAATTTGGCCATTTGGCTAAAAAGTCATTTTTAATACCATGTAATGTGGCATTTTTTTTGTCACCATAAAATTAGTAAATGTCATTCAATATATTCGTGGTAAGTTTCAATATATCAAATTGAACATAGAAGTCATTTTTAGTCCGATGGTATTACAAAAGTGATAAATGAAATGATATCCCTAATACTACTTATATATACATATACGAGTGATGTTTCTATGAGGATTTTTGTTTTTGCTTCATGAGTAAGTAAGATTATCAAGTTGAACAATAGCAAGTAATTTCATCTATTTCTTTTATTCGATTAATTAAAGTTTCATTCAAATATTTTTCTTTTTTATTTATTTCTTTTCTTTTTTGATTTTAACATATAAGTTCAATTTTTTAAATTTCATTTAATCTGAACATATTATGCTACTAATAAGAAAAGTAATTTTTTTGAGAATTTAAATAACGTTAGTTTTTTTTTTATAGGATGTATCGCTAGTTTTTTTGGAAAGGGTATAACGTTAGTTTTGAAATTATTAAAAGAGAGAATGTTTTTTAAGGTAAAATTTTTGATAAAAATTAGTATTTAATAGTTTTATATTAATGGTTAGTTGTTTTTTTTAGAATATACATAACGTTAGTTTTTTTTTAGGGGATATGTTTGTAACGCCCTACAAAGTGATAGGCGGGACAAACTGCGAGTTGACATTATTGACTGGGTGGGAAGACTCCACAGGTGTGTGCGGAAGATCAATGGGATGATCTAGATGGGGTTAGTCCATCCGTGCACAAACTGGTCGAGAGATGGAGCCATTCCCTTAATGAGCCAAAGGCAGGACGAAATTAGTCTATATTGCCTATATGCATATTGTCGGTGAACAGGTTGGCCTGGGGCACCGGACGCCGGGTGCCGCACGGGGCATGTTCATATAAAGGGCATGACCCCTGTGACATGCATGCTTATTTATACATGATTAATTAGGCAGAGTCATCAGGATATGATGTCCGACACTTTCCTTGTAATCCTTTTGTGAATTAATAAAAGGTTAGGAAGTGTTCCCGTACGTTGGCTTGTGTGTTCATTATATTCATTTATGCATAGTCTATTGAGTCTGTGAAGTAAACATTGCCGAGTGTGTAAGGTAAAGACTTAGACTTGATTGTGTGTGCGCTATTGGTGTGTTGTTTAACTGATTGGTGTGCTGTTTAGCTGACTAAGTACGGTGCTTTATACCATCATAAGGAAAAGTTTGCAGTGAAATTTTAACCCATGCGAGCACACAACACGCACGGGTCGTTATGTGTACGCCTCTCGGTGCATGCAGGTTCTCGTGTGCATGCCTTAGCATGTGCTGGTTGTTATGCATGCACACACAGTATACGCGGCCTACCTGGTGTTCCCATCACCAGACATTGTTTCTACTATACATCGTCAACTATGCCAACTTTCGAGTAACTCCGTATAATAACTTGAACTAGGTCAAGCTAATAGCTAACAAGGCACACCACAAGTGCCTGATCTCTGTGCCAAGGCCTTGCCTATCCAAGTAGGCCTTACTTCATGCATGTGGTGTCCAAAGGTCCAGATTTTGGGAGATCCAAAGAGATTGAATTGTAATCTAGCAATTCAAAATGAGTGTGAAGAAGGGTGAGCAAACTTATGTTATTGCGTTGATAGAAATAAAACCAGAACAATTTGAGGAAGTGCCTGATTGTGTAGCGGACGTATTGGAGGAATTTTCCAACACAATGCCACCTGAACTACCCAAAGAACTCCCACCGAGAAAGGTAATCAATCACAAAATCGAATTAGAACTAGGGGCTCGGCCTCCAGCCAAGGATCCATCAGAATTAGTGGAATTGCGGAAACAATTGGATGAGTTGCTGAATGCGGCCTTATTCAGCCACCCAAGGCTCGTTACGATGTCCCAGTTTTATTCCAAAGGAAGCAAGATGGGTCCATGCAGATGTGTGTGGATTATAGAGCCTTGAACAAACTTACAGTCTAGAATAAGCATCCAATGCCAAATGCTGCTGATTTATTTGATAGGCTATCCAAGGCTTCCTATTTCACAAAGGTCTAGGTACTGGCAAGTAAGGATTGTAGTAAGGGATGAGGCAAAAACTGTTTGTGTGACAAGGTATAGGTCATATGAGTTTCTGGTCATGTCTTTTAGCTTGATCAATGCTCCTATCACTTTCTACAATTTAATGAATAATATATTATATGAGTTCTTGGATCGATTTATGGTTGTATATTTGGATAATATTGTTATTTATAGTGAGTCATTAGATGATCACTTGTTAAATCTGATAGAGGTATTCTCAAAATTTAGGGAATACAAATTGTATGTTAAAAAAGAGAAATATAAGTTTCTTCGCCAAGAGATAAAATTCTTGGGACAGTGGATTAGTAGAGGGCAGATCCAAATAGATGAGAAGAAAATCAAGGCTATTATTGATTGGCCTACCCTAAAGAAGGTAGAAAAATTGAGATCTTTTCTTGGCTTAGTCAACTATTATAGAAAATTTATCAAGGGCTACTCCAAGAAAGTTAGTCTCTTGACGAATTGCCCAAGAAAGATCATAACCTGGGGTGGATAGACGAGTGTTAGGAGGCTTTTGACAAGTTAAAAGTTGCTGTTTCATCAAAACCGATCCTAAAGTTGCCTAATTTTGAAAAACTATTCGAGATCCAGATAGAAGCATCAGACAAGGCCATCGGTAGGGTGCTTGTCCAAGATGGTCATCCTTTGGCCTTCGAAAGTAGGAAGCTAAAAGAAGCTGAGCAAAGATACTTAGTGCATGAAAAGGAAATGACTACAGTAGTGTATTGCCTTGATGTTTGGAGACACTACTTGCTGGGGACGAAGTTCACGGTGTACACTGACAATGTGGCTAACATCTACTACAAGACTCAGAAGAAACTGACTCTAAAGCAAGCTCTCTGGCAAGAGTTTCTAGTAGAACTCAATTTAGTATGAATCCATAAAACTAGAACAAAAAATCAAGTAGTGGATGCTCTAAGCAAGAAGGACATATAGTCATATGTAGCAGCGTTGACCTCGGTGAAGTCAAATTTTCTCGATCGGGTAAAGGAGCAGTTCTTGCTCGATTCCACTAATTTAAAGCTCAAACGCAGGTGGCTAATGGCATAGTTCGACGATATTGAATTAATGATGACTTGTTGTATGCTAAGGGCAACAAGTTATTTGTGTCGAGCGATGGTGGGCTAAGATGAGAATTACTACGGAAAACACATGATCCATAATAGGCTGGACACCTAGGGGTGGAAAGAATGATAACTTTGCTGAGAAAGTCATACTGCTGGCCAAAAAATAGAGGATGAGTTGGAGTCCTACGTGTAAACTTATTTTAGTTTGCTTGTAAGACAAGATGGAAAGGAAGAAAGAGATAAGTTTACAACCACTGCCTATTCCTGAGAAACCATGGCAATCAATCTCCATAGATTTTATTGTGGGGTTTCTGGAAGTGAAGGGTATAAGATCAATCTTAGTGGTGGTTGATCAGTTCTCTAAATATGGGATCTTCATTCCAGCAATACATGCGTGTCTGGTAGACATTGCTGCGGAGCTTATTCTAAAAAATGTGGAGAAATACTCCGGGTTGTCTGAGCATATCGCAAGTGACATAGATTCTCGGTTCACTGACAGATTTTGGACCATGTTATTCAACATGTTGGGGTTAGATTTGAAGTTTTCTACTATAAATCACCCATAAATGGATGGTTAAACCAAGAGAATGAATTAGTTGTTGGAAGAATACTTGAGCCATTTTGTCACTGTGAGTCAGCAAAATTGTGTGGAATTACTTGATGTAGCCCAGTTTTGCTACAATATTCATCAGTCTTCAGCAATAGGAATAAGTCTTAGTGAGATTACATTTATAAAGACAATGAGATAGCCTAGCCAAAGCATCAAAGAGGAAGAAATATACTGACAAGCATAGAAGGGAGTTAGAATTCAATATGTGAGATAGAGTGTTACTAAAAGTTACTCTTTAAATTTAGAAGAAGGTGACTGATAAGCGGTACCACAAGGGGTTGGTAGCACACGGCTTAGGTTGCAGGGGAGTCTCTTAAACGATTGAAGCACACAGGTTCAATGGGCAGTGTTGCTTATTGATTATAGTTAACTAAGTGTTTCAATATTCATCCAATGTTCTATGTAAGTTTCTTGAAACAGTACCAAGAGGATGCAGAAAAAGATCGAATCATGGTAAAAAGAGCTCCTTCTATTATGAGGAAGAAATTTGAGAAGGAAATTGCAAAGATCTTAGATCATAGAAATTTGAGAACCAGCAAGAAGAATAATGGCATTGAATTTCTTATTCAGTGGAAGGGCAAAGGTGAGGCAGATGTTACATGGGAGAAAGCGTCGACCTTATGGTAGTTTGAGGACTAATTAAACGCCTACTTAAAAACCATTCCGACGAGGACGTTAGTTTTTTTTGGTGAGGGTGATTTGTTAGCCCCTTAGTCGGTGACTAGGACTTTGTCATAGTGAGGAGCTGCACCATGGCACGAGTTCAAGGTGGGGTATGCACGCAGTGCATACTATCATGCAGAAGTCCAAGGCATACTTAGGTGAGCAAGGCCTTAGCACAGAGATGAGGCACTTGTGGTGTGCCTTGTTAGTTGTTGGCTTGACATAGTTCGAGTTATTATGCAGGGTTGCTTACAGGTTGGCATAGTTGGTGATGCATGGTAGAAACGCTACCTAGTGATGGGTGCACGCGAGAGTGTTCGCATGTAATGGTGCAAACTAGACGAAGTAAAGTCACATGATAGGCAGCGCACATACACATAGGCTAAGGTAGATGATGTAGTTACATGATAGCTAGCTAACAAGCACATTTGACATATGTGCATACGAGAACTAGATTGAGTGGTTGAGACGGTCACTTAGGCGGTTGGCTAGCTAGCATATTTGACATATGCACGTATGGCGAGAGGTCGAGTAGCTAGGGACGGTTACCATCAGGTAGCTGATTAGCACATTTGACATGTGAGTCCATGGTGCATCAGACTGAGTAGTTACCAGGCGGTTACTAGCCGTGACTCTTGTACTACACATGGGAAACATATTTCAGGCAGTAAGTGGTTGGAGGAAAACTGCCAAGCAGAGTGTGTTGGTGCATGCTGCTGGCTTAGCTAGCATGGCCCTAGGCAGTTGGGGGTGTTAACTAATATGCATGTATATGTACATGCTTATTTATACGTGATTAATTTAGCAGAGTCATTAGGGTGTGATGTCTTGCACTTGCCTTGGAATCTTTTTGTGAATTAATAAAAGATTGGGAAGTGTTCCTGTATGTTAGCTTGTGTATTCATTATATTCATTTGTGCATAATTTATTGAATGTGTGAGGCAAATAATGCCAAGTGTGTGAGATAAATACTTAGACCCAATTGTGTATGTGCTGTTGGTGTGTCAAGCCATAAGCTTGACACAGTTCGAGTTATTATATGAGGTTGCTCAAAGGTTGGCATAGTTAGTGATACATGGTAGCAACACTGCCTGGTGATGGGTGCACCAGGTAGACCGCGCATGCTATGTGCGTGTGTATGGCAACCAGCGCACGCTGATGCATGCATATAAGAACCCGTGCATGCAAAGAGGTGTGCACATGTCTACCCGTGCATGATGTGTCCTCGCACAGGCATATTGGCTAACAAGCCCGAGAGTGTTTGCGCGCGATGGCGCAAATTAGATGGAGTACGCGAGTGTGATAGGCAGTGCGCATTCACATGGGCTGAGGCATACGATGCAGTTGCACAATAATTGGCTAAGAAGCACATTTGACATGTGCGCACGTAGTAACCAGATTGAGCGATTGAGAATGGTTACTTGGGTGGTTGGCTGGCTAGCACATTTGACATGTGCATGCATAGTGATGATGTCGAGCGGTTAGGGGCGGTTACCATCAGTTGGCTGATTGGCACATTTGACATGTGGGTCCATGGTGAATCAGACCGAGCGATTACCAGGCGGTTACTTCTATGACTCTTGTGCTGCACGTGGGAAACATATTTCAAGCAACAAGCGGTTGGGGGGGAACTGCCTAGCAGAGTATGCTAGCGCATGCAGGCTTGACCAGCAGCCCTAGGCAGTTGGGAGTGTCAACTGCTATGCATGCATACTTATTTTTATGTGATTAATTGAGCAGAATTATCAGGGTGTGATGTTTTGCAAGAAGGACTAGATTTTTAGTGAAAAATTTAATATATATACAGTTAGTTCTTCAGAATATATATATATATATATATATATATATATATATGACTCATATTTTAATAGTGATTTTTGTTTTTGCTCCATAGATAGATAAGATTAATCAAGTTGGATGCCAACTAGGGCTAGCTCAGTTGGTCCAAGGCTTAAGGGATGTGTGTGTGAGTTTGGGGGGGGGGGTCAGGAGTTCAAATCTTAGTAGAGTATGTGTGTGTGTTATTTTCCTTTAAATTTGTAGTAAGTGGTGGTCATTAGTTAAGCCCCTCTTTATTAAAAAAAAAATTAATCAAGTTGGACATAATCCGCAATAACAAATAATTTCATCTATTTCCGTTATTTGATTAATTAATGTTTCATTCAAATACTTTTTCTTTTTTAAAAAAAAAATTAACTTATAGGTTTAATTTTTTAAAGTGCATTTAATGTGAATGTATTATGCTATTAATAGGAATAAGTAATTTTTTAGAGAATATAAATGAGGTTATTTTTTTTATGGGTTGTAACGTAAGTTTTGAAATTATAAAAAAGAAGGAATGGGCTTTTTTTTGGGGAAAATATTTTGATAAAAAATTAGTATTTAATAGTTTTATAATAATGGTTAGTTGTTTATTTTTAGAATATACATAATGTTAGTTTTTTAAGGGGATATATAATATTAGTTTTGAAATTATAAAAAAGAAATAATGGTTTTTTGATGAAGAATTATATATATATATAGTTAGTTAGTTAGTTCTTTAGAAAAAATATCTATAAATGTATACACAGTTAGTTAGTTTTTATTTTTATTAAAAATTAACAATAGAATGAAAAAAAAGAAGAAAAAACAATGGAAAAGGGGTTGGAAAAAAAAATTCCAATTCATAGGTCACAATATATAGATTGTCAATTTTGAAGTCATAAATAACTTTCTATATTTATACACGTATTAATTAGATTTTTATTTTTTGATAAAATTACTAATATCATTATAATCATCGCATCAAAATCTAATAGTCCAAGTGAAAGTGCCTATTAATGGAGCAAATAAAAATTTCTATTGAAACATGACCTTATATATATATGTGTGTATATATATATGGGCACCAGTCTAGAAGTTTTTTTTTTTATCTATACATAAGTATTAATTCGGCAAATGAAAATTTATCATACACATTTTTTTATAGTAAAAAGTAAGAGAAAGAAATAGCATTAATGATGTACAACCTATTGGATTAGCAACATATATATATATATATATATATATATATATATATATATATATATATATATATGGAAGACTTCTCAATGGTTTCAATTTTTTTGTGACCATGAATGGATACTAAAAAAAGTATTAATAGCATTAAATTTTTTTTAATATTAATAAATAACATTAAATTTTTTTAACTAACTACCAAACTAATCACAACTATAGGATATAGATATAACGGCTTAAACTATTATAATCATCAATAGGTAAATATTATTGTAACCATTTAAACTAAATATATATATATATTTAAACATGGATATATTATTGTAACCATTTAAACTAAATATATATATATTTAAACATGGATTTATCTAGGAGTAATTCGGACTAAATAAGTTAAAAAATGACTTTACTATAAGAGTGAGTAATAAATAGTTCCTATATTAATGACCATTAATTGGTCTCACAAAAATCATAAATTTACAATCATGCATGCATATAATGACTAATCACTAATATTGTGATCCGTTATTATGAAATTATAACACTCAATTGTCCCTAAAAAATTGGGACACTCCCATAAAAATCAGTTTTCAAAGCATTCATGAAAATGCCATTTTAGTCAAAAGTACTCCTAACCAGTTCATTTCCTTATATATTTTGTTGAATGGCCTGTTGCGTATATAAGCTTTATTAACAATGACTACTTTAAACTAGTCATCACGTGATCATTTTATTTTATTTTATTTTATGGACATCACGCGATCGTTTAAGTGTACATAGGTCATAAATATAAGAAGCTGAATATGATCAGGTTTCACTGGTGATCCATCAGCCATTCATTGGTTTGGTATCGATGGAATAATTAGAGAACACGAAAGTATCGTACTAATTTGTTGGGCACTATAAATCACTGGTAGTTTTGATGTCCTCACTAGTAAAGTACTAGCAATTAGTGGAGGGATCCGGTTGGCTCCTGAGTTTGGTTATCTTTTGGATGTGATCTAATTTGATTTACTGTTTGCTATTAATATTATCAATCGTCCTCAATTTTGTTCTACTGTAGCGTCAATTATTAAATATATTAATTTTTTCATTATTTTTGCTGGTTATATTTCTTGTCACCGTGTCTAAAAAAAAGAATACGATTAGATTTCGCTAAAACATATATATATATATATATATATATATATATATATATATATATATATATATAGGGACTTCTAGGATATGGTAAAGGTCATACACCTCCACAATTAAGGATTTTTAGTAGATATTAACTAAGGATCACAAATTTTATTGTAGATACCACTTTACTCGATTTTAGCACATGTGGGGAGAGAAAAAAAAAATTAAGTTTCTCTTGGCAATAGAATTTCTATAGAAGAACGATACATAATAAAATGAAATTATTACTATTTTTTTTGGATCAAATTCCTATTTTAGTGCTTTACTTACTATGATTTCTGTTAGAATTTGAACAAAGGGAGAAAAAACTTACACTTCAAAAATAGGTTTGTTCCAATTTTTTTTATCAAAATTTTTAATGAATTTTTTGGAAACAAGTTCAATCTTAAATGGGTTCATTTGAAAACAAGTTCAAATTTTTTTTTTCTTTTTCAATTTTTATGAATTTGGTTGCTTATAATCCCTAACATAGTTTAATTTTTTTTTTTATTTCTCTTCTTCTTCTTTGGGTCTCTTGTAGTCTCCAAGCCTAGATGCCCAGATGCTTGTCCACTAAATCGCTCATTAATTCTTCCTTTCTGAAGGAAATCAAGATTGAGCTAGGAGTAATATTCTTCGCTAAGAGAGATTGAGTACAATAAAGTATCAGTTTGACAACTTTTTTATGGGCTTTTTGTTCTTGACAACCAATCAGAGAGTTGCGTTCTTACCATATAGATATGTCCAAGTAGATTACCGTATTTTAGAATTACCTATATATATATATATAAATGGCATTTAGCTTCTTAGATACTTTTTTTAGTCAAGGAAATCTACTACTAAAAAGCAGAAACTTGTACAAAATTAAATTCCAGTAGAACGCCCTCCACACAAAAAACTCACCCTCCACTTTTAAAATAAATATTTGTCACAAGCTAGCACACATTTAACCACAACGTTAGGAAGAATAAAAATAAGTATAAAAGATTCAACAATAGACTATACTATCGACGAGACGTTGTATGACTGTCAAGGCAACATAGCTCGATATTCTTTGAAAGACAACTTCTACCATTCGACTATTTCAAACACACCCTCCAGTTATTTTATAACGGCCGAGTTCAAAATACTGGAAGGATACACGAAAGGAGAAAATAGATGAGCTTATAGGATTAGCATTGTCCAGATTGTCTCATGAGTCAACGTATAGCTTATACACACATGTGACATATATAGCACTGTATATTTTTTTTAATATCTACTTTTTTTATTAATATCTCTCATTACATTCAGATATATACGATCGTTATATGTATATATTTATTATTTATGTTCCAGATAATTATGTGCTTGGTTTATGGAATGAAATTAGAATCGTAACAAGAATTGTAATAGAATAAAATTAGAATAAAAATATCAATGATATTTAATTGTTTGGTTGAAATTTAGAATCATTTGTGGAATAAAAATTACTATATTTTATCACCTATTAGAATGAAATGGAATAAAAATTGTATTAACAATAATACCTTTATTTTTTTAAATCTTACATATAGTTTAACTATTGAATAGTTACTTGATTTATTATAAGTTATTATTTCAATCTATAAAAAAATAACATTTAAATTAACAGATCAATATTTTATTTAACAAAATAACATTATAAATATAAAACATAATATCAAAATTTAATTTCAATTTGGCTTTTTTTTAAGGCGTGTAAGTAATTGAATATTATAAATTTAAGAAAAAAATTGGATATTAAAAGGTAATAGAAATAAACTTGCATATTAATATTTTGCAAAAATGAATATTACTATTTGTGGATAAAAAGAAAATAATAAATTTTACTATTAAAATTCTCACGTACATGCAAATACTAAATAATGAATTTGGCGGGTAAAAAGGGAAAAACGTTTTATTTAACAATTAACTAAGTAATGGAAAGGAAATCCCTCGGGAGAAACAATGGGAACACAAGTCGTCCATTCCACCTAATTAAATACACTTTAATTGAAGTTTTTTTTAAAAAATAAATAAATAAACTAATGAAAGTCCCAAAAGTATATATATATATACACGTGTGTGTGACAGTGATTCCATACATAATATGGGTTGTATTTATCCTCGCATTAGTTTCCGGACTGTTTCCCAACTTTAACATGTTTTAATTACGTACCAATTTTACTTTTCCAAAAAATTTTACGTATAACAATGTCATAATCATTATCTAGCTGGTTATAATTAATTATTAATATTATAGATGGTTTCCAAGCTTTGATGTGGGATAGCGGGGGTGAAAATATAAGGAGAAGATCTTATATACATATACATTGGGGAGTGGGGACATTCAGTATGGTACAAAAGAAATGTCTTATTGATATCAAAATTGAGATTCTTAAAGATTTATTTACAAAAATTCAAAACTTTGGCCTTTCACGTAAATATCAAATTTGTAGATATTTGTTTATTAAGTGAGAAAGATTCAATCTGAATTTTTTTTTTTAAGTGGGACTTAATTAATAATTATCATTTACTATAAATTTAAAGAAAAATATCACATATACACATTCTACTAAGGATTGAACCAATGACCCCCTAAACTCACACACACATTCCTCAAACTTTGAACTAACTAAGCTATCCCTAGTTGGCAAGATTCGATCTGAGCTTCAAAAACACTCATTACTAGCAAGTATTTGGCACAACAATTTCCTTTTCTAGCTAGAAAGGCCTGAACCAAAAATTTCATGGCTTGTGAAATTTGAAAACAACGGAAATATAAAATCAAACAAGACGCATAGGATACGTACAAAATGAGAAATTAATAATTAATATGATTTTAATGAAAAAAATGTAAAAGATATGTACATTACCAAGGAATCACTTAATTTGATGTTCCTTTATCAATTTTGATTTAGAAAATTGAATAAAAAATAAAATTTAGAATATAAGTGGGCCCTTAAGTGGTTAAATATGTCAATTCGCATCTTATAGTGGGACATTATTGGAAGAAAAATACGGAGACAAAATAGGAACTATTTTTATTTTAAAGTCGCGTTTATTGCCATCCTTTGTCCACTTTCTCTACACATCTTTTTAGTATATTTTATTAGGTAAGTTTATTGCCATCCATTTGTTTGTTCTTTCAATACAATTTTTTAGTAATTTTTTTATATTACTAAAAAATCTTAAAATGAAATTACTTTTTAGTACATAAAAAATTTATTTTCAAAAGAAATCCTTTTACACATATCACTTTGAATAATTTTTATTTGAAAAATAAAAAACTCTTCACACTTGTTTCTCAAACACAAATCATATTGTAATTGTCAACTCTTAAGCCTTAATTTTTGCTAAGAATGGCAATTCGTGTTATCATATTATGTTCGAGTTGATACGATTACAACATGATATGATAATATTCTAACCCGAACACGACACAATTAATAAATATGTCAAAAACTTAAATTCGAACATGATATAATTAATATACATGTAATATGATACAACACGCATAACCTATTTAATAAATGCGCCATATATTGATAAAGCCACCTTAGGCCCAGTGCTTGTGCTCCCCCTCATATTTTTGAAATTTCATTTTTTTACCCTAGTATTTGAAAATATATTCAATTAGACCCTTCATTTGGCTCCCCTAAATTTTAACATGCTAAAATTTGCCCACATATTTCATTAAAAATTGAATAATGCCCCTCATCTGGCTTATTGAATTTTATGATTTTTAAACTTTACTTATATTGTTATCAAACAGTTAATTTTTTTCCAACTTTTATGAATAATTTTTCTTTGGACCTCACTTTAAAATATCATTTAAATCATGTCCATATTGACCATTTGTGTTTTATTCACTTTTACATTACCCTAAATTATATTACTCAATTGCAAGTCAATTTGAGGGGGGAAAAAAAAATATAAAGAGCAAAAATGATGGGGAAAAAAAATTAAATTTAACATTAGATTTTGCTTCCTTGAAAATTTTTTCTGCCTCTATCACTAGAGTCATGTATCATATTATGACCTATTTGATAAAATTATTCAAAATTGATACGAGTGCTCTAATTTAAAATGATTATGTACTAATTAATTCAATTTTACACATATAAATATGTTTAGAATTAATCAAAATCACATTTAAAATATTAAAATATCAATAAATGTATCGTATTAGTGTCATATCAACACAACATAAAAAAGACTTATTTAATTAAATGAGTTATATAGGTTATGTTTGAGTTAAGCGAGTTAACCTTAAATCCATCAATTTATTATATATTTTACAAGTGTCAATTTAAAATTGACACGAAAATTAAATAAGTCACTGAAATTTGTTTATTTCATATCATTTCAAGTTTTATCGTCGTGTCTCGTAGAAAACTAACAGACATAACTTTTGCATACGGATTAATTGAATCTATTTGTTTTTTTATACAAGAGTTATTTGTACTATGGGCATGAAAAAGGATTTAGAAGTATAAATGTTCACAAAAACGAATTTTGTTTTTCTTTTCTTTTTTCACTATGTATTCCGGCTGATGCTATGGCTCCGTACATCTTTCATAGTTATCAAGCCACAACCAGTTAGTTTGAATTTGTGGTTTTGAAAGCACTTAAATTTAAAAATAGATAATTAAAGTAATTAAAACGTTGTTATTTTCACATGATTCACCATACGGAGAGTGTATTTTATATTTCTTAAGAGATATTACGAAGAGTTTCATGGCATTATTACTGCATGGAAAAAATTCATAAATACCTATTTTTAAAATCATATTTCTATAAATATCTGTTTTTATTTTTATTTCATAAATACCCGTTTTATATCCATTTTTGGAGAAATATAAATTCCCACTATTTTACACATAAAATATATACCATGGTATACATTTCATGCACTAAATATATACCGTAGTTATATTTCATAAATAAAAAATATACTAAAAATTTGCACACATTTAAAAATTTATATTATAAGTCAAATTTATAGTGAAAAATGTAAACCGTGGTAAAGATTTGCATTGTAAATGTATAGTGTTCATATTTTATACGTGAAACGTATCTCTCATAAATAAAATTTACATTGTAAATATGGACTGCTACATATAAAATGTAGACGATAAAAAGAATATTTTTAAAAGAAAATTATATAAGTATTTATGAAAATAAATTTTAAAAAAGAATATTTTTAAAAGAAAATTATATAAGTATTTATGAAAATAAAATTTAAAAACGGGTGCTAGACGTAAATTTCTCTAAATGCAATACAAAGAATGGGTTTTTAGTCCAGGATGACAGGTTGATACGGTTGAGGAAAAATAAAAATCTAAGTTTGTAGGGAGTTGAACAAAAATGCCGTATTTTGAGACTATTGTTTTAATAGATACCCCTTTTTACTTTTATTTATCTTAATACCACTTTTTCCATTAGATTTTTCCTAATTTCGCAATTACCCTTTTTACCTTCCCTAATCTACATCGACCTCAAACTCATCGTCTCCTACACATCCCGCCTCAGTAAAATCTCTCAAACCCTAATCGCCTCTCTCAAACCTCTCCAGTTCCTTCTCCGCCGAAATTCGTTTTCCCTAATTCGAAAGGCGTAGCTTCCAGCGATTCTATTCAAGAAGCTTCTTCGAGCTCCCATGTGGGTCTTCTCAACCTCAGCGATTCTCTGCTTCGAAGAAATGTATATGGTCTTGCAGAGGTTCAAGACCTTGATCAAGGATTGTTCAAGTAAGACCAGCAAAATACGTCTCCAAATACAGAGCCAGTCGATGGCGGACAATTTTTACGAGCTCATTTTGGATTTATCGAATCTGTTGGAGATTTTTTCCGATGAGAAAGATCGATTTGGTTTGAGCGAAGACGAGGAGGAGCTCATTTGTTTGGTGAGAAAACAGAGCTCGGAGACCAAAGCGTTCGTTAATCCAAAAGATGAGAGTCTCAGGCGCAAGGTCTTGACCATACTCAATCAGATCAACATATACTCATTTTCTGGTAATTAATTAAATATATTTACCCACTACTAAGAATTTATTCACTTAAGTTATTTCCTTATAACATATGTTTTATGAATACAAGTGATTTCCCTTTTATAACATTATTATAGCTTGGAGCCTTGGACACATCACACAAGTGAAAAAAAAAGAAATCATATTCGAGTAACAACCACTTTCAACAAGCCATAATGGCTAGTTTAAACAAGCTGGTTCTGTGTAGTTGCTCAGACCCATCACTAAACGTGGTCTGGCCTGCAGTCCGTCCGCGAGCCAGCCCGACCCGCAATGAAACGAGCTTGGGCTCAGTCCAACCCGATCTCAGTAGCAGAACTGGGTTGGACCTATATATCTAGGCTCGGTCTGCTCGGCCCATTCCTTTCCTCCTCAAAGCCTCGGCCCACCCATTTTGCCACATTTATCCATCACTGGTCATTTCTTAAGGGGCCTCACAATGGATGCGTCAAGCCATGTAGAGCTTTATTTTGAGTTAATAGTTGACATTATTAGTAATTAATTTCGATCGCTATAATAACTATAATAATAAGGTATTTTGTTTTCATAGATAAATACTCCTCCAAAATTTAAACAAATTTATAGTTTTATGTTTGAGTTAGATTTTTACAAGTGCTCTTTGCTGAAGTGAAATATGTGTTTCATAGAACATTATTATTTAACAATAATAATCACCCATATGACACAACTTTACAACATATAATGTGGAAATATCTTTATATACCTGTAAATCAACTATATACACTAAATCACAAAAAAAATCAACTATATACATTAGTAAATTAGTTATATATCATGCTAAATGAATTTTATATACTAATAAATTAATTATATACTATGGTAAATGAAAAATATACACCGATAAATGAAAAATATACTATGATAAATAGAATATATACATCAATTAATAAAAATTTATGCCGGTAAATAAATCATATATTATGGTAAATAAATTATATATAGGTAAATAAAAATTTATACCGGTAAATAAATTATATAATGCGGTAAATGAATTATATACACTAGTAAATGAATTATATACATGAATGTATCAAATTAATTTACATAAAGATATAATGGTAAAATATAATCATTAAAACTTAAAAAGAAATATTTTTGTCAATAAAATGAAAATATGATATTCATTAACACAGGTTTAAAATGGGGCATATGTCGTAGTTTCCTAAGTTTGTACGGTTGGAAACTGGTGAGAATGATCATGGTAGAAGAAGAAATGGAATATAAGAGGGAGGGTATGGCAGAAGAAAAGATCAACAAAGGTGAAAGGAAAAGAGTGAGATTTTTGGAAAGAAAATAGATAAAGTTAAATGAAAGGACAATATATTGACAATAGAGCTATCTTTTTTTTTTTTCTTTTTGGCTACGATAAATTCTTGAATTAAATTAATTTTTAGTACATAAATTTTTTTTGTTTGTTTATGTCTCTAGATAGATTAGGGAGGAACTTTTCCCACCCATAAGATGCAATTTATCTTAAACTCTAATTTTTTATAATAATTAAATTCGTTTTGTATTATGATTCAAGTAGTATTTGTACTATAAACAATAAGGTCATGTTGAATTATTTGTAAAGGAAATGAGTAGAAGGAAATGAAGGGAAATAATAAATAGTGGGTGGGGAAGATTGTAATTCCCTTTTATGTGTTTAAATAATTACACATGACTTTGATTGGTACCTATGATTGATTGATTGTATATGATTTGATTGAATTGAATAATGTTGTATCTAATATTGTAATTGGTGAGCTATTGGATTAAACAACTAGACAAATAATTTTATGTTTGGGAATGTTCGGATTGGACTGAATTAAAGATAAATAAATAAGTAAATTTTTAAAGCTTCAAATTAAGCTATAAATAAATACAAAAATGCAAAAAAAAAAAAAGTTTACTTTGTAAAAATAATTAATTATTATCCTTATAGATATGAATATATTATTCGAGACCTAGATAAATAATAATTCTGACTATATATATGACTTCGATAATTGTTAAACGAGGGTGATTATGGAAATTTTATATATATATATATATATATAATAACTTTAAGACTTGTTCACAACAAATTAAGCAAGCATGCTAGTTAAATAATAATTCGAGATGCGAAAAAATAATGCTAATTATAGATATCAAATAATATATAAAATATATTTAATATATAATATATATCGAAGTGCCCCCTTCCTTCGTTAAAAAAAAAGGTGCCCCTTTAGGCAACTCCAAGCTCTTTCTTTTCAATCTCTCTCCGGTACACAGTCAATGGCTTCATCCCCGGAAAAGAAAAAAGAATGACAAGGGTCCCTAAATATTTGTGAAAAAGAGAGAGCAAGGAGTCCCAAAAAAATCAGCAAAATAAAAAAGAAAAAGGAAAAAAAGGAAAACACCGGCGGGTGACGTGAGTTCGTCGGTGGGTGGCGCAAGTTCGTTGGCGACAAGCGGAAACGTGTGCCAAACTCATCGGAGATGGGCGGTGCGAGGAAAGAGGGGTTGGTGAGGGTGGGTTGTCGTGAGATTTCTACGGTTGGGAAGGAAAAATAATCTAACTCTATGCACTGGATAAGTGGTCTCACCATTATACTTGGGATAAGTTATCCTACAACTCATGGGATTATTTAGGATTAAGAGATTATTTATCCGGTCAAATATTGTCACCAAATGTAGGACTGTGATAAATAAAACCAATCCTATCCAGGCCGAAAGGGAATACTTTTCCTTTTCTTATTCCCTTTTTATCTTATGAACTAATAAATATTAATTTAGAAGATTGTTATTGCAAATTAATATGCTTCTCCTTCTTTTTGTCACTCATTATATTCGATTATAAAACTAACTATTATTAACATCCTGGTTGCAAGCTATTTTGTCCATTATGCAAATCTCGCCGAACAAAAGTTTTTATCTAATGATATGAAATTCACTTCTTTATATTTGTTTATAAAACTAGCTATCACAAGCGATTTTGATCACACAAAGCCATTTCGGCTATATGCATAACAATGTGTTTAGGTATTTGATTTATATTTGTTTATGAATCGATAATATTCTTGTATTCATAAATTTGTTAGATAGAATAGAGTAGATGTGAAAAGAATGAAAGAGAAGGAAAAAAAAAAAGAAAAAGAGTGATAATACTGTTATCCTAATGTTAGGGGTAAATTGGATTTTAAAATTTTTTGTAAAGTTTTTGAACTAAACAAATAAAATTTAAAAGTAATAAATGAAATAAGTAAAAATAACTAATGAATAAGTACAAACTCAAAATAAATAAGTAAAAGAGATATGGATAGGGAAAGTTCAAACACTATTTTTATTAAGTTTGACAAACTCTACATTTCTGATTCTCGATAATTTGTTTCGAATTTTCCACTATCGAATCAAGATTATAGGTTTGACCGACCCTTATATAAAAGGAGTAAATTCTTCTTAAGTATACCCACATCTTTACAGTAGTCTTGAATCTGATTTTATTATGCCTAATCATAAATTTTTTAGACTTTGATGCTAATCTCATCTGGGCTGGATTTTTTACGACTCCAATATCAAGCTCACCCCACAAATACAAATTTTGAGTTGTTGATACACTAAACATAGATCTCTTTCTTCTATGTTTATTTCATGACTTAGAGAGAATAAATGCAAACACAAGATATGATCTAGTTTAACTTAATTAAGTTTGTAAAAAATAGGATTTGAAAGTTTGATCATAAAATATAGGCTAGAAAGAATTGAAGAGATGTTATAAGCAATGTATGTACTCAAGAGTTATTTTAAGTCTTAAAATAGCTTCTATTTATAAGTCTCTGCAATAACTAGCCGTTTTTGACCGTTTAACAAAATTTCTATCATTTTCGGTCGATTAAAAATGGTTTTCAGTCGACTCCCACGAACTAGCTATTGGAAGTGCAGTTATAGCAACTATATTGTAAACGGTCGAATTCTTCCTGCTCCAAAATTGGTCGATCGAAAGTGGCCCACTGGTAGACCGAAAATTTCAATTTTAGAATTTCATTTTAAATCAAGCTTCTTTCATTTCTTTTCAAAATTATGATCTCTTAGATTGATTTTAATGTAATTTAGATACATTAGAGAATCATAACACCTTTTTGAAAATATGTAATATTGATTTTCAAACTTTATTTGGAAGATATAAATGTTTAGCTGTTCTAGTTTGAAAAATCTTTTAAAGAAAAATTTGAGTTATTAAAAGATCATATAATATGTAAATATTTATACAAATATAAGAACTAAAAATTAACCTCTTATAGACCAAGTCTTGTATTCTTGATATTTGTTTTAAGCTCTTTTTCCCATAATCCACCTTTATTGTCTTGTGATCATTTCAATCAAATTGTTATACACTTAAGTAAATCATTAGATTTTTATCATATATTTGTTAACTTTAAAACATAAATATAAGAATGATACCAATAAGATCAACAATCTCTCCTTTTTTTATGATAACAAATATTTGATTTATGGGATAAAAGTAAACTAAGAAAGTTGCGACTTTTAGTCAAAATTAATTATTCTTACTAAGCTTGAATGATCCCTCTCAAAATATGCTTGTTATGAATTAAGCTCCCCCTTAATTTCTTAAACTTTTAATAAGTGCATATTTAAACAAAAAAAAAATACTCATATCCATATTTTTAAGCCATTTAAAAATTAATACTACTCTTTTCTCCTTTTGATATCATCAAAAAATGTGGCATAAATCAATATAAAGTATAAGATTGATTATCCCAAAAAGTATCCATGAACATTAAAATCATCATTTATAGTCATAAAATACATTATCCATAATTATAAACCATAAAACATAACATCCGTCGTACATAAAACTAATACTAATAATAAACTAAACCAAACAAAGGAGAGTTAGATGTTCAAAAACTAGAAAACATGATAAAACAAATTGAGAAACACAAACCTGATGAATGAAGGAAACACAACCAAATCATAAAATAGAGAAGTCTAAGACAGCGGTGGGAATTGACCAAAGTATGACTACATTAACTTCATTATCTCATCTTGTTGATCTTGGATGAAGCCTTTAACAGTCTCTCAGAGCACATCAACACCATCCAGCTGGATATTTAACATCTGTATGACATTGAGCTTAAATATTTCAGATTATTTCAGCTGGCATCAACTCTGTCTGACAACACTAAGAATGTCAATTTCAGATCATTTAGGATCAATACGACGAGATGATGAGAATAATACATCCTTTCTTTGGCTGCTATCCTCCTCCTTAAATTTTATTTTCTTAGTTGTTTATTATATGCATTTTTTTAAAAAAAAAATTGTTCATGTGAACTCTAATGTATGAACTCTTGTTTGAATTGGATATTTTATTGTTTTATTTTATTTGCTCTATTCTTCTTTCTTGTGGATTTTTTTTTTTGACGATATCAAAAGAGAGAGAAGTATGTGCTTTGATTTATTATTTTAATTAGTATCAACTTGGTCTTTTATGCAATTGGTATCTATTAGCATAGTTCTTCAAAATATACATCCTTTATAAGTTTAAGGGGGAGTTTACATTCTTTTCATTAAGCATAGTTTGAGGGAGATCATTAAAAGAGTTTGGTAAGGATACTTATCTCTGTTTATTTCTTATTCTTTACTTCTTTTAAATCAAATATTTGTTATCATCATAAAAGGGGAGATTGTTAACTCATGCTTTGTATCATTAATCTTATACTCATGTTTTGAAGGTAATAAATATATGATTAAGAACTAACACTCTACTTGAGTGTGTAGCAATCTAAATTAAAAGGATCACAAGATATTCAAGATGGATTATGGAGGAGAACTTGAAGACAAAATTCAAGAATACATGACTTAGACTAGCAAAGGTTAAACACTTAGTTTTTATACTTGAATACTTGTTTATATATAATATGGTCTTAATGGCTAAAATTTTTCATAAAATTAGAAATTTTTAAACCAATACTGTTAAACTTGTTTATCTCAAATTAAAATGAGAATTTATTTTACACAAGCTTTTAAATTGATTTATAAATTTTTATAGTATTCATATTACATAAAAATCAATTTTTGAAGTCACAATTTTAAAAAGAATCGAAAAAGACTTAAAATAAAAATCAAAACATGCTCTCGAATATTTTTGTGACCGATTAACTATAGACCATCGATGTTGGAATCAACAACAAGACTTTTAGTCTCATGGGATTCAGTTTCCTCAATAATGAATGGATTGCCAAAATTAAACAAGGACATGATCAAGAAATGGAAGGTCAACAAGAAGCTTGTGGTTGTGTTCCTAGCACAACTGCTCAAGGAGCTAGTAAATGTGCTCCTGAAGGCACTCACGTTGAAGAGGTACCTGCACAAAGATTTAACTTTCATGAAGCCTTCAACAGCCTCTTAAAGTGCATCAATACCATCCAATTAGATATACAATATCTGCATGACATTGAGCTTGAACATTTTCAGATTATTTCAGCCGACATCAATTTTGTCCAAAAACACCAAGAACGTCAATTTCAGATCATTCAAGAACAACAAGGCTAGATGATGAGAATGATGCAATCTTTCTTCGGCCGCTATCCTCTTCCCTAGATTTTATTTCCTTAGTTTTTAAAATTGAGATGGCTAGCCCAAATAACTTTTTTTTTTCAATATGAGGGGTTGTCACTATCTAAACTACTACTTTTCAATGGAAGTGATTTTAACTATTGAAGAAACTATATGAACACTTATCTTAAGTCTATTGATTTTGGTTTATGGTATATTGTCACTAAAGATTCATTGAAAATAATTAAAATTGTTGATGGTAGAGAAGTAGAAAAAGACATAGAAGAATATGATGAAAAGGGTGAAATCACTTTCACAAAAAATAGAAGAGCTAGAAATATTCTTATGTGTAGTTTAGATAGGAATATTTATAATAATATTGAAAAGACTAGAGATGCACATGAACTATGGAACATACTAGAAGTTTCTTATCAAGGAACTAGATCCATGAAAGAAACTAGAATTAATATTTTTACTAGAAACTATGAGTTATTCAAAATAGAAAAAGATGAATCTATTTCTCAAATATTTATCAGATTCATTACTATTATTAACTCTCTTGGTGCTCTAGGAAAAATATTTACAAATGATGAGTTGGTAAGCAAAATCCTTAGAAGTCTTCCTCGAGCATATAGAAGTAAGGTGGTAGCTATTCAAGAAGTGAAAGATCTTAGCAAATTTCCACTTGAAGAACTTATGGATTCGCTCATGACCTATGAAATCCTTATAAAAGAAACAAATGAAGATGAAGTGGAGGAGAAGGAAAAGAAAGGAATCACTCTTAATGCTTCCATGCAAGAAAGTAATGAGGAAGAAGAAGAATTTGTAGATAGTGAGCTAGAATACATTGCCTTACTTACTAAAAGGTAAAAGAAGTACTTAAACTTCAAAAAGAAGAATTTCAAAAAGAACACCAAAGACAATGACTTTCGAGAGAAGAAAGTGAATGAAGATTCTATCACTTGCTTTGAATGCAAGAAACCTGGACACATGAAGAACGAATGCCCTCTAAGAAGAAAGATGAGAAAGAAGGCAATGAAGACCACTTGGGATGATAGTAAAAAAGAAGAATCAGATAGAGAAGAACAAGAACAAATTGCCAATATGTGCTTCATGATAATAGAAAATAAGGTAAGCTCTCTTGAACTTAATATTGAATTTCTTGACAATAGTGACATTAGTAGTGAAAATGATAGTGATTATGATTTATCATATGAGGGTTTGTTGAAAGATTTCAATGATTTACACAAAAATTATGAAATACTCATTCTTAAGAACAATCCTCTCAAAAAGGAAATTTTTAGCTTGTCAAAAATAGTTGAAGAATTTACAAAAGAAATGGAAGTAGAATTGCCTTGTAGTAATTTTGATGTTTTGTCAATAGAAAATATTTACTTAAATGACAAGGTTTTTTACTTGACTAAAATTGTTCACAAATTTACAAATGAAAAGAAAAATTTTGACATGATACTTGGTAAACCAAAATACATTTTTAACGAAGAAGATATTGGGTATAAATCTTCTAAAAACAAAAATATCTCAAAAATTATTTTATGAAAGCTAGTATAAGTGACTAAAAGAACTCTTGCACTTATTGCAATCAAGATGGACACATTAGTTTTTCATGCTTTGTAAAAAAAATGTATATTTTGGTGAAAAACTAGCTTGGGTACCAAAAGAATCTAGATCTAACACTCAAGACCCAAGTTAGTATGGGTACCAAAAATCAAAGTTTGATTCTTACTTTAGGTACAAAAGAGGAAGAACTTTTGGTTCTTGGATAGTGGTTGCCCTAAACACATAACCAGAGACTACTCCTTGCTATCATTCACAAAAAGAAATAGAGGACATGTTACTTTTGGAGAAAATGCTAAGGCAAAATTTTGGGAAAAGGTAATATTGATACTACTTCCTTTCCCATTATAGAAAATATTCTACTTGTTGATAGTCTTAAACATAATTTGCTTAACATAAGTCAACTTTGTGATAAAGGTAATCGAGTTATTTTTGAGCCTTCCAAATACTTGATTGAGGATACTTGTTCAAAAGAAATCATTTTTGAAGGGGAAAGAAAAGATAATGTCTAAACTATTGATATTGAAAAATATTTTAGTCAAGATAAGTGTTTTTTTGGCTTTAAAAGATGATTCTTAGCTTTGGCATAGAAGACTTGGACATGCTAGTATGAATACTATTTATAAACTTTCAAAGAAAAACCTTGTTAGGGGTTTACCTAATTTACTTTTTTTAAAAAATAAGGTTTGTGATACATGTCAATTAGGAAAACAAGTAAAAAACTCTTTTAAATCCAAAAATACTGTTACTACTTCTAGACCTTGTAACTACTTCACATGGATTTATTTGGATCATCAAGAGTAGCTACTCTTAATAGAAGACATTATGCTTTTGTGATAGTTGATGATTTTTCAAGATTAATTTGGATTCGATTAATTTGGATTCTATTTTTTGTTCATAAAAACGATGTTTTAAATGTACTCACTATCTTTTGTAAGAAGGTATAAAATTAAAGTTATACCATCACATTTATTAGAAGTGATCACGATGGTGAGTTTGAAAATGATAAAATTGAAGCTTTTTGCTACAAAAATAGTTTTGATCATAATTTTTCAGCTCCTAGAACTCCACAAAAAAATGGAGTTATATAAAGAAAGAATAGAACTTTACAAGAACTGGCACGAAGTGTGCTAAATGAAAATGATTTGCCAAAATATTTTTGGGCCAAATTAGTTAGTATCACTTGTCATATTGTGAATAGAGTTATGATAAGGCCAATTTTGAACAAAAAAAGCATTATGAGCTTTGGAAGGGAAGAAGACCCAACATTGGGTATTTTAAAGTTTTTGGTTGCAAATGATTTATTTTGAATACTAAAGATAATTTGGAAAGATTTGATTTAAAATTTGATATTGATATTTTTCTTGGATATTCTACTACTAGTAAGGCTTATAGAGTTTTTAATGAAAAAATATTGGTAATAGAAGAATCTATGCATGTTATTTTCGATGAGGCTAACACTTTCCTTGAGGAGAGAAAAGTAGATAATGATGATGTTGTAGGTCTGGAACCAAGCTTAAATGAGCCAAGTGTCAATGAGAAAACAAACGAAGAGAAAGACATCCAATTATAATAAGATCTTAAGGAAGAAAAGGAAAGCGAAAATGGCAATACTCTCTCTCTTCCTTAAGATTTAAAATTCAACTATGCTAACCCTAAAGACCAAATTTTAGGTGACCCCCTACAGGGAGTCAAGACTAGAGTATCGCTTAGAAATATTTGCAATAATATAGTTTTTATCTCTAAAATATTTGTAATAATATGAGAATTAGTTTTAAGACCTAAGGACTAATTGGTTATTGGAACTAAATGGGTCTTTAGAAATAAATTTGATGAGCATGGTGAGAAGCAAAGCTAGATGGGTAGCTCAAAGTTTCAATCAAGAAGAATATATCAATTATTTAGAAACCTTTGCACCTGTAGTAAGATTAGAATCCATAAAGATACTCTTAGCATTTGCATATCATAAGGATTTTATCCTATACCAAATGAATATTAAGAGTACATTTCTAAATGGATACATTTTAGAACAAGTATATGTAGTGCAACCCTCTAGTTTTCAAAATCATTAGTATCTGGATAGTATTTTAAATTGGAAAGGCTCTTTATAGTTTAAAGCGAGCTTCTAGAGCTTGGTATATGATAAATTAAGTAAATTCTTGATTTTAAATGGTTTTATAAATTCTTGATTTTAAATGGTTTTACTATAAGAAAAGTAGATACTATTTTTTTTATAAAAAGAAAAAGGGGAGAGATGATTATAGTCCAAATTTATGTTGATGATATTATACTTAGTATTACTAATATTTCTCTTTGTGAAGAATTTTTTAAGTATATGCACAATGAGTTTGAGATGAACATGATGGGAGAACTCAATTTCTTCCTTAGACTCTAAATCAAATAAAGCAAAAAATGTATTTTCATTAATCAATCCAAGTACATCATGGATATGTTGAAGAAGTTCCATATGGAGAACTCCAAGTCAATGAGAATACATATGAGCTCTTCAATCAAGCTTGACAAAGATGAAAATGATAAAGCAGTGGATATCACTAAAAATTAAGGTATGATCAGATCACTTCTTTACTTAATAGCTAATGAACCAGAAATAATGTTTAGTGTTTATCTAAGTGCTAGATTTCAAACTAATCCTAAAGAATCACATCTTAGTACACTAAAATGTATTTTGAAATATTTATATGGTACTATAAACCTAGGATTAGGGTATCCAAAAGGTACATACTTTAACCTTACCAGTTTTTCGAATGTTGACTTTGCCAGTTGTCAAACCAACCGTGAGAGTACGAGTGGTACTTGTCACTTTCTTGATTATTCACTTGTGTCTTGGTTTAGGAAGAAATAAAATTCTGTTACTCTTTCTACTACTAAAGCCAAATATATCTCTGCTGGTAGTTGTTATACTCAAATTCTATGGATGAAATAGACTCTAATGGATTTTGGAACGGATTATAATTGTAAAAATCCGGATTTTTTGGGAGGGTAATTTGGACATTTTACCAATTTTCCAGATATAATATTGGAGGGATTAATTTACAAAAATTTTGTGTAGAAGGACTAAATTGTAAATTTTGGGGGACGGAATTGATAGAGATTTGGGAATCATGGAATATAGTGAAATTATTTTTAAAAAATTACACAATCCCCTACTTGCTCACATGGGATCTCCTTCCCACTAACTTTCTCTCTCTCTTCCCTGATGCCTCCCTTGCTCTCTCTCTGTTTACTCTTGGCCGAAGGATCGGTGAGGGCCACGCTACCACCCAAGCCACCGTTCATCTTGCCAGCCACCCAGTGCGAGCTCGCCGTGCCATCAGGAAGCTCCGCCAACCGTCGCTAGCCACTGCCGAAGCCGTCGTTGCCGGAGAAGACGAAGTGGACTGTTTCGAATTTCTCGTTGTCGGCGACGATTCCGGCCACTATTTGACCTTTAACCAGGCTCGTTGGATTCGTCTCATCGAGAGGAAGCTCAAAGTATATATATCTTAACCCCATACCGCCCAAATCAAAAGTTGCCATTTTTGGAATATTTTGAGCTTAAGTTAACTTTTTGATTCGGCCATTGGATCGTGTTTTTGTTGTCATTTTTTGATTGTACTTGGAAAATAGGGATGTTTTATATATATATTGCCTATGTTTGCTAAGATTTGCCTCGATTTGTATGCCACTGGTCCGGTGTAGGTCCGGATTCGAATTGGACAAGTTATATATCTAACCTAGCATTTTTGGATACTAGAAATTCAGTGAAGATATCCGTTTATGGAATTAAAGCTTCGTTGAGAAGTTGGTTTTTTGCAAGAGGATGATCGAGGGCTTGGAATTGGCCCCGACCCCTCGAACGATCGTCGACGATGCCTTAAGGATTCAATAGCATGGTATCGCTATTCTTGTGAGGTAGGGATTCAGTTTCCTTCGTTTTATACTATTTTCGAATAAAACTTATTTTCTGCAACATATGAGAACAAATGTGGTTTTTGATTTTCTTGAACATATGTGACGGACTGTGATGATATGATATATACATATATATATATATATACTGTATTACTCTGAGGACTTTTTGAGTGCAGGTTATTTTGGGTATATAAAAAATAGGGCCATTGTGTTGCCCGTTTTTCTATAAAAACCTAATATACTTATTTTATTGAAAAACCAGAGTACAATTATTTTCACACTTCAGTTTTGAGTTACACGTGTCATAGGATCATACATGAGCACTGTGTTAGCATCGTGGATTTACAGTGTGGCATTGTGTACCCCACCGTCAGTGTAGAGTCTGTAAACTCGTGCAGAGTTTTGTTACTTCTGATTACCTCCCCATTTGGTAGGCATAGGCAATTCGGTTGCCCCTCCAAGTTTGGTAGGCGACACATAGGTGTCCCCTCTGGGTATGGGCTTAGGTGTCAGGTAGGCTGTTAGGTACACTTAGTGCCATCATCCTGGGTTTCCACAGATGAGAGGATGTAAGCTCATGGGTAGGGGTTGATTTGTGTCATGTCATCTGAATTGAATGGTTTTGATTATACTGATTAATTTATACATATGCGTGACAATTTCCGGTTTTGGATTATCATATATATATATATGTATTGGATTTAAACTAATCATGCAGGAGCTTTCTATCAATAAAATATTTTCGATTGAGGTAACTATTTTTCCTACTGGGCATTTTATGCTCACTCCCTTCCTCCCTTCCTTAGGTGGTGTCCAGTTCGATTTTTGAGATCAAGAGGAGTAAGAGGCCATTGGGATTATAGTTCGTTATCTTGTTAATGCTTAAAGCATGTTGTTGCGGTGTTTGGATTGTTTGAGTTTTGTTTTAGCATTGAATGAAGACTACTACTTTCTATTTTGTCTGTGAACTCATGTATGCCATTTTGATGTCTGTTCTGACGTAGATGATAATGATGTTTGAACATATATTTGATTTACATCTTTTCGGTATTTATTCGATTTATGTTTAATGGTGTATACGAATTGTGGGAGAGGTTCACGGGATGGAATTCTAAATATTTTATTTAAAATGGGGTGTTTTATAAAACTATAACTTTTAGACGTTTTCAAATAAATCAAGGAATTTCTTTCCTTACGAAATTCCCCTTCCTCCACTAGCCCGAGTTTTGGGTTATGACAGAAAATTTTGGTATTAGAGCTTTGAGTTTAACAGCTCGGACATATCACCATTAAACTAGATTGAAGTTGATTTTTTGACAAGCATTCATCATTATTGCATTAACAGTTTGACATATTGTTTCAGACTTTTAAGGATGGCTCCAAGAAGAGTTCCGAGGCACCAACCGGTTGCCGAACCTCCTCGTCTAGATTTCACTCATCTGATCGAGGCAATGCAGCAAGCATTCGCCTAGATGAGCAATCTAGACTATTAGCCTCTAGCTCTGAGGGAACATCAGTTAGATCAGTCTGATAATCTCCAGCGGTTCATGCGTCTCCAGCCAGAGCAGTTTGATGGTAGGCTAGGAGCTCTCACGGCAATTGCTTGGTTGCATGAGATAGAAAGGCACTTTCGGGCTCTTGGTACTTCGGTTGAGTTTTGGGCTATATTTGCTATTACCTATTTGACGGGGAGTGCCATTTGCTGGTGGGAAATAGTGGAATAGATACAAGATGTAGTGGGTTTGACTTGGGAAGACTTTGAACAGATTTTCAAGGCCCAGTATGCCAATGAGAATCAACAAGATGAAGTGGTGAACTGGTTTGAGACGTTGATTCAAGGTAACAGAACAGTGAATGAGTAGCTGATAGAGTTCACTGAGTTGGCAAGTATTGCTCTTGGACCAGGTATGAGTGAGAAGTACTGAGTTGCCAAGTTTAGGAGTCGTCTGAAACAGAATTGGTACCCAGACTTTGTATACTCTTCTTGAGATTGCAGTGGCTACCTAGCGGGCAGAGGCCATCAAAGAAGGATTAGATTCCAGGAGGAACCAGCGGAGAGTTAATTACGGGAAAGTCACCAGAAAGAACTAGGGGCAGTGGTCAGCCCAAGGCACTCCGAACAGTGGGAGCTCGAACAACAGTGGTTCTTCAGAGGGTAGTAGAGGCAGTTCGTATGGAGGATGTTTCATTTGTGGCCAGCTAGTTCATTAGAAGAAGGAGTGTTCCAACCATCTGCATAAATCTCCTCTTTCTCTAGGAGGACTGCAGAGGAGCCAGTCCAGTTCTATTTCTTATCAGAATACTTAAGCAAGGCCGCAATAGTCATAGGGTGTTTCGCAGACTTTTACTTCCCTCCAGCCTTATCAGCATCAGTACTGCCCTCAGAATTTTACTTAGAGTTTTTTGACTCCTCAGGTCTCAGGGAGTCAGGGTGGGCATGGATATGGCAGCAATGTCTGGGATCTAGCAGTAGCCGTCTGGGCCAGGGAAGAAGCAACAATGGGAAAGGGAAGATGACTGGCCAAGCCTATGCTTTTACTAGGGTAAACGACACTCAGGATCGCATCGGCTGAGATGTTGTTGACGGTATGATCCTTCTTTCATACTCTTGGGTACATGTTTTATTTAATACTGGTGCATCCCATTCATTCATATCCTTATTATTTGCTCAACTGTTGGGGTTGGAATTTTCTGATTTGGATTATGTATTGATGTTGGGTACACCTTTGGGAGGAGTAGCCGATGTGTCTAGTATGTGTAAGTCTTATCGGATTGTGGTCAGTGATAGAAAGCTTTTTGTTGATTTGATTGTGTTGCCGATAGGATAGTATGATGTTATACTCGGTACGGATTAGTTTTCGAAGTGTCGATTTGCTTTCCAAGGGCTTTATTCGCAGTAGTACTTCTCCTTGGGGTGCTCCTGTTTTGTTTGCGAAGAAAGCTGGTGGTTTGTCAAGACTCTGTATGGACTACAGGAAGTTGAATCAATTGACGGTGAAGCACAAGTATCCTTTGCTAAGGATAGACAAGTTGTTCGATCAACTCGGTGGCTAAAGGTTCTTCTCCAAGATCGATTTGAGATTTGGTTATCATCAGTTTAAGATAAGGGAGGATGATATACCTAAGACAATATTCAGTACTCGATATAGTCATTTTGAGTTTCTGATGATGCCGTTTGGTTTGACGAATGCTCTCGTAGCATTTATGGATCTCATGAATCAGGACTTCATGCCATTTTTGGACTGTTTTGTGGTTGTATTCATCGACAACATCTTGGTGTATTCCAAGACTTGAGAAGAGCATGCCAAACATCTGGGAATAGTACTTAAGACCATGAGAGATCATCAGTTGTATACCAAGAAATCGAAGTGTAACTTTTGGATGCCAGAAGTGAAGTTCTTAGGGTATATGATTTCTCCTGGAGGTATTTCAGTCGATCCTACTAAGATAAAAGCTATTCTAGAGTGGGAGAGACCGAGAAATGTGACAGATGTACAGAGTTTCCTTGGTTTGGCAAGCTACTACCACCGTTTTGTGCAAGATTTTTTGAGGATTGCCTTGCCTTTGACGAAGTTGACCAGGAAGAATGCCAAGTTTTTTTGGGATCACGAAAGTGAAGAAGGTTTTATCAGTTTGAAGCAGAGCTTGACCACCACACTAGTTCTTACTGTTTCTGACAGTAACGAACCTTATGTGGTGTATACTGATGCTTCAAAGATAGGTTTGGGATGTGTCTTGATGCAGAATAGTCAGGTTATGGCTTATGCTTCTCGTCAGTTGAAGCTACATGAGAAGAACTATTCCACCCATGATCTGGAGATTGTAGCAGTGATCTTTGTATTGAAGATTTGGTTATGTTACTTGTATAGTGTGAAGTTCGACATATTCTTCGATTATAAGAGTTTGAAGTATCTCTTTACTCAGAAGGATCTGAACTTGAGACAGCGAAGATGGGTTGAGTATATGGAGGATTATGCCTTCGACCTACAGTATCATCCTTGTAAGGCTAATGTTGTAACTGATACACTGAGTAGGAAGCCTCGTGGTGCACTAGCTGCAGTAGTGTTTGAAGATTTGAGAACTCAGTTGCGATTGGTGACTATAACTTGCAGTACTTCGAGAATGAAGAGGTTGCTTGCCTAAGCAACATTGTGATTTCACTATCACTTCTCCAGACTGTCCAATAGAGTCAGTGGCAAGACAGAGAGTTGAGGACAATCTGGAACCAGCTTCAGAATGGTGAACAGTTAGGTGGTTGGAGTACTAACAGAGAAGAGTTTTTGCTTTTCAGTGGAAAGTTGGCTGTAGCTAATAAACCTAATCTTCGAGAACCATTCTAACTGAGCTTTATAAATCAAGATTCACTGTACATCTGGGTAGTGATAAGATGTACTGAGACTTGAAGAGGCAGTATTGGTAGAAAGGGATGAAGAAGGATGTAGCTACCTTTGTAGCTAAGTGTTTGACTTGTCAGCAAGTCAAGGCTGAACACCAGAGGCCAGCTGGATTACTTCCACCGTTGCCAATCCCGGAATGGAAGTGGGATAAGATCACGATGGACTTCATGACCTATTTGCCAAAGACCTTAAGGAAGAATGATGCAGTTTGGGTGGTAGTCGATCGGTTGACGAAAAGTGCTCACTTTATATCGATTTAGATGGACTACTTACTAACTAAGCTCAGTAGATTGTATATGGAGAACATCGTACGCTTGCATGGTGTACCTTCAAGCATAGTCTCTGATAGAGATCCAAGATTTACTTCTAAGTTTTGGAGAGCCTTGCAGAAAGCGTTGGGTACATAGTTGGATATCAGTATGGCTCACCATCTGGAGTCAAATAGTCAGTCTGAAAGGAGCATTCAGATTCTTAAGGACATGCTACATTGTTACATACTGGATTTTGATGGGATGATCATCTTCATTTGGTGGAATTTGCTTACAATAACAGTTACCAAACCAGTGTGGGTGTGGCTCCATATAAAGTGTTGTATGGGAGTCTACGTAGGTCGCCTTTGTATTTGGCAAAACCCGAAGAGTGTGTTACTCTTGGACCTGAGTTGATTGAGGAGACTACGGAGAAGATTAAGGATATTCGGGAGAGACTTAAAGAGATTCACAGAAGAGTTATGCCGACCCGAAGAGGCGTGAGGTAGAGTTTGATACGAGTGATTCTGTATTCTTAAAAGTGACTCCAAGGCGTGATGTGATAAGATTTGGGGTTAAGAGTAAGCTTGCTCCAAGGTATATTGGTCCCTTTGAAATCACTGAGAGAATTGGTCCAATGGTATATCGCTTGAATCTACTTGCACAGTTGGATCACGTGCATAACGTGTGTCACATGCCGATGTTGAAGAAGTATACGCCGGGCCCATCTTACGTTGTTTAGTACGTGCACGTACCAATCCAAGAAGATATATCCTATGAAGAGTAGCCTGTACATTTATTGGCTAGAAAGTTGAAGGTGCTTCGCAACAGAGAGATTCCACTTGTCAAGGTGCTTTGGGAACATCACAAAGAAGACGAGGCTACTTGGGAACTCGAGACGGAGATGTACGAGAAGTACCCTTATTTGTTTGACCTTTAGTCAAAAGTTGTATTGTGATGTAACCTTGACTTGTATTTTGAATTTCAGGACGAAATTCTTTTAAGGAGGAGAGAATGTAAAAACCCGAATTTTTTTAGGAGGGTAATTTGGACATTTTACCAATTTTTTGGATATAATATTGGAGTGATTTATTTGCAAAAATTTTGTACAGAAGGACTAAATTGCAAATTTTTGGGGAGGGAATTGATAGAGAATTGGGAATCGGGGACTGTAGTGTAATTTTTTTAAAAAATTACACAGTCCCCTAGTTACCACGTGGGCTCTCCCTCCCACTCACTTTCTCTCTCTCTCTTCCCCGATGCATCCCTCGCTCTCTCTGTTCACTCTCGGCCGAAGGACCGGCGAGGGCTGCGCCGCTGCCCAGGCCATCGTCCGGCCCGCCAAACACCCGGCGTGAGCTCGCCGTGTCACCAGGAAGCTCTGCTGACCGTCGCTAGCCGCTGCCGAAGCCGCTGTTGCCAGAGAAGACGAAGTGGACCGTTTTGGATTTCTCATTGCCGGCGAAAATTTCGGCCACCATTTGACCTCTAACTAGGCTCGTTGGATTCGTCTCGTCGAGAGGAAGCTCAAGGTATATATATCTTAATCTCATACTGTCCGAATCAAAAGTTGCCATTTTTGGAATATTTTGAGCTTAAGTTGACTTTTTGATCCGGTCGTTAGATCGTATTTTTGTTGTCATTTTTGGATTGTACTCAGAAAATGGGGAAGTTTGATATATATATATTGCCTATGTTTAGTGATCGGCATGAAAATCGAAATCGGACGGCTAAGATTTGCCTCGATTTGCATGTCACTGGTCCAGTATAGACCCAGACCTTAATTGGACAAGTTATATATATTCCACCTAGCTATTTTGGGTGCTAGGAATTCAGTGAAGAGGTCCGCTTGTGAAATTGAAGCTCCGTTGAGAAGTTGATTTTTCGCAAGAAGATGATTGAGGGCTTAGAATTGGTCTCCGACCCTCTGGACAATCGTCGACGATACCTTGAGGATTCAATAGCGTGGTATCGCTATTCTTGTGAGGTAGAGATTCGGTTACCTTCGTTTTATACTATTTTCGAATAAAATTTATTTTCTGCAACATATGAGAACAAATATGGTTTTTGATTTTTTTGAACAGATGTGATAGACTATGATGGTATGATATACATATATATATATATATATATATATTGTATTGCTCTGAGGATTTTCTGAGTGCAAGTTATTTTAGGTATATCAAAAATAGGGCCGTTGTGCTGCCCGTTTTTCTATAAAAACCTAATATACTTATTTCATTGAAAAACTAGAGTACGATTATTTTCACACTTTAGTTCTGAGTTACACGTGTCATAGGATCATACATGAGTACCGTGTTAGCATCGTGGGTTTACAATGTGGCGCTGCATACCCCACCATTAGTCTAGAGTCCGTAAACTCGCGCGAAGTTTTGTAACTTCTGATTACCTCTCCATTTGGTAGGCGTAGGCAATTCGGATGTCTCTCCAGGTTTGGTAGGCGACACATGGGTGTCCCCTCCGAGTATGAGCTTAGGTGTCAGGTAGGCTGTTAGGTACACTTAGTGCCATCATTCTGGGTTTCTACAGATGAGAGGATGTGAGTTCATGGGTATGAGTTGATTTTTGTCATGTGCATCTGAATTGAATGATTTTGATTATACTGATTTATTTATATATATGCGTGATGATTTCCAGTTTTGGATTATCATATATATATATATTGGATTTAAACTAACCATATAGAAGCTTTCTATCACTAAAATATTTTCGATTGAGGTAACTGTTTTTTCTACTAGGCATTTTATGGTCCTCCCTTCCTTCTTTCCTCAGGTGGTATCCAGTGCAATTTTGAAGATCAAGAGGAGTAAGAAGCCATCGGGATTGTTGTTCGTTATCTTGGTAATGCTTGAAGCGTGTTGTTACGGTATTTAGATTGTTTTAGCATTAAACTAAGATTACTACTTTCCACTTTGTCTGTGAACTCATGTATGCCATTCCGATATCTGTTCTGACGTGGATGATGATGATGTTTGAACATATATTTGATTTACGTCTTTTCGGCTTTTATTCGATCTATGTTTAATGGTGTATACAAACTGTGGGAGAGGTTCATGGGATGGATTTCTAAATATTTTATTTAAAATAGACTGTTTTATAAAACTAATACTTTTAGACGTTTTCAAATAAATCAAAGAATTTCTTACCTTTGCAAAATTCCCCTTTTGTCACTAGCTCGGGTTTTAGGTTGTGACAATAATCATGTTTCTATTAAATATGATAATACTAGTGCTATCAATTTATCCAAAAATCCAATTTTGCATTCAGATACTAAGTATATTGATATTAAACATCATTTTCTTCATGATCATATGCAAAAAAGTGACATTGTACTTGAGTTTATATGCACGGAAAAACAACTAACTAATATTTTCACTAAATTTCTCAGCGAAGATTATTTTTGCATAATTTATAAAGAACCTGGTATAAATGATTATAATAAACTTTATTGATTATTTTTATGTAATCTTATAATGATGACATAATATCGTCGCTATAGGTGTCTTCGTTATACCTTTATTTTCTTGTAGTAGTCCATAATATTTTAGTGGGATGAGTTAGTTAATTGATTACATATCATTTATAATTTATTCGTTAGACATGGGATCGATAGAGTCAAACACTACAAGTGAACAAGATATTTGAATTTATGTTGATGACTATTGAGGAGCAAAGCTGCTTAGTTTGAAAAAAAGTAAAAAATGACGCGTGGGTCATTAATAAGAATCTTAAAAATATGTATTGCATTGGACTTTTCTTTGTTTGCAAATTTGAATAATTTTAAAATATAGTATATCTTTTTTCTTTAAAAAAAAATTATCCGCAAAAGGACATGATCTAGAAAGAGCTTACAAAATCTTCCCCTCAATAGAATCAATTATCACAAATCAAATAGAAGTGCCTCCGCATATCACCCAAAAAAAAAAAAAAAGGATGCTGCTTCCTTTGGATGAGTAAATATCATCATCAATCATGGAGATAGAAATCGAAAAAAAATTGTCTGCTTTATTACTTTTAGAACAATATTATTTCTTTTGGAAAATCGACACCATTCCCTCGCTGTCTAGCTAACTAAAAAGCTGTACAATTAAAGGCAATATAAACGATGACTTCAGAAGCCCAAAATTATCCTTCTAGTTCTTGATACGTCATTTTCAATTTTCGTGTTTCTTCGTCAACACAATTCGTCCCTTTATTTTTTGTCCAAACATATCATTATTTGTCGTCCAACAAAACCTTACACACCAAGTATAGACTGTAGTTTTTAATTCTAGCCACAATTATTTTCAAGAAATTAGTAGCCTTTCAACATCAGGACTTCGTTTTTTTTTTTAATTGAACTCTTATGATCTTCTTGTCGTGAAAAAAAAAATGATTGAATAAAAGAGCTTGAGGATCAAAATTTTATTTTTGTCACCCAAATATAATCAGTACTTTATACTATGCAATATGCACTAACACTTCCACAGAGCATATTCTTCTGATAGTAAATTTCTGACTTTCTTCTCATAGCTAGAGTACCCAAAATAAATAATGTAGTCAATCACGTGGCACCCAAGTTGTTTGAAATTGAGCATTTAGTGGGGCCTTGCCATAAACATAAGGGATCCTTCTGACTATGGTTTCACACAAATTGATATGTATAACAATAATACTACTATTTGAATTATTGCGGTGGACAATTCACATCAAATCATTTTGCCAAATCCAAAATATGATAATTGAGATAGGGACATCGAATTTCAAAGATTTCATAAATTAGCTTATCTTAGATAAACAAAACAACTTAGAATTCCAACCAAAGGAAAAGAAACTTAGAATTCGTCACTAAATCTTAAAATATAACTAGCTAAGCCAAAATGTTGTACTGCTTGCCACCGCGCCTTTTTTCTCTTTTTCTCCCAAAGCACCATTGAAGATATTTAGTAATTTATCTTGTAGTCCAAAAGAGCAAGCATAGTCCAAAAGTCATCAACGACGAGACACAACTACCTGTACATCTTTTTGATTTTTATTTTCAATTGAAAACTAAATACTAAAATTTGTTGTGTAGCCCCAAAGGAATACATATTTAACCAATGGGAAATAATGATGACGTCAGCCCTGGTAATTGGACATCATATGGGGTGACAATGGGATGCAGTGACCTAGTCCGGGGTATAACGTGGCAGTTGGTGATTGGAGTGTCCCTTAAGCTCTAGGGCGGGTGATGACATGGGAGCTGGAAAGGGTCGTTTGCTGAGACAGTGGCATATGTACATTCGATTTCGAACTGTCCGAGTATGAGGTGGCGCTGTCAGCTCACCACCCACCAACTCAGCCAGAGGGACTTGTGAAGGACATTCCATTTACTGAGCTGGACTATGGGTCCTACCCTCAAGTTCACATGAAATTATGCGAGTTTTTCATATTATTTTGTAGGTTTTTTTTAAGTCGGTGTGTGAATTAATGTGAGATCGTGAGACTGAAAATGACAAGAATGATCGTGATTACTGTGTGTTCATGTATAGTATTGTTTTTTAAATAATATTATAAGGGCCTAAATGTTTGCATGGAAGTAAGAACAAGTAATTGGGACAGTACATGTGTCAAGGCGCTTCGACATAAAGTTCAAAATTTGCGTACTGCGTTTTCTAAAAATTATGACTTTCAAGGTCTTTATAAGCGAAAAAGAGAAAGAAAGATAAAATGTTGCCAAGCACGATAGAAGAAAAATCTACAAACCAAAATTAGAACTTTTTTTTTTTTTTTCTTTTCCTTTTGTTTAGCACGTAATGGGTATATTTAATGTCTTGCTTGCTGGTCAGAAAAACTTTGGTGTATATATACACATACTGCATATATATATATCATACAAAATTAAATTGACATTCTTCGGCAAGAAAGTTAAAAGATCATTACAAATTAGCTGTCTGAAAAAAAAAATCATATATGGTTAGGATCATGACGTGATATAAAAAATATATATCGAAAAGAATTCAACCGTTGCATGACTTAATTCACAGGGTGATAATTCTGAGAAGATTGATAATGTATGTAGTACTTATATTAAGTGCATATATAATATATTCTGAGATGTAGCTTTATTTTTCTTTCTAATTTACAAAAAGAAAAAGAAGAAAGAGTAGTTAATTATCTATTCCTTTCACTTTCAGCCACGATATTGCTTCGCCGACATATATAGAGCAATAATATTTGCTTATTATAACTATTGTGGTTAATTAGTTATACATACGTTGCACCATGCTAACAAAATGAGCACTGCCTTTGTGCCTCATTACATGGAGAAGAGGACCAGTCCAACGAGGTAAACGCCACGGTCAATAAGGCAAAGGTCCACATCAAGAGGGTGACCAATAATTAATTCTGAATATACGTACACTTTTTTTGGGGGTATTTGATGTTAACACCAGCATCTCGGTTAATTGGATGTACACTTTTTGTTTATTTATACAACACGATGGTAGGTTATACAATCGATGTTTACTATACAATCTTAACGTTATTCAAGTTATGTGTTTGGGATTTTTTTTTTCTAAATAAAACGGCTCCTAATATCATTATTAGAAATAAAAAATTTTAATAATAGTATAGTACAGTACAAAAGGATTATAATCTCAAACTCCTAAAAAAAAAAACCAAAAGTAGATCATAAACATATCAGAAACAAGATTTCTGGGTTACTATCGAGAATAACAAGGATTACCAGCATTAATTGTCTTCACTTGTTCCTGTACTGTATTTTGGATGGGGAAGATTAAGGTCTATACAATGTCCACACCTTCTGAGATTTACACCCGTAGAGGGAAAAAAATAATACAACTGTCTAATTAGATCTAAATCTAAGAATAAATCTCAGATTCAAGATCTGATAAATGGACTGAAAATCCATGTAAATGTGGTACTACAATTAGATCTAAGATCTGGACTTACTAGAAAACTAAAAAAAAAAGAAAAAAGAAAAAATAAACTCTCATCCCTAAGAAGAGATCAAGAAGAAGAGAAAGAAGATCGAGAGGAGGAGATCATGGGGAGGAAGAGGAGGAGGAGGTAGAGAAGAAGAGGAGAAAGAAGAGAAAGAGGAGAGGGGAGGCTGAAGAAGGAGAGGGGTCTCCGGCCTCTACGAGTAGTCGGGAGAGTCTTCTTTGGTTGGAGGGAGGAGGGACGCTTGGTAGAGAGAAAATACATTGGCTAACTTGGGACAATTTTCAATGACAACAAACTATACCACCTACGACAGAAAGTTTGTGTGCATGCTAAATAAAAGTATTATATTTGGGTCATGTTTATTAATCCGTAAAGGGAATGAGTGAAATGAGAAATAATGAGTGAAGAAGACTATAATTTCATTTTATGTGTTTATGTATCAATTAGTTACACATGAAAGATAATTTTTTTCTGTTTTTTTTTAATTCCTTTTTTCTCTCCATTACATATTAGTAAAGATGCATGCTTAATCATTCATTATATGATAGTGTATAGTGTAAATCCATTGCTGAAAAACTTTTTTTTAATTAAATTTGAAATAAATATTGTCGAATGGCTCTTCCACTTAACTTAGTAGAAAGGCCGCGCGCGGCTTATATATTATTGAATTGTATCTCAAAAATGGCAATGTCTGGAAAAAGCAATTTGTTCTTTGGCATTTATAAAATTACACTGCAGAAAGTTGTCAAACATATTGTAAATGATTTTGTTAGTTTCAAACTTTTGTCCCCTATTTTTTCTGTATGAAGAACTTCGGTTGACTTTGTTATGGGTGCAATATTTATACTTTATATGGAATTACCATGTCCATCAATATGCATTTGGGACAGATGAAGGTCAAATATTTCTATTCTTTGCACATGTTACGTAAAAGAACAAAAATAATTAAACTACTACAATGTAGATTTTTCCTTTTTGAAAGTGTACTACAATGTAGGTTTGAAAAAGAAAAGTTTATCAACAAACAGAAGAGCATTTACACTATGAAAATAACCTCAATTTTTCGTTATTATGACACTTTGTTCAAGCGAAAGGACAAACTTGTACAATGAGAAACCTCAATTTTGAAATTCCTTTCATCAACAGGATTATTAAAAGCTAATTAGATGTTTTCTTTTTCCTTTTTTTTGTTTATTCTTTATTTTTACCCCTTGTTATAAACAGCACGAAAGAGAGTAAATTAAAGCTGAAACTAAAACGTGTGTGACTCTTCTCACTCCCAAAAAAAATTTTTTTTTTGATATTTGAGTCTGAGTATCTTGTCTTGATAATTAGCTCAATAATATGAAAATATATAGCTAGGCAGTACGATCGAATTGGAGAAAGCGAATTGGACGCGATTCAAAGTTTCAAGCTACAAGGTAAGGTCATCCATCAAGACTACTACTCACCACAATCAAAAGATTGGATTGACCCACCAATCCATAAATGCCTCACTTTTTGTGCAGAGTACGGAAATATAATTACATTTCCACAAACACACTTGTCTTCTTCTCATTGGCTTCTTAAATACCGCTAAATATCTATATCCATATAATGCAGTACGATGACGACAGAGATGATCGTATATTTAAATGTAGGTTATAAGAATTTTTTTTTAAATTTTTTTATAAGTATTTTTTTTTAATTGTAAGATTATATTCTATTATTTATTATAATTTGAATAATTAAAAAAATATAATAAAATTATATTCATTATTGAATTATTTTCTCTTTTTTAATTTTATCATAAAAATGTACCTATTGAATTTTAATTAGAGAAAATAATATCTATAAATATGTAAAAAAAAATACATACTTAATAGATTGGTAATCTTAAATATAATATATATATATATATATAAAAGACACTAATCTAATAAGTATTTTGTTTTTTTATTTATATATAAGTATCATTTTGAACAATGAAAATTTATCATATATATTTTTTTTATAATAAAAAATAAGAAAAAAATAATAATACACGTTTTTTGACTTCATTTTAATTTTTAGATCATTATGCATGTGTATATATGTATATCCCTTACTAACTAATATTTGATTAATTACCTTTTCATCTTATGGTGGTACATGCTATGCCTATCATTTCCTCTATTTTTCTATTTTAATTTCTTTTTCTTTGTCATTTTTCTTTCCGCTACCGATGCATGTTTCATTAATTAGTCTTCCACTCATGGTAAGGACTAAGAAACCGTGTTGCACCCTTTACCGGAGAAAAAGCCGTGTTTCACAAGAAAAATAACTTCCCGCATTCATTGTACAGATTATATATCTATATTTATATACGTGGATAGAATCTAGCTAGCTAGCTAGCTATTACATTATATTATGGACTATGGAGATAGAAATGGGACTAGTTGAAGCAAAATATTAGAGCAAATCAAATTGTTGAATTAAAGCAAGTAGCTAAGCTACATATATGAAAGTTGATTTAACGTTTTTAGATGCTCAATAATTGACACAGTTATCTTTTTAGATGAGGAAATTAGGACATTGACCTCAAAAAATGTGTGTGTATATATGTATATATATATATATATTAATATATACGACGAAGACGAAAATAATTTTAGTTATAGCTGGCTAACCACCAACATTCCGACAAATTTATTTGAATGATTGGGCAGAGTATGGATGGTATGCCATCCTCATCAGTCATCACTTGTATATATATATAGATAATAACATATATGGGTGGCACGGCACGTGACTCTTTTTGGTTAAAGCATTATCACGAAGTAATCCCCTTGGCCCAAAATCTCATCGAAGACCTGCCTGTCAACGTTCTGATGTAAGACATTATACACATTCATAAGAATGTCCCAAAGGACCATATTATACCTAAGAAAACTTTTATTGGAAAAGTAGCACTCTACTATATATACCTATAGGGTCTCTGATTTATTTATTTATTTATTTTTGCTAACCATGTAGGGTTTCTGAGTTTGGTGTAATAATATTAATAAATGCTTGTCTAATATATATATATATATATATATATATATATATATATATATATATATAAGTTGGTCCTGTGCTCAGTAGACTATGGGAAAGTGATATATTTTACGGAAATATGTTGATCTACCCGAGGAAGGAAGGTTAAAGTACATTCTTAACTTATTAATAGCTTATATAGCTATGTCCCAATTAATTCCTTGGATCTTACAAATATATGACTATTAATTAGATATAATTTTGTACTTGACAATTAATCTAAGTAGCGCTTACAACTACTTAATATTTTCTCAAAAAGGCTGATAGCTTGCTATGTTGTTCTGTTACAATATTCTAATTAATTAAATAAATATATAGTTCTACAGTAGTGCCATGGTAGCTTTTTATACGCATAAAATATATATGATAGCTTTCTGCAGGTTGTTTTCGGGCATAGACGTCATCGCTAGGGTTCTCAGCTAGTGGAAAACGTGATTATGTCGTTGGTTGTGGTGACAATGCATGAGACCAACATTGATATAATTTGTTTTTAATACTTAGAAATCATCACGGCAAGAAAGAAAACATTAAGATCAGGCCTACCCCTTAATGTTCTATATCCTATATATAATTAGTATTCGAAAAATTTCAAGCTTATGGGTAGGATTGACATGACTAAGTGTCAACCAAATCAATTAGTTTAGTACAAATCAAACATGATCCAGATTTGAAGACCGTCATTTACTAGAAAATTGTCATTGTCGAGTTCAATTATAGGAAAGCTATTATTAGTGCAATTTAAATGTATAGTTTTGATTTTAATTTAGAGGATTCCATTTCGGGTTACTGTTCTCGAAATTACATGGTTTATCATTAGTTAGGTGTGTTGGTTGTTGAAATGTAATTGTAGCAATCCATTTTTATTGCAACATAAAAATTTATTTATGGCTTTTAATTTTTGTATCTCTTCTTTTCTTTTTGTTCCCTTTTAAGTTACACTTGATGCTGTTTGGAACATGGGTTACTCGTGCTGCGCTCTCTCATTATTCCCTAGCTATACATTTCCCCAATTTATTAATTCTTCTCTTTATTTCTTTTCACTCTTTTTTCCCCACCTCTAGCCATTTGTTTTTCATTTTATTATGTTGTGATGCATATGTATTCATATTAATATTCCGGGGTTAGACACATAGAAAGTATTAACTGGCCGGTGGTCCGTTTGAATTATTATTTAGAGAGTCCAAATAATGTTACAACTTACAGATGTAGATCCCGCGGCTACTTTTGTGACTTTTCTTATACTAGCAATGATTCGAAAACAATTAATGTCGAATATGTAGAGTCCTTTTATAGCTTTATAGAGGCGAAAAAAGAAAAAAAAAATTGCGGGTGGAGGGACTTAGATTAGATTTAGAATTTGAACTCTTCAAAAAAAAAAAAAAATTGAGGACCACATATCTTTCTCATGTGGCTCGTACATGTCGAAGATATAGAGGATTTGGAAAAAAAAAAAAAAAAAGCAGTACGGTATTGTGCCTGAAAAATCTGAATTTTTTAGGGCAAAAAGAGTGAATTGAAAAGTTTTGTAAAAGCGGGACTAAACTATAATTTTGAGAACTAAAGTGACAATATTCTCAAAAATTGGAGACCAAAGTGCAATTTTGCCCCATTTAGTTAGGGTCACGTAGCCCCTCTATTCTCTCTCTCTCTCTCTCTCTGTTAGGCGGAACGCCGAAAAATTGGCTCCACCCTGACGATTGCCCTTCACACCATTTCAGGTTGTGCTACTGACCTTAGTCGAACGGTTGTCCTCTTGCTAGCCGCTAGCAGAAGTTTCAGCACCTCCCATTGCCCACACTGCCAGGAAAATGCTGAAGACCGCTGCATCTTCAGTCCATCGTTGGTGCCGATTCTGGTGATAGGAGGTCGTAAAATTGGTCACATTGGACTCCATTCGTCACGAGCTTTCTTTTGGTAAGCTTCTCTTGATCCCATTTTGCCCGAATAAAAAACTGTCATTGTTGAATAGTTTAATCTTTGAGATTCAAGAGTTAACTTTTTGATTAGACCGTTGGATCTTATTTTTAATGTCATTTTTGGAATATACTTGTGAAATAGTGAAAATTGATATATACATATATATTGACTATGTTGGTGAAGGGCACAAAAAGCAAGATCGAACGGCTTAAATATTGCCTTGTTTTATGTGCTGGGGATCAGTTTTAGATCTACTCGAATTGGAGGAATTATATGTCTAATCTAGGTACTAGGAATTCAGTGATAAGATCTATTTTTATGAATTGAAGCTCTGTTGAGAAGTTGGTTTTTCCAAAGAGAGTGATCGAAGGCTTGGTTTTGATTTTCGACCTTTCGGGTGATCATTCAATGATACTATAAGCTTCTAATAACGGGATATCACTACTCTAGTGAGGTAAGGGATTCAATTATTTAATTTCAATAATGTCTTCATACTCAATTATGTGGTATATTGTGGAAAATGTTAATATTATGAATTATCTAAATTACAGATGTTATACTGCCAAATTTAAAAGAAAAGAATTAGGGTATTCGAGGATTTAGACCACATTCTAGGTTTTGAGCTAGTATAGTTACGTTGTTTGAGGTGGATAATCCACAGTATCACACCTGAGGTGTTTAAGTATCCTGAGACACTTAGCTAGTGGTTGGACCATATTATTGGTGCAAAGTCCATAATGTTAGCTCAAGATTAGCTAACCTAAGAGTGGGGTGAATTGGGTCTTAAAAATTTTTGTAAACTTTTCTTTAAATGCAAATAAATTATGTAAGAAAAAAAATAATAACAAGTAAAGATAGCTAAATTGCATGTACAAGCTCAAGATAAATAAATTAAAGATATAGGGATAGAGAGATATAAACACTATTTTTACGAGGTCCAACAAATACGACAATTTATCTACGTCCTCGGCTCTTGGCAATCCTTTTCGAGTTTTTACTTTCGGATTAAGAGAATGGGCTTGACCGTCAATTTTATACAAAGAATACTTTCTCCTTAGGCTCACTCATACTTTTACAATAGGATTGAATTCGGCTCTACGGCTCTATCATGCCTAACTCGAATTGTTTAGACTCCGGTGTCAATCTCACCTAAACCGAGTTGTTTATGAATCTAGTATCAACCTTACCTCACAAATACTATTTTTGTTTTGTTTATTGATACACTCAACTAGAATCTCTATCTAATGAAATTATTTGATACAAAGTAAGCTTAGAGAGAATAGATATAAACACAAGATACGATCTAGTTTGACTCAAGTGATTTTTGTGAAAAAATGGATTTGAAAGTTTGATTCACAAAAGATGATCTGAATAACTTGAAATTATGATTAAAGCAATATAGAAATGTTCAAAATTGTTTGAAATGTCAGAAAAGCTTCTATATATAAACTAGAAAGAATACTAGCCGTTTTAGACCATTTAAGAGACAATCTGTCATTTTCAGCAGATTAAAAATTCACTTTTGATCGACAAAAAATACTAATCTTTGAAAGTGCAGTTCTAACAGTTAAATATGAAAACTATTAAAAAAGCAAAGGAATTGGTCGATCGATTCTGAAGATTGGTCTGCTGAATCTATCCGAGAGCAATTTTTTATTTTTATTTCAAGTATTTTTCAATTATTTTTAAAATGTGACTTCATAGATTGATTTTGTATGTAATATGGAAACTATAGAAATTCATAAATTGATTTAAAAACTTGTCTAAAATATATTTCTTATTTTAATTGGTGGTAAAATGATTTGACAATTTTGCTTTGAAAATTTTCAATTTTATAAAAAATTTGAGCTATTAAGATCATATTATGTGTAAACACATATTCAAATACAAGAACTACATATTTAATCTTTGCTAGTTTAAGTCTTGTATTGTTGATCTTTGTCTTAAAGCTCTTTTCTATAATCTATCTTGAATATTTTATGATCCTTTCAATTTAACTTGCTATATACTCAAGTAGATTATTAGTTCTAAATTATATGTTTGTTAACTTCAAAAAATAAGTGTATGATTGATGATATAAAGCATGACTCAAACAATCTCTCTTTTTTAATGATAACAAACATTTTATTTAAAAAGGATAAGGAAGAAGAAATAAATAGAGAAAAGCATCCTTACCAAACTTTGAATGCTCTCCCTCAAAAATATACTAATGAAAAGAAATTGAAACTCTCCTTTAAACTTATAATGGTGCATATTTTGACTATTTTAGTATATTTCTTCATTGATACCAATTGTGAATATGTTTGCTCAAAAAATACCAATTGTGTAAGGAAGATATATATAGAATGAACATATTGATACTAATTAATTTTTTTTTAAAAAAAATCAAATTAATACCCATTGTAAATCAAAACACATCAGAATATATTCTTCTCCCTTTTTGATACCATCAATAAGAAATAAGAAAGCGGAATAAAGCAAAGATAAGATATAACCATAAAAATCCAAAAAAGAAAGAGTTCATATATATAAGTACAAATGAACATAGAGTTCATACAAGAAATAACTGAAGAAACACAAATTTAGAAATAAGCTATGGAGGAGGAAAGCATCCGAAAAAGGATTACATCATCCCCATAATCTCGTCCTATTGATCTTGAATGATTTGAAATTGTCGCTCTTGGTGTTACTGGACTAAGTGGACATCAGCAGATAGAATTTGGAAGTGCTCTAGCTCAGTGTCATATAAGTGCTAGATTTCAAGCTAGATGGTGTTGAGGCATTTAGACATGCTATTGAAAGCTTCAGTGTAGTCAAATTGTTAAGCAGGGGCTTCTTCAGTATAAATGCCCCCAGGAATGCCTTCAGCAGTTTCAGCACTACTACTGCCAGCTTCTTGTTGAGTGCTCGTTCCTTGATCATATCCTTGCTTGGTTTTGGCCACCCATTCATTGTTGATGAAATTGAATCCCATGATACTGAAAATATTATTGTTAATCTCAACGTCGATGGTCTATGGTTTACGTTCGGCCTCATCGAATGGTGGTATGTTAAAATATTAGAATATACGAGTAAGGAGGAAACCATAAAAAAGAGAGGGTTTCCTATTTCTATGACATTGATCATTTTATGAATAATGAAATGAGCTAGGTTCAACTTTCTACCAACAAGAATCGAATCAACAAAACTAAGATAATAGAATGTGGGTGCATCCTTATGACCACCTTTAAGAATCATGTTTTGAAATACAAACTGGAATAGAATTTTAGCCTCAATAGTAAGATCAGTCACTCGGGATTTAGGCTAAAAACTATCAGGGGAACAGACTCGATATAGGGCTTGTTGAGGTTCAAAATCAGCAAGCATAGATCAAGAATTGGTTATGGAGAATTTGTAACCCTCCAAAGGTAAATGCAATATATCAGTTAAGAATAGTTCAGTAATCTCAAAATCTATTCCTTTAAGAGAACTATAGATTGCATGTTGTCCTATAGAGATATTTGCACTAGCATTGAATCCCCAAACTAGTCTAAGATACCTTGTCTCCCTAATGGAGCAGAATTCAGTCCATTCCATATTCTCCATATAGTCGGGAAATTTGACATAGGCTAGGTCTCTAAAATTGAAGATTTTACCCCAAATAATACTTTTTTTTAGAGAAAATCTCTTTATATGTAGTCATTATACTAGGAGACTCTAAGAGAGGAATATCTAACCTTGTCTTAATGCATTGTTCATATTCCTTAAGGCGAATTTCTTTGCCTTTGCGTCTTGGATTTTCTCTTCTTATAGCCATTAGACAAGAAGATAACAAAAGGAAACAAGAAACACAAGGAATTTTAGGCTTCTAAGGTTTGAAAGATGATAAAAATTGATTTGAAGGACAAAAAAAGAGTGAAGAACAGAGATTAAGAGTGAAAAAAACGATAAAATCAACTCTGGTTGGGATTAAATTGAATGATTCAAAGAGAAATATAAGTGGGAGTAAGAAGAGATAGTTTTAAGATAAAAGAAAGAGAGCTTCTGCTAGTGAGAGTGTGAAGAAGTAAGAAAAAAACTGTCAAAAATCTTTAAATACTCACAGGTCTGCGAGTTTTTGACTGATCAAAAATGGGTTTCCAGTCAGTTGATTCTGGCATAAAGAAAAAGCTTTCCAGAGGGGTTTTTCGGTACGGTCTGCTGATTCCTCTGTTTTCGCTGTTTTTTTTTTAGTGAAAGTCGATTTAAAACAGTGTAAAAGCTTAAACCAACAACAAAAACATTTTGAAATCAAGAATCTAATAAACATACACAGTAAATCAACTATTGTTTAAGCAAGAAAAATATCAACGAAGCTTATTATGATCAATCATTATGATCAATCATATACTAGGTTCTTTACGAATCATACAAAACAATCCTCACTAAGAGATTTAGTGAAAATATCAGCTAGTTATTTTTCCGTGCAAACAAAGTCAATAACAATGTCACCTTTTTATATATGATCACGAAGAAAATGATGTCTAATATCAATATGCTTAGCACGTGAATGTAAAATTGGATTTTTGGACAAATTAATAGTGCTAGTATTATCACATTTAACATGCACAAGATTATAATTTATTCCAAAATCCATTAGAGTTTGCTTCATCCAAAGAATTTGAGCACAATAACTACCAGTAGAGATGTATTCAGTTTTAGTAGTACAAAGAGCAATCAAATTTTATTTCTTGCTAAACCATGAGACAAGTGAGTAATCGACAAAATGATAAGTGCCATTAATGTTCTTGTGGTCGGTTCGATAACTGGAAAAGTCTACATCCGAAACTAGTAATGTTAAAATGTATACCTCTTGGATACCATAATCCTAGCTTCATAGTACTATGCAAATATTTTTAAAATACGTTTTATTGCATTAAGATGTGATTCCTTAGAACTAGATTGAAATCTAGTATATAGACAGACACGAAATATTATATCCAGTCTACTAATTGTTAAGTAAAGAAGTGAGTCAATTATACCTCAATATTTAGTGATATCCACTATTGTATCATTTTCATCTTTATCAAGTTTGATTGAAGAGTTCATCAGTGTTCTCATTGACTTGGAGTTTTCTATATCGAACTTTTTTAATTTATCCTTGATATACTTGGATTGATTGATAAAAATATTTTTTTTGCTCTGTTTAATTTGAAGTCCAAGAAAGAAATTGAATTCTCCCATCATGCTCATCTCAAACTCACTGTGCATATACTTAGAAAATTCTTCACAAAGATAAACATTAGTAACACTAAAAATAATACTATTAATATAAATTTGAACTATAGTCATCTCTCCCTTTCTTCTTTTTATAAAAAGAGTAGTATTCACTTTTCCCATACTAAAACCATTTGACACCAAGAATTTACTCAATTTATCATACCAAGCTCTGGGAGCTTATTTTAAACTATAAAGAGTCTTTTTCAATTTAAAAACATGATCTGGATATTATGATTTTGAAAACTGGGGGTTGGGTTACATATACTTATTCTAAATATATATGTTTGACAACTCAAAGATAAATATGTACTAGAGGGATAATACGGTAATTTCACCTCACTAGTACAACATTACATCGGGGATATATCTGCAGGTATAATATATACTAAATGGATCAAGTTAATTAAAGTGTTAATTAGCTTCACAAAAAATATATGACATTTAGTCTAAGATTGCAATATTAGGCCTATAGTGGAGTGCTCCAATATTAATGGACAAGGCCCAATCATAATTAAGTTAATTATGATTGTGAGTAGTTAGTCCATTGGAGCTTAGACTATTTGGATCCATAAGGTCCTTTATCTAGTTCACACATGAATAGTCAGTTGAGCCCAATAAACCTATTAGAGTTTACATCACTCTAATACTTGAGAAAAAAGTTTTTTTAAGTCTCTGTACAATTACACATGCAACTCTTAGTTATAGTGACTGTAAAAAACGTGAGACATAGAGAAAGGAAAGAGTGTGAGAGAACCGAACTGCCACGAGAGCAATCCCGAGCTTATCCATGGCCACCAAGGGAAAGATACCTATGGCCGTAGACGTGCAATCAAGGAGAAGGAAGAGCGTCTTCCGAATTGTCCGCTCATCTCTCGTTAGGAATCAAGAAGATGCTTACACACTGGATCATTCAATAGGCTCCAGAGAATAGATGGGAAGACTTAATGGTTGTGAAGCACTTCTAGGTTTTATCTAAACCAAGATCCATGAATTGATTTATGTTAGATCAACGATCCTACATTTTGTTTTATAAAGTTTCAAAACAAATTTTAAAATACCTATTCTGCTGCGTTTTTGATTTATTTACAAAACTGCAGAAATTGTTTTCAGTAAAATCGTTTTCAAAATTTATTTTTTTTGGAATTTCTAGCAATTTCTCACAATCATTCCATGCTCGTCTACTTTATTTCTAAAGACCCATTTAATTCTAATAACTGATTGGTCCTTAGGTCTTGGAACTAATTCTCATACATCACTCTTTTTAAATTCATTTAATTCTTCTTGCATAGCTAATATCTATGATTCATCTTTTTCGACGTTTTTAAAATGTTTTGGTATAATTTGAGAGATAAAAGCTATGTTATTGTAAATATTTCTAAGTGATGCTCCAGTCTTAACTCCTTTTAATGGGGTTACCTAGAATTTGGTTTTTAGGATGAGTATAGTTGAATTTAAATCTTGAGGAAGAGTAAGAGTGTTACTATTTTCGTTTTCCTTTTCTTCCTTAAGATCTTGTTGTAGTTGGATGCCATTTTCTTCAATAGTTTTCTCATTGGTATTTGACTCACTTGAGCTTGGTTTCAAACCTACAACATCATCATCATCTAATTTCCTCTCCTCATAGAGAGGTTAGACTCATAAAAAATAATATGCATAGAATCTTTTACTACTGATATTCTTTTATTGAAAACTCTATATGGTTTACTAGTAGTAGAATAACAAAAAAAAAAAAAATACCAACATTGGATTTTAAGTCAAATTTACCCAAATTGTCTTTTGTATTCAAAATAAAACATTTACAACAAAAAACTTTAAAGTAACCAACGTTGAGTTTTCTACTTTTCCAAAGCTCAAAAGGTATCTTGTTCAAAATTAACTTTATCATAACTCTATTTATAATATGACAAGCGGTACTGTCCGCTTTGGCCCAAAAATATTTTGACAAATTATTTTCATTTGGTAGACTTCTTGTCATTTCCTGTAAGGTTCTATTCTTTCTTTCTAGAAATCATTTTATTGTGGAGTTTTAAGAGCTGAAAAATTATGGTCAAAACTATTTTTGCAGCAAAAAATTTCTATTTCTTTATTTTCAAACTCACCACCATGATCACTTCTAATAGATGTGATAATGTAGCATTTTTCATTTTATACTTTCTTACAAAAGATAGTAAGCACGTTTAAAACATAATTTTTATGAGCAATAAATAGAATCTAAGTTAATCTTGAAAAATCTTCAACTATTTCAAAGGCATAGTGTTTTCTACCAAGACTAGCTACTCTTGATAGTCCAAATAAATCCATGTAAAGTAGTTGCAAGGGTCTAAAAGTTGTAATGATATTTTTAGATTTAAAAGAGCTTTTTATTTATTTTCTAAATTGACATGCATCACAAACCTTGTCTTTTTAAAAAAATAAACTACATAAACTATTTATAAGATCTTTTTTTACAAAGTTTAGAAATAGTATTTATACTAGTATGTCCAAATCTTCTATACCAAAACTAAGAATCATCTTTTAAAAACGAAAAACATGTATCTTTGCTAAAATATTTTTCAATATTAATGGTATACACATCATCTTTTCTTTCTCCTTTAGAAAATAATTTCTTTTGAATAAGTATCCTCAATAAAACATTTAGAAGGCTAAAAAATAACTCGATAACTTTTATCACAAAATTGACTTATACTAAGTAAATTGTATTTAAGAGTATCAACAAGTAGAACATTTTCAATAATAGGAGAAGAAGTAGTACCAATGTTACCTATACTCAAGATTTTCCCTTTAGCATTGTCTCCAAACGTGACATGTCCTTCATTTCTTTTTGTAAACAATGAAAACAAAGAGTAGTCACTGGTCATATGTTTAGAGCAATCACTATCCAAGAACCAAAAGTTCTTCTTCTTTTGTATCTACAAGTAAGAATCAAACTTTGATTTTTAGTACTCATATTAATTTGGGTCATTGAGTATTAGTTCTAGATTATTTTAGTACCTAAGCTAGTTTTCTATCAAAATATGCATTTTTCTTAACAAAGTATGAAAAATTAGTATGTATATCTTGATTGCAATAAGTACAAGTGTGCTTAGTGTCTCTTGTACTTGCTTTTACAAAATAATTTTTGAGATATTTTTGTTTTATAAAAGATTTGCACCAAATACCTTCTTTGTCAAAAACATATTTTTGTCCACCAAGCATCATGTCAAAATTTTTCTTTCCATTTAGAAATTTGTGGACAATTTTTTTCAAATCAAAAATCTTGTCATTTAAGGAAGTGTTTTCTTTTGACAAAGCATCACAATTACTATAAGACAGTTTCACTTCCTTTTCTTTAGTAAACTCTTCAATCATTTTTGACAAACTTAGAATTTCCTTTTTGAGAGCATTGTTTTTGAAAATGATTTTTTCATGGTTTTTGTGCAAATCATTGAAAGTGCTCAATAAATTTTTATATGATAAATCACAATCACTATCATTCTCACTAAAAGCACTGCTAGTAATACTACCATAATAAAATTTATTTTTAGGTTTAAGTAAGCTTAACTCATTTTCTATTGCAATGAAGCACATGTTGGCAATTTCTTTTTGTTCTTCTGCTTTAGATTCTTCTTCTTTACTATCATCCCATGTGGCTTTCATTGTCTTCTTCTTTATTTTTCTTCTCAAGGAACATTCATTCTTTATGTGATCCAGTTTCTTTCGTTCAAAGCAAGTGATGGGATCATCCTTCATTTTCTTCTCTTGGAAGTCATTTCCTTTGGTGTTCTTCTTGAAGTTTTTTTTTTTTTTTTGAAATTTAGGTATTTCTTGTACCTTTTGTTATGTAAGACAATGCCTTCTAGTTCACTATTTGCAAAATCTTCTTCTTCCTTATTAGCTTCTTGCATGGCTACTTTGAGAGCTAATTGTTTCTTTTCTTTCTCCTCTCCTTCATCGTCATTTGTTTCCTTTATAAGAATTTCATAGGTTATAAGAGAATACATAAGTCCTTCACGAGGAAATTTGCTAAGATCCTTGGCTTCTTGAATGACCATCACCTTGCTTTTATATGCTCGAGGAAGGCTTCTAAGAACTTTGCTTATCAACTCACCATTTGGAAATATTTGCCCTAGAGGACCAAGAGAATTAATAATAATTGTAAATCTAGTAAACATTTGTGAAATAGATTCTTCTTTTTCCATTTTAAATAACTCATAGTTTCTAGTAAAAGTATTGATTATAGTTTTTTTCATGGAGCTAATTCCTTGATAAGAGACATCTAACATGTTCCATAGTTCATGAACATCTCTAGCTTTCTCAACATTATTATAAATATTTCTATTTAAGTCACACATAAGAATATTTCTAGCTCTACCATTTTTGGTGAAGTTGATTTTATCTTTTTTATCATATTCTTATATGTCTTTTTCAACTTCTCTACCATCAACCATTTTAGTTATTTTCAAAGAGCCTTTAGTGACAATATACCATAAATCAAAATCAATAGACCTAAGGTAAGTATTCATACAGCTTCTCCAATAGTTAAAATCACTTCCATTGAACAATAATGGTTTGGATGGAGACAATCCTTCATATTGAAAAGAAAAGTTAGTTGGGCTAATCATCTCAAAAGGAGGGGAGGTGAATTGGGTTTTAAAAATATGAGCACCAAGCTCTAATACCATCATTAGCCCAAAATTAACTAACTCAAGAGGAGAAGGTGAATAGGGTTTTAAAAACTTTTGTAAACTTTTTTTAAAAACAAGTAAATTATGCAAGAAAAAAAATAATAATAAGTAAAGATAGCTAAATTGCATGTACAAGTTCAAGATAAATAAATTAAAGAGATAGGGATAAAAAAATACAAACACCATTTTTACGAGGTTCAACAAACATGATGGTTTGTCTACGTCCCCGGCTTTTGACAAATCGCTTCGAGCTTTCCATTATCGGATCAAAAGAATGGGCTTGACCGTCCCTTTTACACAAAGAGTGCTTTCTCCTTAGGCTCACTTACACCTTTATGATAGGATTGAATCCGGTTCTATTACGCTTAACTCGGATTATTTGGACTCCGATGCTAATCTCACCTAAACTGAGTTGTTTATGAATCCGGTGTTAATCTCATCTCACAAATACAATTTTGGTTTTATTTTTTAGTACACTCAACTAGAATCTCTCTCTAACGAAAGTATTTAATACAAGATAAATTTAGAGAGAAAAGATATAAACACAAGATATGATCTAATTTGGCTCAAGTAATTTTTGTGAAAAAGTGGATTTGAAAGTTTAATTCACAAAAGATGATTTGAACAACTTGAAAGTATAATTAAGGCAATGTAAGAATGCTCAAAAGTTATTTTAAGTATTAGAAAAGCTTCTATATATAGACTAGAAAGAATACTTGCCGTTTTAGACTATTTGACAAATAATCTGTCATTTTCGGCAGACCGAAAATCTATTTTCAGCTAACCAAAAATACTAGCCGTTGAAAGTGCAGTTCTAATGGTTGAATTTGAAAAATTATTAAAAAAAGAAAACAAAGGAATCGGTTGACCAGTTCTGAGGACCAGTCTGCCAAATCTGTCTGAGAGCGATTTTTGATTTTTATTTCAAGTCTTTTTCAATTATTTTAAAATGTGACTTCATAGATTTATTTTTATGTAATATTAAACTATAGAAATTCATAAACTGATTTAAAAAATTGTCTGAAATAAATTTCTTATTTTAATTAGTGATAAAATGATTTGACAGTTTTGTTTTGAAAATTTCCAATTTTATAAAAAATTTGAGCCATTAAGATTATATTATATGTAAATATATATTCAAATATAAGAACTAAATATTTTACCTTTACTAGTTTAAGTATTATATTATTGATCTTTGTCTTTAAGCTTTTTTTCATAATTTATCTTAAATATCTTGTGATTCTTTCAATTTAACTTGTTACACACTCAAGTAGATTATTAGTTCTTAATCATATATTTGTTAAGTTCAAAAAATGAGTATAGAATTGATGATACAAAGCATGACTCAATATATAGATCTACATGAGACTATGTAGTTAGTAGGGTGTGCACCCTGGACCATTGGTGCAAAGTCTGTAGACCCACGTAGAGGTCCAGGGTACATTTATGCATAGGATTAAACTCGAGATTTGAGTTCAAGGTATCAGTCCCTACTGATATGGGTTATTCTTAGATATGGCAAGGTAAGGTAGGTTCATGATACTTGAACTGGTACATGTTATGTGCATGGTGCCTTTATTGTTTATTATTATACCCTTGTATATACTATGATGCTTAATTGATCAATATAACTAACCATGTAGGCTTTTCATGAATACATTAGTTTTTGAAAAGGTAACTGATATTCCTATTGAGCTTTGTATACTCCCCCCTTACTTTCCTTCCTTAGGTAGTATTCAATGTGATCTTGGTGATCAGGATGATTAAATGCTATCTTTGTAAGTAGTTCATTGACTTGGTAATGCTGGAACTTTGGATCCAAACTTGGTATTTTGTTGTTGTTTTGGATTAAGTAAACTGAATAGCATTAACCAAGAATACTACTTTGAATTATGTCTCTAAACTATATGTGTCATTTGATACTCAATATTTGTAGTGGATGATGATGCATGGACAACTACTTGAATTTGGTTTCCTAATTATTTTTCAATTTATGTTTAATGATAACTACGATTTGTAGGATAAGTTCACTTTGATAGAATTCCAAATATTTTTATAAATAGACTGTTTTCTAAAACTAAAAGTTTTAAGATACTTTTCAAGTAAAACAATGAATTTTCAAACTTAGTGAAATTTTTCTTCTGTCATTGGCCCGAAGTTTGGATTGTGACAGTACCAAGAAGACTATGATAGCATTCTCTTTTGATTTTTCGATGTTCTCGCTTGATTATGTTAATTAATACGTGATATTGTGGAAATGTCGAGATATATTACGTATCTCTATATATATATATATATATATATATATATATATATATATACTTAATATGTAAAGACACTGTGCAAGTGTGTATGTATTCTGCTCTCGTACTTCATGGTATGCACACCTAAAAAAGAGTAGATAGTTTAATAACATGCTTCAATGATCAGCGGTTTATAAAGTATATATTATATGCTTCATAAAAGAAAATTAATTTGTTTGACTTCAGTAGCCGGAGAAATAAGGATGTATGTGTAACCCTACATGGATTTACATATATATATATATATTGTAAAAACCCGGAATTTTCGAGGGTAATTTGGACAATTTACCAATTTTCCGGATTAAATATTGTGGGGACTAATTTGCAAAAGTTTTGCTCAGATGGACTAAATTGCAAATTTTGGGGGACCAGATTGATAGAGATTTGAAATTTTGGGGACTTATGTGCAATTTTTGAAAAATTGCACAGCCCAATAAAAGGGGGCCACGTGCCTACTTTTTTTTTCACCTCTCTCTCTCTCTTCTCTCTCCTCCCTCTCCCGATCTCTCTCTTCTCTCTCTCTCTCTCTCCCTCTCGGCCGAGCTCCGCAGGAGCGCCGATCCGCCGCCGCCCGCCGTCGCCCAGCCGCGGAACTGCCGNTTTCGGAAATCCGGCCACCGGCGACGATTCCGGCCACCGTTTGACTCCAAACCGGTCTCTTTGGATTCGTCTCGTCGCAAGGATCATCAAGGTATATATATCTCAACTCCATATTGCCCGGATTGAAAGTTGCCATTTTTGGTCATTTCGAGTTTGTTGGTGTTTTTCTCGATCCGACCGTTAGATGGTGTTTTTAACTGCATTTTTGGAATGTACTCGGAAAATGGAGAAGTTTGATATATATATTGTGTAGTTTGGTGATCGGCACGAAAATCGAGATCGGACGGTCGAGATTTTGTCTCGTTTTGCGTGCCACCGGTCCAGTATGGACCCGGACCCGAATTCGACAAGTTATATGTCTAATCTAGCTATTTTGGGTGCTAGGAACCCAGCGAAGAGGTCCGCTTGTGGAATTGAAGCTCCGGTGAGGAAGTTGAGTTTTCGCACGAAGACGATCGAGGGCTTGGAACTGGATCCCGACCCTCCGGGCGATCGTCACGGCACTTTGAGGACTAAATAGCGTGGTGTCGCTATTCAGTTGAGGTAGGGGTTTAGTTACCTCCGTTTTATTCTGTTTTTGAGTTAAAACTTATTTTCTGCAACATATAAGAACGAGTGTGTTTTCCATGATTTGAATTATATGTGATGGAATCTGGTTATATGATATATACTGTACTGCTCTGGGATTTTGCTGTGTGCAGGTTGTTTTGGGGTATATCAAAATTAGGGCCGTCATGCTGCCCGTTTTTCTGTAAAACCATATTATGCATGTTTTATTGAAAAACCAGAGTACAATAGTTTTTACACCTCAGTTCGGTATTGCACATGTCATAGGATCATACATGAGCTCCGTGTTGTCATCGTGGGTTTTACAGCGTGGCGTTGCTTGCCCCACCGTCGGTGAAAGTCCGTAAAGTTGCGCAAGGTTTTGTTACTTCTGATTACCTCCCCATTTGGCAGGTGTAGGCAATTCGGTTGCCCCTCCAGGTTTGGTAGGCGACACATGGGTGTCCCCTCCGGGTATGGGCTCAGGTATCAGGCAGGCTGTTTGGCACACATAGTGCCGTCATCCTGGGTTCCACAGATGAGAGGATGCGAGCTCATGGGGGTGGGTTGATTTATGTCATGTGCATAGGGACTGATGGTTTCTTTATTTACCCTGTTATATATATATTGGCTTCCTGTTGATATTATGTATATATATGTGTGTGTGTATGTTTCGGATTTAAGCTAACCATGCAGGAGATTCCCATCACTGAAAGGTTTTCCCCGAGGTAACTATCTTCCTACTGGGCATTGTATGCTCACCCCCTTTACCTTCCTCCTCAGGTGGTGCTCGGTGCGATCCTGGTGATCAAGAGGACTAAGAAGCCATCCTGATTGCAGTTCGCCTCTTGGTAATGCTAGAAGTTTGAGATCATAGTCTTTGGACTATTTGGATTTTTGTGTTAGCATTGAACCATGATTACTGCTTTCAAATTGTCTGTAAACTTATGCATGCCTTCCTGTTATTGGATATCTGTGGTGGATGATGATGATGATGATTGGTTTTAAAATTAATTTCATGTTTTTAGGTGATCATTCAATCTAGGTTTAGTGGTGTATACGAACTGTGGGAGTGGTTCACGGGATGGAATTCCAAATGTTTTTATTTAAATGGACTGATTTTATAAAAACTAAAACTTTTGACACTTTTCAAATAAAGTAAGGAATTTCCCACCAAGTGAAATTCTCCTTTTGCCACTAGCCCGGGTTTTGGGTCGTGACAGAAATTTTGGTATCAGAGCTTTGGGTTCAACAACTCGGACGTAACACCATTAAACTAGATTGAAGTTGATTTTTATGACAAGCATTCATCATCATCACACAAACAGTTTGGCATATTGTTTCAGACTTAAAGGATGCCTCCTAGAAGAGTTCCGAGGCGTCAGCCGGATGCCGAACCTCCTCGTCCGGATTTTTCTCATCTGATCGAGGCAATGCAGCAGGCATTTGTCCAGATGAGCAATCCAGACTATCAGCCTCCAGCTCCGAGGGAACGACAGTTGGATCAGGCTGATCACCTTCAGCGGTTTATGCGTCTCCAGCCAGGGCAATTTGACGGTAGACCGGAAGCCCTCACGGCAATTGCCTGGTTGCGTGAGATGGAGAGGCACTTTCGAGCCCTTGGTACTCCGGTTGAGTTTTGGGCCGTGTTTGCTGTTACCCGTTTGACTGGGAGCGCCATTCGTTGGTGGGAAA
>JXTB01000356.1:442672-465708 GCA_002914805.1 Parasponia andersonii
TAAAACTTTTGACACTTTTCAAATAAATTAAGGAATTTCCCACCAAGTGAAATTCTCCTTTTGCCACTAGCCCGGGTTTTGGGTCGTGACATTAATGGTACTTGGACTTGATTATTAGAGAAAGTTTGGAAATCAATTCACAAAATTATGTATTATTCTGTTAGGTACAATTACAAATTAATTTTCAGTAGTTAATTATGTAGATATATACTATCAGAATGCTTACGAGCTCTTTCCTCATACATTGTCTGATTCTCAATGCATGGGCTGTATATATTTAGACGATATATTTAGTACCACTAAGTAATTGTACTCCCCTTGTCTACATACTCTCGCTTTTCTTTCTTTCTTTCTTTTTTTAAGTAATATTAGAAATGGAAAAATCTATATAAATCGTTATATGCATTTCTTGTAACAGTTTGTGTAATAGAGAATACGCACGTGCTTATCTGTGTACATTTTTTAACGTCCAACTAAGTTAATAAAATAAATATACAATTATAATAAAATTTGCTGACAATCGATCATATTCATTTTCATACATTTTTAGTCATTATTAGGTCATGTACGAGTAGATAGTGCGTACGCCATAGATTCCTTTAATTATCTCAGCACTTGGCATTAGCTATATTCACGTGTAACAAACGCATCTTTGTCCTATATGAAGCTTGAAATTGAGCGGTTGGTCTACATGATGTAACCAACCTCACTCTAGCTACGTACTTCTACTACATCGTTGCATCGGACTTCTATGCTTTCATATATAGAACATCTATTTATGGCATGTAGCTCAATAATTTTACTGGATTATACTAGTTAATTGTGTTATGGGTGGCTGATCATTGAATACTCCTAGTACGATTAGGATTTTAAGCTAATCATTTATATGCATTAGGAGGAATTTGATTTGCCAAGGACTCTAGTTATTGCATTATCTAGGTTTCTATTCAAATGGGTAATCGTATAGGCGTAGGACTTTTATTCCTACTAGTTCCTTTCATACGTTATAAGCCACATGGTTATAGTCATAGTAGGCTTAGAACTCTTCCATATATTATTTTCTATAAATAGAGATCTTGAGTAGTTATATTTTTTACTCTTGTGCATAAGGTTAGATTAGAAAGAGAGTGAGAGAGCTAGAAAGAGTGAGGAAATTCTCTTGTAAATTTGGTGAGAGCACTCTGGGTTTTTCGGATAGACAGAAAACTGTGAGAGTATGTAATTATTCTTTTCTTAGTGAAACACTTATTGGTGGTCTTTATAGACGTAAGCCATAATTTTATAGTTGAATCACTTTAAACAATTTGTATTCTTAGATATGTAAGTATTTTCTTTATTTTTTTTTTCCTGAGTTCTATTAATCCTACACTAAGGGTTAGAATAATGTCATAGATATAAATTCATAACAAGTGGTATCAGAGCTAGATTGCTTCGATAGGAATTACTCTAAAATATGATTAGAAATGTTTAATGGGAAAAATGATTTTAGGTTATGGAGAATGAAAATGCGGACATTGTTAGTTCAACAAGGGTTAGAGGATGCGTTAGGCAGTGAAAACAAGATGCCAAGTACTCTAACTAACAACAAGAAGAAGGATATCATAGATAAGGCTAATAGTGTAATAATCTAGAGTCTAGATGACAAAGTTCTTTGGAAAATCTCTAAAGAAACAACAACCGTAAAGGTCTAGTTAAAACTAGAGACACTCTACATGATGAAATCATTAGTAAATTGTTTATAATTGAAACAAAGGCTATACGCCTTTCAGATAGATGAGGGTACGATAATTAAAGACCATCTTAATGAGTTTAGCAAGATCATCCTCGATCTTGAAAACATAGATGCAAAGATGGAGGAAAAAGATCAAGTAATTTTCTTACTAAATTCGCTTGATAAGTCTTATAGTAATTTTGTTGAGACCATAATGTATAGTCATGAAACTCTATCCGTAGAAAAAGTACAATCGATATTGAACTCTAAAGAATTGAAGAAGCAATCAAAAAGTATGAGTAGAAACAATGGTGAAAGACTCACAGTTAAGGGTAGATATGAAACCAAAGACACTAAGAACAAGAACAAATCACGGTCAAAATCCAGGAAACGTAAATGCTTTATATGCCACAAAAATGGGCACTCTAAGAAGAATTGTATGAATAGAGAGAAAAAGAAGACCAATAAGCAAAGCAATTCGGGAGACGTGGATTTAGTGTTAGATGGATATGAGTGTACTGAGGTACTTACCACAGCCAGGATGCAGCTGAAAAGTAGATCTTAGACTCTGGTTGCTTGTTCCACATGTGTCCTAATAAAGCTTAGTTTCATATACACCTTCAACCATACTAATGGAGGTACGGTTTATTGGGGGATAATAAAGTATGCACAATAGCTGATATAGGAATGATTAAGCTATGATTAAAAGATAGAAGTAAAAGGATATTACATGAGGTGAGATACAATTCGAAACTAAAGTGAAATTTGATCTCTCTAGGAGTTCTTAATAAGGATGATTGTAGTTTCAAGGCTCAAGATGGAGTCTTGAGGGTATCTAGGGATTCATTATTAGCTATACATAAAAGAAGTTTTAAAAGGTGGATTTTATGTACTAAATGGGAAAGCTCTTATTGGAGATGCTACGGTAAGTATAGATCAAGAGTAATCAAGTGCAAATCCGTGGCATCAAAGGTCTATTAAGGAATCACAAACTTTTTGGTATTGACTTCTATGAACACTGTATATATAGAAAAACCTATAGAGTAAAGTTTGGGAAAGGGATTCATATCACTAAAGGGATCTTGGAATATATTCACTCGAATCTTTAGGGATCTTCACGAGTAACTTCGATAGGAAGTGGTACGTATTTTTATCACTAATTGATAATTACTCTAAAAGAGTTTGGGTATACATTCTTAAGCACAAGAACGATGCTTTTTGAGAAGTTCAAACAATGAAAAGTGTTGATTGAAAACCAAACCGGCAGGAAGATAAAGAAACTAGGAACAAACAATGGCCTCGAATTCTAAGAAAACTTGTTTAAGAATTCTATAGCAATAATGTAATAGCATGACACTATATAGTAGGAGGAACTCCATAACAAAATAGTTTGATAGAACGTATGAACAGAACCATTTTAGAGCAAATAGGATGTATGTTGTCTTCTTCTGAATCACATAGAAATTTCTAGGCAAGGTAGTACCAACAACATGCTACTTGATTAATAGAAGTCCATCTACTATAATAGAGCTTAAAACACCTATGGAGATATGATTGTGTCATCCTGTTAGTTAAAAAAATTTATAGATTCTCTGGTGTATGGCTTATGTGTATATGAAACATGGGAAATTAGAACATAGGGCTAAGAAGTACATATTCTTAGGATATCCTGAAGATGTGAAAGACTATAGGTTATGGTGTGTTGAGGGGAGTAATCAGAAGATCATTATAAGTCATAATGTTAACTTTAATAAGAATATATTTATTATTCTTTGAAGAAAATGTCAAATACTGATAGAGATAATAAGGAAGTAGAAAAAGAACTTTAGCTTAAGATAGAGCCAATAGAGGTGGAGTCTTATACTGAGATTACTGATATAAAAAGGCAACCACTAGAACCTGAGTTAACTAAAGAGGAGGAGCAACTTAAGAATGAGTATAGTATTGCTAGAGATAGACCAAGGAGGGTTATGAAACTACTAACAAGGTTCAGATTAGAAGATATGGCTTCTTTTACTCTCACTGATATAGAAGACATTGTGAATTCTAAATCAAGAAGTTATAAGGAAGCTACGGAATGCGAAAATAATGCAGACTGGGCAAAGACTATGGATGAAGGGATTAATCTTTGAAAAAAAATCAGACTTGAGTATTGGTAGACAAACCCGAGAGATAGAAGCTGGTGGGATGTAAATGAATATATAAAAGGAAACTTGGGATTCTGAGAATAGAGACATCTAGATACAAGTCTAGAATGGTCACTAAAAGATTCACTCAAAGGGAAAAGAATGATTTCAACAAGGTATTTTCTCCAGTTATTAAATATAGTGTTATTAGAGTTCTAATTTCTTTAGTTACTTTTGAGAATTTAGGACTAGAGCAAATAGAAGTGAATACTACTTTTCTACACAGAGAATTAGAGGAAACAATCTATATACAGTAATCTCAAGGCTATTTAGAACCAGGGAAGAAACACAAAGTGTGTTTGCTTAAGAAGTATTATGGTCTTAAGCAATCTCATCGTCAGTGGTATAAATAGTTCGATGAATTTAAGCTCAAGGTGAAGTTGATAAGGATTGATCATGACTTAATTCAGGAAATTTGCTAATAGTATAACGGTACATCTACTTTTATATGTAGATGACATGTTGATTGCAAGTAAAGATAAGATGGAAATAGACTGTATAAAGTAACAGTCATGCGGTGAGATCGTAATGAAAGATCTAAGACCGATAAAAAGGATCCTAGGAATGGAAATTACAAGAGATAGGAATAGTGGTATTCTACACCTATCACATGAGGGACATGTGCATAAGATCTTTGAAAGATTCAATATGGACACGGATAAGTCCAAGGCTGTGAGTACACCAATTGCTCAATATTTCAAACTTTCTAAGGACGATTCATCAAAAATTATTAGAGAAGAAGAGTATATGGATAGGATTCCTTATTCTAGTACTGTAGGGTTATTGATGTATGCTATGGTTTGTACGAGGCCTGATTTATGTCGTGCGGTGAATGAGAGTTGTAGATACACACCAAACCATGGGAAAAACCATTGGGAGGCAATAAAATAGATCCTAAGATACTTGGGAGACAATGCTCCTATTGATTTAATGTATGGGACTGGGAAGGAAACAAATGTACAAATAATAGGATATGTTAATTCTAACTATATGAGTGATTTTGATACCAAGAGATTATTGATTGAGTATATTTTCAAGCTTTGAGAAACAAAATTAGTGGGACAGCTAATTTGCAACTAGTGGTAGCATTATTGATGATGAAAGCAAAGTATATTGCTACGACTGATGCGATGAAGGAAACTATATAGCTGCGAAGATTGGTAAAAGAACTTGGTAAATTGGAGCACATGAAAGTATTTTGTGACAAGTAAAAGTGCATTACACCTAACTAAAATTCAAGTTTATTATGAGAGGACAAAACATATTGATGTCAAAATTTATTTTATTCGTGACATTATTTCCAAAGAGATCGTTAGCATGGAGAAGATCTCTATAGAAGATAACCTAGTATACATATTGATAAAGGCATTCCCGACGACTAAGTTTAAGCATTGCTTAGACTTAGTGAATGTGAAGTCCTAGTGAGCCTCATAAGGGGCATTTGGAGACTACAAGTGGCTAAGGACTTCAAAGAACAGCCTGGCAGAGAATTGTTATGGGTGGCTGATCATTGAAGACTCCTAATATGATTAGGATTTTAAGCTAATAATGTATATGCATTAGGAGGAATTTGATTTGCCAAGGACTTTAGTTATAGCATTATTTAGGATTCTATTTAAATAAGTAATCGTGTAAGTGTAGGACTTTTATTCCTATTGGGTTTCTTTCATATGGTATAAGCTATATAGTTATAATCCTAGTATGCTTATAACTCTTCCACATAATATTCTCTATAAATAGAGATACTATGCAGCTATATTTTTTATTCTTGGGCATAAGGTTAGATTATACAGAGAGTGAAGAAATTCTCTTATAAACTCGGTGAGAGTATTGTGGGTTTTTTTGGGTAGACAAAAAACTGTGAAAATGTGTAATTATTCTTTTCTTCGTAAAACGCCTATTATTGGTCTTCATGGACATAAGTTATTATTTTATAACTGAACTATATTAAATTACTTACATTATTAGGTGTGCGAATATTTTATTTATTTGTTTATTTTAGGTTCTAATCCTTCTCTGAGCGTTAGAATAATGTAATGGGTATAAATTCATAACTAATTGTTTAGCAATTGTTAACATTCGGCCACAAAGTATACAATTTCAATACTAATAATTAAGTCAATAATTAAGATATATATTTATATATATATATATATAACACCAAATAAATGAGAAAAGAAATAGAAAATTAATGAAAATTGCTTTCTCGCACAGTTGGAGAACCCGCGGTGTAGTTACTTGTTGGTTAAATTAGAAGCATAAATATTCATATTCTGATCCCAAAATGAAGCTTATTTAAGCACTCATATTATAATAAAAATATGCATTATGATCAATAATATAAGATAAACGAAAAAAGAAGTAGAAAGTAAGTCCACTCTTATGTTAGAAGAAATAAGAGTGATAGTTATTGGCACATGTAATATATATATATATAATCATATATTCAAATCATGTTCTCTTTTTTATGTACAAAGAAGCATTTTGACAGCAGCAGTTATGAATTATGATTGACAGGAAGATGATTTTAGGCCAAATCAGTTTGTTGGGAGAAAGGAAAAGTCACACAACTTTGTAACACTATTATAAAAGTTATTTTTCAAAACATTTCTTAGAAAAATCATTTTAGTCCAAATTACTATTATCCATACTAAATTCCCAAAGGAAAACGGATGTGACTAAGTAATTTGGGCAAAAATGACTTTTAGTGTTTTAGTCTCTTTCTATAATGATTTTTTTCTTCAATAATGAGTGTGTATATATTTTTTACACTTCTGCTTAATAAATATCCAATTTTTTCTCTTATTATAGTTAAATGGCCGTATATATATATATATATATATATATATATATATTTATTTATATATATACTTAATATATCTACTTATATACCGATTTTAGTTTATGCACTAAGTATATTAATTTTTATATTAAATATATCATATTCATATTTGGTATATATACTGATATATCAATCATTTGTTACAATATTTGAAAAAAGGTGGTCATTCACTTAAAATAGACCCAGAATTTAATCATTTAACTATAAGACCTATGATTTTTTTACGACTAATCAAAAATTGGGTAAATTGCCAAAAAAAAAACCACCTAAGTTTAGGTACTATGCAATTTTAACCCTGAAGTTAGAAATCTACAAAATAATACCATAAGATTAAGACTTATTGAAAATTAAAGAAAACACAAAAATTGTGGTTTTATTATGGTCTTAAAGAAAAATAATTACTTAAATGTATCTGTATCGCCGAAAAGACAAAAGGTTCAACGGGTCAAATTTTACTACAATTACTTGAAATACGGTTGGATAATATCTTTTTTCGATTACGTGGCTTTGACTATTCCTCAAGCCTGACTCCATGCATTGACTTTTTGAAAAACTTTGACAAACAAAAAATAATAATATTCTCAAAATTAAGAAGTTGAATAGGGACTAACCTAAATTTAAAAGAGTGCATTATTTCATTTTTATTACTAAAATTAGTCAAAAACAATTAATCAAGTGTATCAATTTTCATAAAAATCTTAATCTTATAGTATCTTTTTGTAAAGTCTGAACCTTCTGATCTAAATTGTAAAATACTTAAATCTCAAAGATATCTTCAAAAATTGTGTAACCTTATTTTTAGCGTTCTTTTATAACCATTCATAAAAGGTTAAAGCAAAAAAAGAGCCATAAATAAAAGGTAAAAAGAAGCCACAAAATTTACTATTGGTAGTAAAGAAGTTGTTTGGAGGAAAAGTCGTAAAAAAAAATCATTTTTGAGCCCAAATGCTCCTAGAGGAGCCCTATTCCGTTGAGGAAATGAAAAGAATATAGGTAAAACTAACTTATGCCAAAATGACTTATTTTTATGAGTTTTTTTAAAATGATATTTTTAAGAGTGTCAAAAATATTTTGACCTATATTTAAGAGCTTTTTGACCATGAAAACTCCTAAAAATGACATTCACACTCTTAAAAAATATATTCACACTCCTGAAAATGATATTTTAAAAGAATTCACAAAAAAAAAAAAAATCATTTCAAGTTAATCCTATCCACGTTCTTTGTTCTCTTAAGGAAATCATTGAAGTTAAATAGAACCAATTGAAACAGGAAATCGTTTTGTTATTTAGCTTGAACCAAAGCCATTTTTTACTTGAAAATTAGGCATTGTACAACATTTTTAGAAAAGAATTAGAAACATAAGGTGAGCTCAATTTTTTATAGATCGGGTACTATAATTTTTTTAAAAAATACCACATTTTAAAAATATTTTAGAAAAATGTCATTTTCTAATATAGTAACTAGTAATCGGTATCGATAATCAGTAACCAGTTTTCGACCAATGGTAACTAATAAAAAAATGTATTTATAACTGGTAACTAGTAACTGGTAATCAGTTTTCAGACACTAGTAACTAGTAACCATTTTAAAAATGGAATTTTTCTAAAAAAGTTTTTAAAAATGATTTTTTTTTTCTGACATAAAGTGGTACACGAATTGGACAAAATCTTACCTACCGTATTTTCATAATTCTTTTTTGTTTTTATAGTTAGAAGTGTTGAAAAACCATTTTTTTTATTAGACTTTTTAAGTCAAATGACCAAATTTGGATCATAGTGTGCAAAATGGTCGTATTTCAAATATTATTAAAAAATGGCCAAAGTTTGAAAATTGTTTAAAAAATAGCTATTTTTCATATTTAATATATCAAAATATATTGATTTATTTTTTAAAATTGATTTATTTTATAAAAATTAATTTACTTTATTTAGTATATCAAAATATATTCATTTTTTTAAATTGGTTTATTTTTAAAAATTTGATTTAGTATTTCCAAATTTTAATTTACTTTATAAAAAAATAGATTAACTGAAAAATGGCTATTTATCAAAATAAAATTAAAAAATTGATTTAATAAATGTGTAAAAATAGCCATTTTTAAATTGATCTTTAAAAAAAAGGTCATTTCTTATAAAATCTCTTTTTTATTAAGAGAAAATAATATAGATAGGACTAACTTAGGCTAAAATGACTTTTTTTTTTGTATTTTTCTAAAATGATATTTTTAAGAGTGTCAAAAACATCTTGACTATGAAAAAAAACTATAATTTAAGACTTTTTCATGGTCAAGAAGTTTTTGATTATAAGTTGAGATATCATTAATACTCGTGAAAATATCATTTTTTAAAAATATACAAAAATGTCATTTCGGCCCATATTAGTCCTACCCAGGTCGTTTTCCCTTTTATTAAGATAGGCCTGAATTAATTCGGTAGTCCAGTTGAAAAACTAGGCCGCGGAATAGGCCTTGCAAATTTAGGTTGGGGCTTTTGCAGGATATACTTGGGCTTTAACTTTTCTTCGGACTGGGCTGAAGTCAAAATTTTCAGAGGAATTTAGGCTGGGAATTTAGGCTTTGGAACACTTTTGGTGAGCTTTATAAAATGAAATGAGAAATTTTGGTGTACGTGGAATATCTTAAATTTGATTAAGTGGACGTCTATTTTTTAAATTTTATAATTAAATATTTAAGTATATATATTTTTATATTTAGTACTAATTTTAATTAATGTATTGAGTATATAAATTTTTATATTTAGTATATAATATTTTATCTTTGGTATATAAATATTTTGCTGTAAGACCCAAAAAAAAAAAAAAGCTGTTTTGACATTTTTTTTAAAAAGAAAATACTACTAAACTTATAGAATATTCAAGAACTTTTATTATTGAAAAAAAGTCCACATCTCAAATGATCGAATTTGGGGCCTCTTTAAAATAAATGCATGTTTTTTAAATACTATAGCAAAATAGTTGATATTTTAATTGATGTACTAAATGTAAAATATGATTTACCTTAAATTTACTCCTATATAAATTGAAGCTAGTATATCAGTTGAATACCAAATGTAAAAACTAATATACTCAGTTATTTAACTATGAAAAAAAAGAAAAAAAAAATACATCTTTACTAAAATGAATTATAAAAAAAGGAACATGACGAAGGCTTTGCTACCAAAATGATAAAAGGGAATCGGAATGACATACTCCATATTCTTCATCCAATTTGCCTCTACCAATCAGATCCACCATTGAGGTAATAGTACATTGTGATCCCTTGGTCTGGTCAACTATAAGAAACAGAAATATCCTACTGATTTTTAAGGGGCCCACACATTAAATAGTCAACCCATACATTAGAGAGTCGTTACCTATAATGAGAAACGGGAAAACTTACCCTGCACCGAGTCTATGGTGGCTCGAACTTCTGAACCCATAAATGTGACCTCCGAGTAGATACGCTACCACCAAGCCACTAGGACCCAAAATAATAATCTATGAAGACGATTATAGTGGCATTGATATGAAGAAAGAAAGTCATTAGCTTCTTCTAGGTCATATAGTGTGGACCCACTTGGTAAAAGTTTAGGTTTGGTAACACAAAAGAGGAGTTGTGGGCCTAACAAGAAGGCTAATCAGTGTTTATTAAGACTTGTCAAAGCCTCGTTATTGCCATCCAACAAAGCACAATTGCTTCCTTTTTTCCAGTTTATACACTTTATTGGATCCTCCTCTCCAGCCTCATCATGAAATGACATAAATATATTACAAATCTTTCTTTTAAAAATTATATTTTCCCTCTTTCCTTTTTCCTAATAAAATGTCTTTCTCCTCTTGTTCGTTTTTAAGGGTTCAAAAACATAATTATATACCATTAAACTATTCTGCAAAATAGGCTACATTTGTCATTTGGAAGGACATCCTCTGAGCTTTTACGGGACTTCTTTTTTTAATGTTCTTGATTGTTTTCTTCTTTCTTTGGTAACAAAATGATTCTGTTTTTACCTTTTTAGTCAACAACGCCTAAGAAAAAGTAGAAAAATAATCCTCACAAATGATGTTGAGTGATGACCCTTCTCACTACTCAAGCTCCTATGTATAATTTTTCTGTCCCTTTCTTCCTCTTCCTCTTCCTCTTCGTGTTTATTTACTCTCCCACCAAGTTATATATAATGAATTACTTCCTCACTTCGTTAGTCACCACTTAACTCGAACCATTCATCGAACTCAAAGTCCTTTCTTTCAATACCACACATTTATATATATATATATATATATATATATTATGGAATTATTACAGAAACTAAATGATGTTTCATTAACCCGGTACCTGAGATACTGAGAGATGAGACGACCTCATTGGACTTGTTTCACTTCAGTAAAGACCCATCAACCAGAACTGAAAGAATAGTACTTTTCAACCCCAGACATGGCTCAGCAGGTATCTTTGGTCTTCTGTCCCATTCATTTGGATTTTCCTTTCTGGGTTCTTACCAAATTTTGTTTTTCATTCTGGGATTTCTAAGGTGGGTCTTATATACGTGTTTTTTTCCAATAATTTATCTGAGAAGTGGGTCTAACCTTTCTTAGTACCTTGTTCTTGTTTCTTTATAGTTTAGTTGTTAATAATAGAACTTCCCTGTTTAATTTTTGTCCATAACTATGGAGTATATTAATAATGCATCATTTTTTTTTCCTGACTGATTTGATTATAGGAGGAAGGTTGGCCACTTGGTCTGCAGCCACTTAATGCAAGAGTTGGCTTCGCTAGAACCCGAGATTTTTCAGGATCAATATCATTCAACACCTTACTTACTGGTTCTCCTACATGTTCTACAGATTCTTCTTCAGATTTAGACACTGAGGTTAGTAAATATTGAAGTGTTTTGTGTTTGGATCTTAGTCAAAACTAATTTAAAAAAAAAGGTGGTTATAAACTAATGCCTTTTCATTTTGGTTCTTACTAGCTTGTTCTTTTATTGCTTAAATGTGCTTCTTTATTTTTTTTCCCCCTTTACTATGCTTGATGATTTCGAAACTTAGCTTGGAAACTGTAGCTTTGTCCTTTATATACTGAAATATAATAAAATAATAATCAAGCCTTATCCAAATTGAGATTAACAATGACATGACTGGAGTCCACCATTTCCCGATTCCCACACTCCATGTGATAATAATAGCTATGAATATGAATGTATATGTCCATTGGTTATGCATAACACCATAGTAAAATTTGGTGTCCTCTTATGCTATGTTCAGTAATCAAAGCTATCAGATACTGGCCTTTCAGTGTTGCACCCCATGTGTCTGACATTATGTTCTAGAGGCATGTGTAAGATGCCTTACGTTAAAATTGGCAATAGGAACTTTTACATTAGCTTCTCTTTTTTTATTTATTTATTTATTATTTTTGGGGGTGGGGGTGACATTCTTGTAATGTAATTGTATAATATGGACCAAATAATGTTATCGCCTTAATGGTGAAAACAGAGGAGAAATGGCAGGAGACTGATTTTTGGTCTAAATAATTCGCTTATAGTAAGAAAAACCTATTAACGTCAAGTGTTATAGTTGAGCACACGACTTTCTAAGCTACACTTTGCCATGTGGTACTCTGTAACTCAAGCCAGTGCAGTGATAATTTTAGCACCAATATAGTTGTATGTTAGTGTTACAGGCACCGAGTCTTTTTACCAAAATTTGGATACTAAAGGATTGTGATATGGAAGTGTTATGACTGGTATTTTGTGTATTAAGAAATTTAATTGGTCCAAATTGATCTTTGAGTACTAAAACAAGGCTTTTTGGTTGATTTCAGTCCACGGGTTCTTTCTTCCATGACAAGAGTATCACACTGGGGAGTCTTATAGGAGTTAGTAGCATTCTAGAGCTGTCTAGAAGTTCAATTAGGGGAAGAAAAAGTGAACCCTCCAAGGAAAAGAAGACCAACAACAAGTCCAGGACCAAGAGGATATGGTGTTTTTCTTTATGCAGAAGTGACATTACCGATATTGCTGAGAATCCCAATAGTATTGCTCCATCACTTGGCCATTTTCTTGCAGTTGAGAGAAAAGCTGCAAATGAATGTAGAAGGGATTACCAAAGCCATGGTTTTTATGCACCAGACGAGCTTGCCTTGGCTCAGCCTACTACAGAACCGAACTCACTCTTCGTTAATGGCCTCGTAGCTCCTCCTCAGTCAAGTACAGACATGGACATGAGAAGAAACAGAGGACTAGATCATGGCATTGGACGTGGAATTTCGTTGCTATGTCCATGCCTGTCTGGACAGTCCTCCCGCTAAAACATATGCCTTCTGCCTTGTGTTTTTGGTCTCAGTTAGTGATTGAGTTTCATGTTTTAGAATGAGAAAGTAGTATACATTCCGCGACTTATGCCATAAAAAGATAGTTGTGAATGTTGGGTGTTCTGAGCATCAGATTATATCATGATCATGTATTATGCAAATCTGACAGTTCATATCGGTACTTTGCATGAGAATTCACATGTACATTTTACTACGTTTTGTAAGGCATATGGGTTTACTTTGCTCGGACCATTAGCACTATGCATATCTTTTTGGCTAGTGTAAACAATTGTTGGAATATGAACCTCTTTCCTTAGGATTTATATAATGCCCTGAATTCCTTGGAGGCTTCATCGCTCATATTAGGTTGTAAATAATGGTATAAGAACTAATGCTAGCGCTTAGACAAGGAGTTGTATTTGGCATTATATAAACGCCACGCATATCCCTCGAATGAAGGGGACAATCACAACTTTTGCTTGGGCCACAAACTGCATTTGCCATTTGGTACAAAAATTGTCCTACTTTTGAAAAACTGGAATCTACACTATGATAAGTAGCTTTACTAACGAAGATGGTATCCTAAGAAATGGGTCCTAGCTTTGACTGATAGGATAATGATCTAGATTTACCAAGACTATCTTTGAAGAAAATATAATTTATGACTTGCTAGAACTGTTTTTGCGGCTAGGCCTTATTTTGTGTTGTAAATTAAACCCATCAAAAGTTTAAACTGTTAGTTCCTTCAAAGAAAAAAAAATTTTACTGTTGGAGGGTGAAATATAGTTGAATTTTATATTCTAACAGCTTTAAGCAGTTTCTTATCGATGTCTTTTGTGTTTGCTCCTAGTATGTCTGAGAATTATACTTTGTTCCTTAAACCACAGGAATCGTCATTTTATTTGGCAAACCAATAAAAAATAGCACCTATAATTTTAATGATCTCATTCTAAATATTCACTTGGGTTTTCAACAAACATTATAAGCTTACGAGACTCTTTTTTTTTTTAAAAAAAAAAATTCTGTTTGTTAGTGATTTGGAGAACAAAACTGAAATTTTTGATAATATGGGGCATATTCAAACATTTTACACAATACAGTGGCCAACATAAAACAAATCCGGACAATTTTTTTTTTTTTTTTTTGGAGGGGCAAATCCGGACAATTTCAAGATACAACAAAAGATACAATTTCCTTTTACTTTGAAGACACATTTGCCTAAAGGAGACACGGTAAAACAAAAATCTATATATATGTCGATTAGCAGTAAAAAGAGGAAATGAAAAAGTGCAAATATAAACCTTTCTTCGCAGCCAATCAAGAAAAATGAATCTCACTCTCAAAAAAAAAAAAAGAAAAATGAATTTCTAACCTGATTACAAATCAATCTCTAGATATGGCATGAACAGCGAAAAGAAGACAAGGTCTATGGCTAAGCTATAACAAAAACTAGGACCAAGAATTTTCCAAAGCTAACTAGGTTAATCAACAAGCCCAAATAAAAATGAAACTCTAGCTTTCAGTCCAACATTCTAGTTTGCCAAAAATATCTGCGACCTTTTCCTAATTAGTTCCACAATAAACAAATAAAAGTAAAAAAAAGTAGGCCAAACTAGGAGAATTGCTGGTTTAAATAAATGAAAAATTACGGGAGAAAAGGATGGGGTCCTTTTAGTGGCTGCAGCCTGCAGAGGTTTGAAAATGTGACATTGTTGCTCGTAATTCAACCTTTAAGAAAGAGATAGCTTAATCAAACTATAGTGGCGACTCATTTTTGCTTATCTTATGTGACACGTTCCTTTTATATCATGTGAATTTCCAACCCCTTTGATTGGATTCAACAACAGATAAAAACTTAAACTATGTCTTTACTTATTATTTTTCCTTAAGATCCCCCAGAAAATGACTTTTCTTCAAGATACTTTCGTTCAAGCTAATTAGTATAATATTATACAGTTAATCAACTCATCCAAATACGTTATTTTGGCAAGTTTGACCCGTATGAAAGTAAAAAACATTGATAAGATATTCAAAACTATTTATAATATTTTCGTGTTCGGTAAGGACGGAGAAAAGGGAAATAAGTTTTTGAAATTGAAAAATTGGCAATTTGATGTAATTTGATTTTCATGCATGTCATAATAATTGATAATATTTACCCCAAAAAAGAGAAATAAAAGAACTTTTTTGGTAGCTTATAACAGGGTAAGACTCGTTCTTTATTTTATAGTGAGACAATACTAAAGAAAAATAATTACTAATTATTAACTATATAAATTGAGAGTTGTATAAAATTATGGGAGAGACAAGGCTGATCAATTATCACCAAATAAAATTAAAATAATAATATTATAAAACACCAATAATTATTAGCTAATCACAATTATAACTCAAATGGAGTTCAAATAAGATTCAATTTATTAATTAAATTATCCAATAATAAATAAATATATCATATTATAATGTTGGACACTACTAATGTCTTATAGCTGCGTTACTCGAAAGAAAAGATTTGAACTTTCATTGTCATCTATGTGTCCTCTCACCTTATATAATAGGCCATGGAAGAGTATAGGAGTGGGACCTGGATTAACAAGTCAATAATGTGTTGCATCGTAATAGTAATAGGGAGCAGACTCTCCGGCCCTTGCTCCCCTACAGAAACAAACTGGTGTCCATCTCTCTTTAACCAAAATAATCTGCATACGGATGCGGCTGTAAAATCTAGGCATAATTTTATTGGTGTTAGGGCGCTGATTCGTTACCATGAAGGGCAGGTTTTAGCGGCGGCATCAAAATTTTTTTTTGGATGTTTTAGTATAGAAACTACGGAGCTTCTAGCTGTCCGTGGAGGTATTGTTCTTGCAGGTCGAGCTAACTTGCCAATTTCGCGTATTGAATTTGATGCTTTGAGAGTGGTACAAGGGTTGAAGTCGTGTTCCCCCTTTGCCTCTCTTGCTCCAATTTATTTTGATGTTAAGTTTTTATGTAGTTCGGCTAACCATGGCCCTTGTCATTTTATTACAAGAGATGGAAATAAAGTGACCTATTATTTAGCTGATTTGGCTTTTAGATATCCTAGAGATATAGAGATATGTTCTGATTTGATTGTATGACTTTGGCAATATCATCGTTCAAGTCATCGTTCGTCTTGAACGACTTTCCGTTTTAATATATGTCATTTCCTTAAAAAAATAATAGAGATTAGGAAAAAAAAAAAAAGAAACTTTAAAAGGTGGTCATATCCATGCATTATCATCATCTGTGATAATTCATAATAGATGGAGAGGAAGACAATTAAAAAAAGGAAAAAAAAATAAAACGAAAAAAAGGCCAAACCTCATTTGGTAGAGTATGCATCGAAAAATTATACCAAAAGCGAAAGGCCAACTAAAAATGGACCCAACACAGTTCGTTTGAGTGTTTTGTTTGCGTATTTCGTGGCTTTTCACACACTCATTGGCCCCACTTTGTGGCTCCACGTGTCAACATCATGTCAGATCACGTCTAAATGTGTCCCCACCAGTCTTTTAAGCTGGTGATCTATCTCTGACCTGTTCAAGTTTCTAAATTTGGGACCTATCCAACGCTGTCCAAAAATTTATCAAGGCAAATCCAAGGCAGACAATCAAAACATGTTCACATAATCGAATGCATTTTTCTCCTTAGTCGGATCATATTTATTTTTCCAAAAATTTCATCCAATAAATATAATCATGTCAACAAATGAAGACATGGAGATTGGTGTTTGGACAAACACTCAAAATCATTGACTCTTTTGAGGATTTGGGTCCCCTAGAGCTACCATTCTCGAGAATGTTGGATTCTATTTAAGTGAACAAAATGCGGCCCTTTTTTTTTTGGGGGGGGGGGGGGCGTGGGTGTTATATCTAAAGAAACCCTCAAAACCAGCAATTCTCAATCTAAAGTAAACAAATACTACATGGACCATACAACGAAAAACTCTAAGACCACCCTCAAGCCCGCTGGCTAGGCTGCAGCTAGCTTGCTTTGCTTATTTCTCAAATCTACATGAACAGATGGATTTCTACCTATACATATCAAATGGATGGATCAATCAGAGACAGTTGCTTTCATGGACTTTTACAATCTTTTTTGACTACTAGGAAACCAAATCCTCGGATGGCCAAATGGAATCTGTCTTGGTTGCAACTTGCAGAATCCCAATAAAAAGAATCAAGGCTTGTCTACCCACTCACTCTCAGCAGCAATCCTTCCTGAGCCACGGCCCCCAATCTTCCCAAAAGACCCTATGGCTGATAAGCCCTTGAAGCTGCTGCTACCCTCATTGCTAAAGTTTCGTGACCTCCTTGACTTTCTTAGCTTGGAGGAACTGACATCACTGATGTCTTGATCAGCATCATGATCGCGACTTTTGATCTTTGCAACTACCAGCCGAGCAATGGTGCTTCGACAAAACGGACAAACTGGCGGAGTTAGGGATGCGGTAGTTGGGTTTGGCTTGTTATGGCAGCAGAGGGCCAAGGTGCATTGTGCGCACATCTGATGGCCGCAATCTTGGACTTCAATTGTGCAAACCTGCTCAAAGCATATGCAGCATAGCTCTGAATCACTGCCCTGCAATGCAAAATTTTCTCGATCAGTTCTTTCAGCCCACTGAATTGGACAATTTATTAGACTTTGTCATAATCAGACTGTGACTCTAATGAAACTATATAAAGATAAATTTGGTCCAACAAGGTGGACTAAAATCACTTTCCCAGAAGAAGACATGAACATAATAAGATGATGAAGAAAAGCCATAGATTGCATATCAAGCACAGACAAAATATTACGAACATATGGTCCTAATGCTTCAAGAAGGAATCGTTAAAGTCATGAGGTCCTCATATGGGAAATTTAGATCTAGAAGTCAAATGAATGAACAAAGGACTAAAATTTCAAACATAGTTGAATGAATTTTGTTGTTTTAAACGTTAAAACCAAATTAATTAATTCTGAAGTTACCTCAGAGATACTATCATCTACCCCAACATCAGAATGTGAGGGAGAAGGAATGGAGTAAGCAGCTCTCTTTAGAATGTTCTTCTCCCTCTCTCGATTTGCCTCCATCAAGGCATGTTCTAGCAGTGCTTTTGCCTCCTGATTAAGCTCACTGATGAACTTCAAAGGTGAGGGCCAGACCAGAGGCTCTGCTGAAGAAGGATTCAGCAACGCTGCACCTGTTCCGTTCTTGTGTTTCAAAGCAACCATGTATGGGATTCTCCTGCATATATACAAGGATCACAAGAATTCAGTCCAAGGAGCTACGAGAAACAACTCAACAGAAGTAATATCCAATTCAACCGAAAAGATAACAAATGGATATGCATAGCGAACGATTGACAATAGGAAAAAGCGAGACTCAACAAAGAGTTCCAACTCTAACAGAAGGGACCCCTGTATAATTGTCTGCAGATCAATATGATTCCAAATCATAAAATTTTTCATTTCGTGCGTCTCCAATCTATAAGGAAATTGGATTGTAGTGTTATACCCAGATGAATCTCTTTGAAGACGATCAGCGCCCCAAGCCAACAACTCTCGGATGCAATCCAGAGATCCCCCTCTGGCTGCCAGATGAAGAGGAGTGCTCCCAGGGCAGCTATAAGCAGCAAAATTTATCAACATAACAAAACAAAAATCAACATGTTATAAACAGTCATCAAAAGAGTCATTACCCATATCCACCGGTTGAAGCACAAACAAGAGCTCCATTATCTAACAAGATATGTACACATTCAGGACGTTTCTGACGCGCTGCCAAGTGTAACGGGGTTGCTCCCCTACCATCTCTAACATTCACAAATCGAGCAAATCCCCTACGATGAAAACTCCACTTTATGATGTTAATCAAAGACTAATAAGCTCGCTCTGAGACCATAAGAAGCGAATCATAATTCATAGCGGAAAAGGGAAATGGAAAAAAGACACCAACCAAGAAACTGCAACAGGGCTAGAATGAGCAGCAGAAAGAATGGCTTGAAGGCAATTTGAATGGCCATAATAAGCAGCATAATGCAAACAGGTTCTACCGTTGAGGGAATCAAACATCAAAATCTGATAGATAATTCACATTAGTTATATATTTATAAGTCATATTTGGACAAGAATATGAAAAACATTAAAAACAAAAACAGGGATAAGTCCACATACATTTGCTCCTATTTCAAGGAGTTTTGTAACACACGAGATCTTGCCATGCATTGCCGCCAACATAAGAGGACTCTGAACCATTAACAACGATCATAAACCAGAAGACAATTAGAAAGAAGCAACCAAAATAAATAAACAAATAAATAATTAAAAACGGCCCGATATAGATAAAGAGAATTCGGTACTAACAAAGAAAGGAAAACACCTGCTTGTGACGATTTAACACGTCTGGATTTACAGATCGTTCCAACAGCTTGGATAGAATCTGAAAAACCACAAACCCAGGAAAGCTCGACTCAATCAAAACATAAAGATTCAACCAAAAACATTGAATTCCAAGGAAACAAACACAAACCCAGAAAAACCCACTTTCCATAGTTACAAGAAATCCTCAAAAACAGGGGAAGAAGAAGAAGGGAAAACCAGACCTCGATCTGGCCATTAGCGGCGGCTATATGAAGAGCAGAATGGCTATCGTACACGGTGGTCTGGTTCAATAGAGTTGGGTCTCTCTCTAAGATAAGCTCGACGGTATCCAAGTCCCCCATCTGTACGGCAGTGAAGAGCCGCCCATGCTCATGACTCGCCCCGCAACTCAGCCCCTGACCCATCTTTACAATCTTCCCTGTAACTCGGCGTGGGGGTGGGCACTTCACCACCGGTGTCCGGCGAGGCGCGCTCCGCCACCTTTTGTCCCACTGGAGCTGGTGGAGGCCTCGGGTCGCTCTCTTGCTAAAAGAGGCTCACATTTAAGTACTCTTCAGTTCAGAGAGAGAGAGAGAGTTGAAGACTTGAGGAGAGAGAGAGAGAGTATTGGAGTTTGGAGTAGCTGACCGTGTCAGCGTGGGGCAGCAGTCAGATATTTTACGGGCAGTTTAGATTCCAATTCCGTAAGCAGTACAATTGGGCCAGCTAGAGCGGAAGACTTGGGACGGGACCTTGTCCAAAGCCCACATTAACCCGGAAGACTTAAAAAATCTCTAACTAAATCTCAGCCGTTGGATAAACAGATCTCTGGATATTTAAGAAAATATCAGTGGACTTTTAATATGGGTTGAGAAAATGATTCTGTTATATGGTTTAATTAATTAATTAATTTTCCGTTGATTTATTGTTATTAAAAAATTGTTAACCGTTTTTTTTGCTAAATTGGCCTGATTGGACGTAATTACCCCTTGTCTTGTCTGACCTACAGACTGACGTCCGTTGCTCATTGGTTTACATATTCGACTGAAAAAGACGCGTGCAGTACCCTATCCCAACTGCTAAGTAAATTAATTAAAAGATAATGCCCTCGCTAACTCATTAAAAATATTTAAATATTAGTATATTATTGAAAATTATTTTATAATTAATTTTTTAGTTAATTACTAAAAAATATAATTTTTTTTTTTACTTTTTATATTTTTTTTATAATTAATTATTTTTACCTCCAGTTTTAATATTTTACTTTTTTTAAAAGAAAGTGAAATAAGCTAATGATAAATATTTTTTAAAATTTTAATTATTATTTAATAAGTTTTAATTAAGTTAAAGATGATTATTAGCATATTTTTATTATTAAAATTGACTAACTAGGTACTAAGATTATAAATTTATAGGAATTTCAAATGTTATGATATTAATTTATAAAAATTTTAATTGTTAGAGTATTAATTTACAGAATTCAAAAATGAAGGTATAATTTTGCATAAATTTAAAAGTTAGAATATTATTTTACAAAATTTAAAAAATAGGATATTATTTTACAAACATATAATAGTCACATTTTTTTTTTTATAAAAAGGTTAAAAATCAGAGTATTTTAATGTTATTATCCTAAAGAAAAATAGCATACTTTACGTCAGAAAAAAAATTGATTGCAAACTTTGATGTCAACATATGTTTTGCATATTTAATTTTTTTATTACATATATTTTATATTTTCACTTTGGTGTATAAAGTAAATTTTTTGAGCAATTAATTCCTTCGTATTTAAATCTTATTTTATGCTTGGTAATTTTTCTTACGAAATGATGAACACGTCAAAGACATGTCCTCACCAACTCAAAAGGGCAAGAAAACTCCGCTCTTTAATAATGATTACTTTGACACTTTAGCCAAAAAAAAAAAAAGTACTACTAACCTAGTTTTGGACTATTAACTGTAATACTACAATTTAACCTTATTAGTTTGTATATCGTACATTAGTGAAAAGAAAAATAAAAGTCAAAAGAAAAAATTGTGCTAATATCAACATAAGACACATTATAATGCCTCAGTAGAGTGCGCCTCTTTATGAGACTTGTGTAGATTGAGTGAAAAATTATAATGCGTTAGACGTTTGGAGCATTCAAGTTGAAAACCCAATGTTGGTGATCAAATGATCATTTAAAAAGAAAAATATTAATTAGCCCCGTATTATCAAACTTCTTCTCAGGACAAATAAAATCATAGAAAAAAAACAGATAGATGTAGCTTAATATGAGAGGCACATTCGAAGAGCAACCAAATTGGCGCCTGCTTTTGTCGGGAATCCCTATTATTTAGTAATGTCCAAGCCAAAGAAAAGAATAGACTGTACCACTGTTCATGATCTTAGAAAGATTTGTTTCTGAGAGTACCACAAGAGAAGGGAAAAAAAAAAAAAAAGCAGTCATTATAGCGAATCCCGAAAAGCTTCTATTAGTACTATTATTAATTTTTACTACTACAAGGAAAAAATATAAGTGATAACCATGCTTTTTTATCCACATTTTTGTCTCTTGATATTGCCACTTATGTCTCACTGTAGTTTATATCGACAGCATAGTTTTCAGGGCAATGCGTAAAATGTCACCTTATTGATTTGAAATATCAATATTTTCCCAGGATCTTGTCTATTTCATTTCATTGTTTCGTGCAATGTTTCGAGTGAAATTTGAAGTGTTTTTTTTTTCTTTGGAAGTATATAGATGTGGTTTTTTTTTAATCAATATATATACATGATCACTATATTTCTTGGAAGAATTATTAATAATATTACAAGCAAAATGCACAATGTTAAAGGAAAATGTTGTTGTCGAACCATCTAAGACTTCCATCTTCCCAAAAATTCGTCTTCCATATAATCAATTCTTTTAGAATATTCTTAATTCATTTATTTTTGCTTGAAAATGTTGTAGAACTTGATTCTCGTAAATCTCGTAAACCGGAAAGGAGAAAAATAAGAATTATTTATTTAAAAAAAAAAGTAGTAAATTTGTGTTTACGGCAATATAATATTGGAGTATGTGTGAAAATTAAAAGGTTTCTGTGAAAAATGCTTGGTACCGGATTCTTAAACAAAAACCAGAAAAATGATTAAGGAACATACTCTATTATGCTCAAATCTAGTGGAAAATCTCTGAAGCGCAAGGAATAAGCAAAGCATTTTCTCTAGATAAAAATAACTAGAAGAGTAAAGCATACGGTTACAAACTTGTCAAGTCATGCTCCAATTACATTTTCATCAGTTATGTTCTTGGAGAATTTTACCCATTGGGTTTCATGGCATCCTACAAAATGGACATGTAGAAGTAAGAATATTAACCAACGGAACCTTTTTCCCTATTTTGTACTTGTCCTCTCAATAAAGAACATTTTACGGGTTGTTTACACTTACTAATTGCTTGGAAATGTTTATCATGTTGTATGTCTTTTTTGTTCATAATCATGGATTCATGATTTGTGCTAGCAACAATTGTGCATGTGGTCCTTGTTGGAGCGGTTTCACACCAGTCGTCCACGTGTCATGAACTGCTGATGCTGGATTCTCCAACTGTTCACGTGCCCTTGCTAATTCACAAATCTC
>JXTB01000357.1:31255-47973 GCA_002914805.1 Parasponia andersonii
AATTGTGGTGCCCAAGATTCTCACATGCATATTAAGCCAATAATAAATATGTTCTAATTGCATATTAGGCATCTAGAAGTCTTTAATACTAGTTTTGTAGCAACATACTCATTCATTATGTTATGTGCATTTACATACATGTTATTACACTAATGACTGTCGAAGTGTCCCAATGCAGTGTAAAGGTTCAATACCCTCAGAGAGAGAGCTCGGTGTGCTAAAAGAACAGAGAATATAATTATGAAACTAACACTATGTTTGCATTGTTAATTAGAGTCTAATTGACTTTATTTTTATGTTTAATGATTAGTTAAGGGGCTAGGTTCCACCAAATTACAATAAGATTGGCCATATAGGATCATAAGTCAAAGTATGACTAGTTTTCACTTTCTAAGGTAGGATTCACCAACTTTGGCTACACTTGGGTGTATAGGAGTGACCAGCAACGTGGTGAGTATGCTAAGGATGTTTTAGAGCTTGACACATGGAAGTTAATGAGCAAAATACCTAAATTACCCCTTAGAATTTAAGTTATGCCATTCTTTGCCTTTAAGTATTGAAATTTTGACCAAATCTGGTCATTTGCTTTCCCCTTTCTCTCCAGCCACGACCTGAGCCTCTCCAATACTTTTTACACTTCTCTCAACTTCTCTTAAACATTTCCAAGAGTTTCCAAGTGCTAGAACTCAAATTGGAGCCCTAGAAATCAAGATACACCAAAACTAGTCAAGGTAATTCTATTAAGTTCTTCTTTCTAGGTCTTGTCCTTTAATTTCAATTCTCTACTTGTTCCCACTTAAATAATGGTTTCTTCAGGTCATCTTAAGTTCAAAAATCTAATTCTAAACCTAGAGAATCAGTTTGGTAGAGGTAGAAGGCAAGAAATCCAACAAAAGCTCAAACTAGTCAAAGTGAGCCTTATGTATGATTTTGAATTTTTAGTTAATTTCTTTTGTGTTAACCCTTAAACCAAAGTAATTATTTGGTGAATAATGATCCTAGGAATCTTATATATCACTGGAAACATAAAATTTAGGTGGAAGATTAAAGTTAAACCTAAGGCCCCAAAGATTGCTATTTATGGAATTAAGTGTTTTCATGTGTGGTAGATTAAGTTTTCCATATTTTTAATCTGATTTCTTAAACTTATAGTATATATTTTATTGATTCTATTAGTTATTACACTTATTTTATGGCTGGTTATGATGGCACACAAGTGTAAAAGTCGTTTAAACTTTGTAAAAGATTGAAAGGAATTCAAATGCACTTAGGTTGTTCCAAATGATGCTTTTGAGGTGTATATGTGGGAATTGGATTGTTAATTGTTATGGCAGGTTTAAAACCATGATTTTAATCATGTGGGATTGTCTCTAAAATAGGGGAGGTGCTGTCCAAATATTTTTAAAATGAAATGGCACCATTTAGGAGCAAATGGACTTGTTCTTACAAAATGATGTGCCATTTTGGACCATTTTGTGCTAATGAACTAGCATTCATATTTTACCATTTTTGAACAGTTTTTCAATGCTAGTTATTAGCTGTTAAGTACTTTAAGTGATTTATACACTCCTGAGTTATTTTAAGATTAAGTTTCCTAAATTGGTGAAAGTTTTGATTTCGGTATTGTTCAAATATCTTAACGCATTCTATTTGTAAAATGTGCATCTTGAATAATAGTAATTTATGATAGGTGATTAGCACATCAATCTCTAGAGGATATTGACTCTTTCCACTATCAATTCCTATTCAAGACACGAGGTAAGTAAAGACTTACAACTGCATCACAAGAACTATATGGAAGATGTATTTATGTGAAACTTACTTACTCCTGAAAGTTATGAAATGGCATGTGCATGGCATGTTTTGCATGCAAATGGAGATTTTAATTATAAGAGTATTTGAAAATGAGTACCATTGTACCAATTTTATAAGATAAGTTTTAATGGCAATTGTTAGTCTGTCGGAGCTGGATAGGTAAGTCTGTTGATGCAGACTCTCCCGTTGAAGCGGGATTTGCAGATGTTATGATGTGTCTCGTTGAAGCGGGACAAGATTAGCGCGGTGTGGGATGCCCCTTTGATGAGGGAAGGAGTTTTCAAAAACCTCACACGACGGTCGCACCTTATTTTTTTACTCTTGGCCAGAGTTTCCGCCCAATGTTATCACGGCCTATCGACTTACGGGATTAGCAATGCTCTAAGGGGCCCAATTATGAATAAGTTTTAAGGAAAATATATGAACTAAAAATGTTTAAGGAAGAAAAGGGTACAATGGGAACTTTATGAGATTTTTAAGCATACATAAGCATGCATAGTTTTTACTTACTGAGCGTTAGCTCATTTTAGTCTTGTGATGCAGATGAGGAGGCATATTTTGGTGTTGACTAGCTGGTTGCCTAGCTTGCCTTTTTGTCGCCATGATCATACAGATGTAGACGAGCTTGACCTGTGGGCGACATTTTTGTTCTCAGATATTTTGGTGTAATGTAAATATTACAGCTGATGGCAAAATCGACTGGTGAAAACCTCTTTTGATTGTACATTTTGTAAAGATACTTTTAACAAAAAATGCCATGCAGTTTCTTTTGTTCTAAAGTTCTAGAAAGTTTTAAAAAAAAAATTTTAAATTGCCCACCTTTTTATCAAAACAAAAGGTAATGTTTAAGAAAGAATAATACTTCATAGTTTGACTGTATATGACAATATGGTTAAACTAGGGGGTGTTACATTAATTGTGCGATATGATTCCCATAGTACGATATTTATTAAGATCTACTGGCAAGCATTTTATTGCGCAGCTTATTCCTCTTTGTACATTTTCTCAGGCCATCAGCAAGCATTTTATTGTGCAATGTGATTCCCATAGTACGATCTTTATTTGCGAGAGTAGTTCAAGGGGTCTGGCACCAGGGGCAGACCCCTTTACATAGCAAACTAATGGATAGGTCCATGTAGCAGACATCTTGATTTGTTTTGGAATTAGGCCATTTAATTATATAAACGTTTACATGTGTCTCACAAGTGGTATTTCTTCAAGTGCTGGGCATTCCACGTGTTAGGTAGGCTCTTCCTGGTCATGAGCACTTTTAGGACGTACGCACCATTGTCAAGCGCTTTGATCACCTTGTAGGGTCTGACCTAGTTAGAGTGTAGCTTCAAAGAATTTCCTATTCTTACCTTCAAGACCCAATCTCTGATGTTGAATCGACGAGTGTTGACATTCTTTGCATAATAAGACTTGGCTTGCTAGTGGTACGAGGCCAGATGGATCAGAGCCATGTCTCTTGTTTCTTCAAGGAGGTCTGTGTTGCGGCTTAGTTGCTGCTCGTTCAATGGGGTGCCTCTTACCACTTCGGAGCGAAGGTTCGGGAGGCCAATTTCGGCTGGGTTCTTAGTCTCTGACCCGTAGACCATGGCGAACGGTGTTCTTCCCGTTGATCTCTACTCCGTGGTTCAGTGGGCCCAGACAATGACCGAGATGACGGCCGATAGCTCTTGTAACCACCTTCCTTTAGCCTCCTATAGGTTCTTTTTAATATTTCTGAATATGGCCTTGTTTGTTGCCTTTGCCTGGCCATTCCCTTGGGGGTAGTTTATAGATGAGAAGCTGAGCTTTATATCATATAAATCACTTAGCTCGTAAGCTTGGTGTTTTGGAACTGCGTGCCATGGTCGACATATATCTCTTTCGGGATTCCGTATCGGCAGATTATGTTTTTCCAAATGAAGTTGATCGTGTCTGCATTATTGATGGTTGCGTAGGCTTCAGCTTCTACCCATGTAGTGAAATAGTCGATGGCCAGTAAGACATCTTCTTCCCATGGGCTTCTGGGGAGCTCTTTGACGATGTACAGACCCCACTTAGCGAAGGGCCAAGGAGTTATGTTTGAATAAAGCTCTTCCGCGGGTTGGCATTTCAGGGGGGCGAACCTCATGCACTTATCACATTTCTTGACGAACTGGGCCGTATCGGTCATCATGTAGGGCCAGAAGTATCCATCCGTTAAGGCTCTTTGGGCGAGGTTATGCCCGCCTGAGTGATTGCCACACACTCCCTCATGGATTTTCTCCATCAGTTTTCGCACCTCTATGGGGACTACGCACCTCAGCATTGGTCCCATCATTGACCTTCTATACAGTTAGCCCCCCACCATTGAATATTGGGTAGTCTTCAGTCTGATCGACCTTGCTTTTTGGGGGTCTGTGGGTAGGTTTCTTGACGCTAGGTATTATGTGATTGGTCTCATATAGCCTTCGTCTTTAGAGTCGGTCACGAATACGTGGCATGCGGGGGTCTTCAAAGGGTCTCTCGTGTATTCGCCTTCTAGCCGAATCTCTGTGTGTTTGGTCATCCCCCCAATCGATGCACTTTTAGCCAGCTTATCGACCCTTTGGTTCATCTCCTTGGGTATCTATTTGATATCAAAGTTACTAAAGTGGGCTTTCGCCCCCATTACCCTGGAGAAGTACCTATGTAATCTTGGCTCTTTTACTTGAAAGTTTCCCTTGACCTGACCCACGATCACCTGAAAGTCAATCCGTACTGCGATGTTCTCCACTCTGAAGTGCAAAGCTAGCTTAAGGCCTTGCAGCAATACCCCATACTCTGCCTCATTGTTCATTACCTGGAAACCAAGTCTCAAGGCTTTCTCTACCCTGAGTCTTGCTGAGGTCTATAGAATTATTCCGATACTTTACCCTGAGGTGTTTGTGAATCCGTCGGTGTAGAGGGTCCAGATTGAAGGGATGTGAGCCGAAGGCATCTGCGTCGGGTCGCATGGCTCGTCGAAGGACTGGATTTCTACTAGGAAGTCTGCCATGACTTGGCCTTTCTTTGCCACTCGAGGTCGATACTCGACGTCGTATAACCCCCAGCTCAGTGGCCCATTTGGTCAGTCATCTAGATAAGTCCGGTTTGGCCAAGATTTGTTAGATGGGGAAGTCTGTATACACTGTAATCGAGTGCACCTCGAAGTACTACCTTAGTCTCTTCTTAGCATTGACTAGAGTGAGAACCAGTTTCTCCACCATACTGTATTGCGTCTCAACATCCAAAAGCATGCGACTTGTGTAGTATACCTACTTCTACTTGCTGTCCTCCTCTACGAACAGTACGGCACTGATCGCTACTTCGGACACTGCCAAATAAGCATATAGGCGCTACCCTTCTATTGGGGAAGCTAGGATAGGCGGGTGACTTAAATACAGTTTGAGCTCTGTCAGTGCCCTGTCTTGCTCCTCCCCCCAGATGACTGTGGAGCTTTTCTTTATGCACTGAAAGAAAGGCTTACATCGGTCAGACATTTTAAAGACAAACCGGTTGAGTGTGGCTATCTTCCCGGCTAGTCGCTGGACTTCCCTAATGGTTGAGGGTCTTTATACTTCTGCAATTGAGGATAACTAGGTCGGGTTGGCCTCAATGCCCCATCTGCATATGATATGGCCCAGGAATTGGCTAGAGGACACCCCGAACCCGTATTTCTTGGAGTTCAGACGTATCTAGTAGTGGCTTAGAATTTGGAATCATTAATCTAGATGCCCTAGATGGTCCGAAGCTTCTTTGCTCTTTACAACCATGTCGTCGATGTAAACCTCCATCGTCTTCCCCAGCAGCTCTACGAACATTTTGTTTATCAGCCTCTGGTAGGTCGCCCCCGCATTCTTCAAGCTAAAGGGCATGCATTTGTAACAATACAGACCTTTCTTTGTAATGAATGCCGTGTGGATCTGGCCTTCCTCATATAGAAGGATCTAGTTGTATCCAGTGTAGGCATCTAGGAAGCTCATCCTGTCGAATCCCGCCATCGCATCGACCAGTTGATCGATCACCAGCAGGAGAAAGCTATCTTTTAGGCGAGCCTTGTTCCGATTGGTTAAATCTATGCAGGTCTGGTCATCACCATTTTTCTTCTTTATCACCATCGGGTTAGAGACCCAACATGGGTATACGCACTCCATGATTAGGCTATTTTCCAGTAGTTACTTGACCTCCTTGTTGATTGCTCTGTTTTTCTCTAGCACAAACCTTCGGGGCTTCTGTCTGGCTAGAGGAAAGTTGGGGGCAATGTTCAGTTGGTGATAGGCATGCGCGGGGTCTATTCCGGGCATGTGATCATGGGACCACACGAATATGTATTTGTTCCGCTTGAGGAATTCCAACAGCTCGCTCTTTTCTTCTTCGGGCAGCAGGGCCCCAATCAAGATTACTTTCTCCAGTTCTACTTCTTTCAAAGGGATTAGCACCGGTTCCGTAATTGTGGTTTCTGGCCTGTCAGACTCCTCTTCGATTCGCTTCATGTATACTAGCAGGAGGTCCTTTGATTACTATCTGTCCCTTGTCAAGATGCTCGTGCTCGTGTCAATTCCCCTCAAGGCAGTCGAAAAATGTTTTTCTCACAGAGGCCTGGTCTCCTTTAAGGTTTATCGTGTAAGTACCATCCTTCAATTAACACCTTAGGACCTGGTAGAGGGTGGAGATGTCCCTATGCATGGTATGGATCCACCCTCTCCCTATGATGATGTTTAAAGAGGAATGGCAATCAATGACGATGAAATCTACATTCAGGTTCCTCTCCGCAGCACAGACTTTTAGAGTCATGACGCCCGAGGGGCTAACCTTATTACTGTTGAAGGCGAACAATGGCTGACAGGTTGGCCTGAGTGCACTCCGATTCAGGCTCATGTTCTCGAAAGTGATGAGGAACAAGATGTCAATGCTTCTCTCAATGTTAACAAGGACCTGTCCCGCTATCGCAGAGTCTATCTGCAACTTGATCACCAGGGGGACATTATGAAGTAGACGCACCATGGCCAAATCCTACTGGGTGAAGGCGATGGGGGTGGCTGAGGCCTAGCTCTTTCCCATCGTCAGGTGATTCACGGAATGCCCCATGCCCCTCAAGTGCTTCACCTCCTCTTCAGTCCTATTCTGGTATTTTTTCCTTCTCTTCTTGACTCTGGGTCGGCTCTGGTTTGCCTATAATCGTCGGCACTATCCTCAGAGCCTGTTCCCCCAACCCGGAGGCTTGGGTTTGCTTTCCCTTTTCCAGCTCGATGGCGTCCCCCTTGGACTAGCTTCCACCTGTCTTCGTATATTTCTTCAACTTGCAGGCTTAGATCGCCATCATAACCTGCACGTAAAGCCTACAGCAGTGGATGGTTTCATGCCCGTGATCTTTGTGAAATTGGCAGTACCTACTCCTATTCTTCATGTGGTTAGGAATGCTCGAATTAGGGGGATCTTTGAAAATACCCTTGTCTCTGTTCTGGAGGTAGATCACATCGATCGGTGTGTTAAGCTCGAACTTCGGTAGAGGGTCATTAAACATTTTCCTCGTCTTGGCACTTTTTGACCGGCTTGGGCTGGGGCTCCCTGTTTTGGAGTTGGCTCTTGGGCTAGTGCAGGAATTTTCACTCCTTGCATGGCCAGGGTTTACGCCGACATCATTGTTATCACCGTGAAAGCTTTGGGTGCTTTCTGGTGGCTTTCTAGCACCCTAAATACCCCTTCCAATTTTTCCAGGACGCCGGTCACGTCATATGGTTAATTCAAGAGCAGATGATTTGACAACATCGATCCTGGCTGTAAGCCCCTGACGAATGAGCTTGCAGCTTGGATCGAATCGACGTTGTGTACTAAGGACATTACCTCCAAGAAATGCGACAAATATTCCCTTGGAGACTCGTTAGTAGATTACTCTAACCAGTCTAGGTCTCGCATGGTTTTCTGCTACCTTCGGACGCCCGCATATTGTTTTTAGAAAAGTTTGCAAAAATCTTCAAACTCGTTTATAGACTGCTCCGGGAGTTGCTTGTACCACAACAGAGTTGGCCCTGCCAAGGTGGTGGAGAAGATTTTGCAGGTCACGACTTCGTCCCTGGTTTCCAGGGCCATCTTCTGTTGGAAATGGTATATGTGGTTGAAGGAATCAGTCTTTCCCTCGAACAGTCTGAAAATCGGGGTCGTGAAGTCCTTCGGTTTGAGCTCCAGCTGGATCTAATTGGCAAAGGCCATTCAGTTGATCCCACACACGGTCTATTCTGCTAGATCATCAGGGGTCTAGCTGTGATGGATCCCGAGCCTCTTACTCAGCTTCGCCATCATTTCCTCTTTCTAGTCGAGGAGTGCACCTTCTAGGCTCTTCTGATGTTGTCTGTCCACTGCTTTTCCTACCTGGAAAGGCCTCGTCTGACTTTGGCATTCCTCTTTTAACCATGATCTAGACGGGATGGGGACTTCCCTTAGTGGTTGCTGACCCCCAGAATTGCTGGATCTCCTCGTTGAAGTCCTCCCTTCGCTCACTTCTAGTCTCGCTTGCCAATAGCCCTTTAAGGCGGGCATTATCTCTATGGACTTTTGTGATTTCATCTCTGAAACCCAAGAAAGCCTCACGGGCTATGTTTGCCTTCCTGTTTTTGCCTTCCTGTTTACTTCTTCTAAGGCGGCAAGCATTTGGTCTAGCTTTTGTTCCAGATTTGGTCGTGCTTCCCGGGAGCTTCCTTCAGCGTCGGGACGTGTGCTTCTTGTCATCATGCTTGAGGGTGCCATCCAATGTCATATGGCTTCTTGTTCGGGGAGAGCATTGTTGTGAGACTCTTGCTCTTTCTCTCGCGCCCTAATTTCCCACAGACAGTGCCAAATTGTTGGTGCAGTTCTTACCAATTGTCCACGTGTCTTCGAACTGCTGATGCTATACCTACAAACTGTCTACGTATCCTCGCTATCCCGAAGTACTTTTGACTTTAAATCAGGTCGGAAAGACGGGGGTGGCCACCTACAAAGACTCTCCGATACTTAAGTCAGATATTTACCCCTGAGATTTAGTAGCAAAGATTAAGCTTTTCTCTTGCTTACAAATTTCAATATATCTCTTTTTCTCTGTATATGTATATATGCCTCTATGTCTATATCTGTCCTTATGGGGATACATGGCTCGTATATATAGTCCTAGAACTGAGGACCTTCTGGCTCTCAATCTCAGGATCAAGTACCTTTTCTCATCATGACTTACTCTATAAATCACGGGCTGTGGTTACTGTAATATCCCTTGCATCGTCGTGATCTGCTTTCCGCCATCTCCTATGGCTTGAGCCTAGCGGGGGCGAGACTTTGACTAACCGCCGTACTGTCAGGACGGTCTGTCCAATGTATACATCTACCCAGGATTGCATTAAATGCCCTGTCTGGGTCTCGAGCAGCGCGCTACCTCTAATGATCTTCTGGCGGAAGACCCTTGAGGCTCTTGACGGGGAGCTATTAAGGTAAGAATTAGATTGGGCCGAACCCGTCTAGGATCTGGGATGGATTCGACCTTGGTCTCTGACAACCCACCGGCCCATACGGTATTACGTGTGACTCGTGTGGCTTTTAGGCGGTCCTTCTGGACACGTATCGGACGGTGTGCCCCATGCTATCTGTTTTGCCATTTAACCATCCACGTGGTATATGATCTAGGAGCAGACCCTACACTATGACGTTGACTTCGGCTGGGAGAAACCAATCTGGGCCACTAGAATAATTAGCCCTTACGAGAACTCTATCATGCTGTTGGACACAAGAGAGGGTGATGGAGTTGAGGTTTTGTTGACTTTGAGGTGAGAAACTATGGCCTCCTTTGAGCGTGACCCAGAACTTCTTCAATTTGCTTCGCCACTTTAATTGTAAGATCTAATTACCAACAAAAGTTTCTATCGTTGATGTTATTGCTTCTGTTTAATTGTTTGTGTAATTTTGGTATTCTTAATTCTGTGATCTAATTATATGTCGTTATTGTTTCTGTTTAATTGTTGTGTCATTCTTGTATTCACAACTCTATGATCTAATTATATGTTGTTATTGCTTCTGTTTAATTGGTGTCTTTATGATATTTCTCTCAATTCTATGACTCCGAGATCTGCGGACTCTTATGCGTCAATAAAGCTACAGGTATGGATGACAACTGTACGACTACTACCTCCCATGTGGACTAGTTAGAAAAAGTAATTTACAGTCTTCAATTCATTATGAATCTTGTTTTTTCAAACGCTTTTCGACGGGGCAAATTAGTCCAGTAAGAGTAAAAATTTTTCATAAAACAATTAACTATACGAGTGGATAGTATTAATTCATAACAAATAGAAATATACAAAGATAATAGATCTAATATTGAAATCTAAACCTTAAGTACTGTAACATCCCCCGATCCCACACACGCATACGTAAGGGTATTTGTATAAATATTTAGAGAGATTGGGAGACACTACTCGACTTAGAACTGATAAAATCGGGGAAAATTAAAACTTTTTAGAAGGAAAAAGGAAATTTCCAATCATAATTATACATACTCTAATGTATACATATATACACTCTCGGTAAGTGGGCCTCCCATGAAAGTTACATAATGTACACACACAAAATGGTACAAAATCGTCTATCAGAACACCACAGCATCAAAATGCTCACATACACAAGCCGTGGTCAGAAAGTCAGCACTCCTCCTCTAACTCACATATCATCCATATCTTCTGCAATGTAAGAATATTAATGAGTATAAAACTCAGTAAGTAACGTATGCAGATGCAGAGTACATATAACATGAAACAAATGGTCATATGGTTGGGATCCCTGTGTATATTGTATTGCCTGACAAGACCGTGAATTGCATACTGAGCCACTCAGAGAACGTATAACATATCATGAGCTATATGGAGGTCTCGAGCCCCAAAAATCCCCTCTGTGTACAGCAGAGGTCCACCCCATACCACCGTCAGAGTATTCCCGAAGGAACCATAGTGTCCCCGAAAGGACCAGAGTGTTCCCGAAGGAACCAAAGTGTCCCCGAAGGAACCATATCACATATTTGGGCGCTGGCCCGCCACACCCTATTCACCAATACTCGTCGGGCAATACAAATACACCACGTGTTAATGTCTCATGCAAGACTAACTAACAGATACGTACATACACATATCCAAATATTTAACATTCACAGTAAATAAAGAATTTCTTACATTGCAGATGTAACGGTACTTACCTTATGTCTGACAGAAAAGATAGTGAAAAGGGTCAGTATCCTAAGTGATAAGGTGTGTGGAAGACCTGATATCAATTTTATTACTAGAATGATTACTATAATGTAAAATGCTTAAAGAAAGCAACCATAAGCATAAATCACAACTTTCACAAAATCAGGAAATCTAATCACAAAATGAACCGAAATGGCACATACTTTCATAAAAACTAGTCCATTTGCTTCTAAATAGTACCATTTGGTTTTAGAAATATTTGGACAGCACCTCCTCTATTTTTAGGACATTCCCACATGATTAAAATCATGGTTTAAGATCTGCAATAACAATTCACAAGCCAATTCCCACATATGCACCTCAAAGAGGATCATTTATAACAACCTAGGTGCACTTGAATTCTTTTCGGTTTAAACAAAGTTTAAAACCACTTTTACACTTGTATATCTTCATAACCAGCCAGTAAATTGGTGTAATCTACATAAAAGGATCAATGTCTTACACATTCCAAGTAATGAATTCAAATTACAAGTGTAGACAACTTATTCCAACAATGAAAACACTTGAATCCACAAATAGCAAACTTTGGGGCTTTAAGTCTAACTTTAATCCTCCACTTAAATTCTATGTTTCCAACCATATATAAGGTTTTCTAGGATCTTTATTCATCAAATAAAATCTTTGATTTAAGGGCTAATGCAATAGAAATAAATTACCAATTCCAAATTCCATAAAAATCTCACCTTGACTAGTTTGAACCTTTGTTGAATCTCTTGCATTCTTCTTCCACAAAACTGATTTCTATGGCTTAGAAATTGATCTTAGGACTCAAAAGGACCTAGAGGAATTATTATTTAAGTGGTATCAAGTAGAGAATTGAAATAATAAAACAAAACCTAGGAAGGAGAATTAGTAGAATTACCTTAACTAGTTTGGATCTATCTTGCTTTCTTGAGCTCCAAATTGAGTTCTACTACTTGGAAACTCTTGGAAATGGTTAATAGGAGCTGAGAGAAGTCTAAAAATGAGTGGGAGAGTTTCAGGTCGTGGCTGAAGAGAAAGGAGAAGAAAGTGACCAGATTTGGTCCAAAAGTGATACTTAATAACTAAGAAATGGAATAACTTAAGTTCTAAGGGTTATTTTGGGACTTTTGCACCTTACTTTCCATGTGTCCAGCTCTAGAACATCCTTAGCATACTCACCACGTTGCTGGTCCATCCTATACACCCAAGTATAGACCAAAATGGTGAAACCTAGCTTAAGAGGTGAAAACTAGTCATACTTTGACCTATAATTCCATATGGCCAATCTTATTGTAATCTAGTGAAACCTAGCCCCATAACCAATCATTAAACATAAAAATAAATCAATTAGACTCTAATTAATAATACAAACAAAGTATCAATGCCTAATTATTAGAGTGCACAAAGATGACATTATGTGATTAAGCTTAATCTAAGCTAGCTTAATGTAATTAAACACAGTTCAGTATAGTAACTGCCACCTCGTGCTTACCTGAAACAAACATTTTGGAAAATGCTAGAAATGGTTTCTATACATTAAATAAAAGCTATTTGAAGTTTTAAATACACAGTCAATTTGGCTCCGAAAAGCATGAAAAATGCATTTTACCGAAAAACTACTATTTGACCAAGTTATCAACATATATGATTTTAATGCATGTTCGTATTGTATTACTATTCATAAATGTATTCTTTGTCCCTTTCACACACCAAGCTCTCTCGCTCTAAGGGTACTGAGCCTTTACACTGTATGGGAGCCCTTCCACAAATATTAGTACAATAATACAGATCATTTAACAATCAGAATGAGTAATTTACCATGAAAGTGATACTAGTTGCTTGATATGTCTATTATGCAATATGAATATGTTTATTATTGGCTTATTATGTATGTGAGAATCTTGGGCATCACAAGTACTACTGGATGAATGTGTAAACGTCGCTAAAATTTCTTAAACTCACATTTTAGGTATTTATAATATTCTTAACATAATAAAAATTTGTTCTATAAAAAATAGAAAGACTCTCACTTTTATCTCTATCAATTATGGTACGAAAGACTCTCACTTTTATTTTTATAAATTATGGAGACTCTGTAGAAAATAAATACTTAATAATATTCTGTTAGATTTTCACTTTTTATATATATACTTATTAAATTATTTAATAAATAAATAAATTAATCATATATATATATATAACTTTAAACGAAAACGTGAGCCTTTTTTTTAAAATAAACCGTACGTTTATTTTTCTTTTATAAACGTAAAGTTTTAATTTATATATATATATATATTTAAATTAGTTAATCTAATTAATTAATATATATCTAAATAAAAAAAATTCAGCTAGTTTCACAATTTTTATTTATCTATTTTCTGATAATTAGATATTTTAAAATTTAAACAAATTAAAAATTTATCCCTCCATAAATTTAAATTAATTAATTCAAAATTAATTAATAACAATTATTATAGACAAACAATTTAGCTAGATAAAGTGTGCAACAAGAAAAATAATATAATATTCAGTATAGTGTTTATAAAAGGTGGAATTGGAGAACTATGGACCTATAATTCAAGCTCTAATAAATTATGACAATTAATTAAATCCTTTAACTAATTTGTCTAATTTATTAATTCTAGTATTACTCTATTAAAAATTTGGAATTACACTCTTGAAATTACATAATTAATTTACTCAGAAAACAACGAGCAATCCATCAATTTAATCATTACATATAGTTCAATTCTCTGTAGACAATTCATAATTAGAGCTAGGACATATTCCGTTTACCTCTACACTTACATCTTTATCTTTGTGTACCATTAATTCTCTAATTAATAATTAATTTATAAATCTATTATAAATTGAGTGCTCAAATTTTTCAAGTCCTAAATCAATATACAAGGAAATCATCTTTGAAGCTTTCCTAATCGAAGGAATAGATTCCATATCTATAGGCTATATTCTTAGCAACTGATCTCATCAACTCCTAAGATACAAGTATTTCAGTTTATTTAGAAAACAAACGTTTAACAAGTATGTTAAAGAATATAATGTTATAAATAGGAGTCTATAACTACTCATGATTAAGACTGATTTACATATGATTATCTAGTAACATTATTTGAACTTTCAATAGTTAACGGAATTTATATGAGATTCAAATTATGTCTGGTCTAGTCTTATATATTAGAATTATATAAACTACCTCCATTGTAATATCAACACATTGATAATCCGGATAAGACTATTACATTCTTAATGTTAATGAACCGTATTAGTAATATTTAATTAAAGATCCCAAATTTTAATTAATTATTACGGATTTTATTTAGTTTCTTATCCATAAATTTAATCCTCATATATATATAATACTTATATACTAAATTTATAGTCACATAAATAAACTAGGAATTTTCTGATATTTTCTGATATATAAATTATGTACAAATTCAAATAAAAAAAATATCATTTTATTAATTCGGCAAATATCCAAAATATACATATAAACCCTAACAAATCTCTCTATAGAGTCTTTGTCTTTGAACTAATATTCATTTTTAGTCAAATATTTATTAATTATACGTGAGTTTTTTTTTTAAAAAATAAAATGAGGCTTAACTAATGACCATCACTTACTATAAATTTTTTAAAAAATAACTAATACACACACACACACACACTACCAAGGCTTGAAACCTTACCTCCCTAAACACACACACTATCAAAGCTTAACCCTTGATGTCATGACCCAAACTCCAGAGTAGTGACAGAAGGGAAATTTCGCTAGAATTAGAAATTCCCTAGTTAAAATATATATATATATGTATTTAAAGGGTTTTAAATTTTTAAAATGGCACGTTAAGCAAAAGTATTTGGAATTCCAACCAGTGAGCCTACCCTATAGTTTATAGTTACCAATAAACACAGAATAAAAAAAATTATTAGAAAAATAAAATTTCAAATAGTTCATTGAGCATCATCATTCACACCTCAACGTCAAGCTAATATGGCATATATAGTTTACAGACATATTCAAAGTAACACACTTAATTTGAATGCTAGCATAATCTATTTATTTAACAAGACTTAAACACATGTCTTAAATTCACACTCCTAGCATTACCAAGTCACAACTACAAGTAAAAGATAGCTTCTTATCCCGCTTGTTGATCGTCAATGTTACATTGGACACCACCTATGGAGAAAATAGGGAGGGTGAGCATAAAATATCCAGTAGGATACCCAATTTCCTTTTTTGGAAAAGTCTTTTTATAATTCTCAAAACACCTACATGGTTAGTAATACTGGAAAGCATTTCTAAAAATGTTAAGGATTTAAACCATTTATAGAAAACCATGCTAAAAACCAAAATCAGATATCCAGGTCAAAATATATAAAAGTCTTAATAAAATAAGCATAATGCACATCACATAAATCAACACATCTCTTGAGCTCTCATCCTCTCATCATGACTAGAGTAACTTATACTACATGTATTGAGTGCTTCCTGCCTGACATCTATCTTTGGAAACTAGAGGGACATCTATGTGTCTAATCCTACCGAACCGGAAGGGTACCGAATGCCTATGCCTACCGAATGGAGATAATCAGAAAACAAACCCTGCGCAGGATTAAGGGCTCTCATCGAAGGCGAGTGTACTCGTCCACCTACTATAATACCATGATGCCTAAGATGACTCTCATGTATGATCGTATGAAATGTGCAATATGTAGAGTCTCAAACAACCATGCAATGGTTTACATTCTAGACATACTCTGATTTTTAAATAAAAATCCATTTTGTACTTAAAATATTTGACAGTTTAATTCCTTTTATTTAATCAAATCCAAAGTATTAAAATTATACGGAATCATACGTAAAATATCCAGAGCAGTCTACAATGTTTTACAAGTTCGCAATTCACTAAATAATTATTCAAATAATTTACTTTAATAAAATCACGAAATTTCACTTTTCACAATAAATTCCAATTTTTAAGAAAAATAAGAGAAAAAAGGCAATTGAATTCCCTACCTCGAAATAGTAGTTATGTTGAGGTAATGACGCTCGAAATATCCTCAATTGATCATCTGGTTGTTCAGACAGTCGTTCTCGAATCTCGTCACGTTCACTTGAAATGTTTACTTTTCAAACGGAGTCTCAGAATGAGAAACAGAAGTCACCACTGAATTCAGAACACCCAAAAACTTTGGGTTAGATATAAAGTTCTTCGAAAACAGGTCCCAGTACGGAACCGGCCGTGGCATGTAAAACGGTGCAATTCAAGAGCTATTTTCTTAATTTTCGTGCCACTTCAGAAAATAGTGGTATTTTATATCAAAATTCATATCCCGATCACAATGAGTTGAAATTCGAAGTTAGAACTTAGTTTCGAGATCCCGAGCAGTAAATGGGCTCAAAAATCCAAAAATTATAAAAATACCACATTTGGAAAATAATTAGAAAAATGTCACATTTTCATTTCGATAATGAACGATCTTCCGATTACTATTTCAAAATTTCAAAATCATGAGATTTCATGTTTCAATTTCCTCTTTCTCGTGGTAAAATTTTCTAGGGATAAATATGTGACATCCCCCGATCCCACATGCGTACGTAAGGATATTCGTAAAAATATTTAGTGAGATCGGGAGACGCCACTCGACTTAGAACTGATAAAA
>JXTB01000357.1:59321-71912 GCA_002914805.1 Parasponia andersonii
GGTCTATGCGCGGCAGCTTGCCTGAGCATGTTGGTCAAGACAAGACCAAAAAATTAAAGCCAAGCAGGTCTTCAAGGGAGGTGGTAGCCGAGGCCGCTAAAGTGGCAGCAGTCATGGGGGCTCCTTCTGCTAAGGGTGCCGAAGGTGTGCTTAGGGACGCCCTGCTTTCTACCGCCCCCACCTCTGCCACTTCAGGGGGAGAAGTTGTCCTCACAGTCGGCGGGGTGGAGTCGCATTCCTCGGACATGAATGACACCCAGGGAGAGGGTCCAGCCTCCGAGTTCAAGCTGGACGCACTCTCCCTGGAAAACGTAGGGGTCATTGCTGGTCATAGTATTACACAGGTTTAGCTCTTCTGGCCGTCATCTCCATGTTTTCGGCATCTTTATTGAGCACTGACCCCCTTTTTTTATATTTTGCAGCTAGCCGCCATCTAGTCTTTCTATTCCTCTCGTGTCGGTGAGTTGACCGGGTAGCTGAATGGCCGTGCTGTGGCAACTGAGCGGAGCGAGGTCGCCCTTGCCGTATTGAGGGTGGACTTTGACCTGTATTGGAGCCTTGTTGAGGCTAGGGTCAGCAGCGTAGTTGCCCATGCTTTGAGCATCGGGAGGGTCAGACATGAAAAGCTGATAGCCAAATTGGTCGAGGCAGAGGGGAAGGTCCAGTCTCTCGAAGCAGAGGTCCCAGGTCTACTCTCAGAGGCCGAGTTTGCCAAGTTGGCCTAAGCCGAGGTCGAGGTCAAGGAGAAGGAACTGTAAAGCGCTGGGTTGAGATGGGGCTGGCTTTCATTGCTCATAATAGAGCCGTCGACGAGGCTAAGAAGGTGAGGAAAGCTGAGACAAAAGCTAGGTTAGAGGCCCATTCCCTGCAGTGCAGACTCGACCGGTCCAACGAGGTAAACCGACATCTCTATTTGGATCACACTAAACTGGTGGAAGCTTACTGGAGCTATCTCATAAGCGCGGCAAAGATCTCACCGATATTAACACTCTTTTGATCGACTTGTCATAGCGGCAGACGAACCTGAGGCTAGCGGCCCTCAGAGATAGGCTGGCAAATGTAGAGAAGCTGAAGATAAGTTACCAGAGGAAGGTGGACATCCTTTCTGTGGAGAGCTATAGGTCTGGCTGGGAGAATAGGGAATTTGAGGGCCACACAAAGATGCTGATGCCAGACCAGTTCGATGAGCAGAAGGGTGTCGAGAGGGACCATTACTCTATCAAGTACTACATGCAGCAGTTAGGGGATGAGATTAATATCGTGTACCCTGCTGATGTACTGAAAATGCTTGACAAAGATAATGATGGGCCCTCCATGTCTGCCTCAGTTACCAAAGAGATAGTAACTACTTCTGATCTGCCAGAACAAGCCATAGAGGTTGCTGAGGGTCAGCCTAGTCCTTATGCTTCAACTGGCGGAGGGTCAAGTGCGGTCATCCTATCTAGCGATGACTCTAAACCCGACGTGCCGTTCTCTCCCGAGGCTGGGCCAAGTGACGAAGCTAGCATCCCTCCCCTCATCAGAGGTAATTAGGGACCTTCTCTCTTTTGTGTACTTGTAAGATACTGACTGTGAAGTGTAAAGCTGACCCTTGTTGCAAGCATCTATTTAAAGAATAAAAACGACATACTTTTCTCTCGTTTACTCTATTTTTTTTAACTGTTGCCTGCATTCATGGTCAGGGTCAGATATCATATACGATGCCATTCCCTTGTCGGCAGTTCGGCCCAATCATATATCATTTGGAGTTATTAGTGAATTCTCCCCGTGCTATGACCTATAAGATTAGCTTCGAAGATCGGGATGTGAGTTCCGGCTCATCCGGCTTTGAGGATGTATAATTACTGTTATGACTTGTCTTAGCAGAATTTGATTTGCCCGTATGGTTGGACTTCTCTGACCCTAAATGGGAACGCACCAGGTACTAGCTCCAGGGATTGGTTGACTCCTACTTGGACCCATTACTGCAGAAGAAAAGGTCTAGGCTCGGGTCTCATTGGGAGTGAACAGGGTGTTATTGTGGTGGCCAAGATTCTCACATGCATATTAAGCCAATAATAAATATGTTCTAATTGCATATTAGGTATCTAGAAGTCGTTAATACTAGTTTTGTAGTAACGTACTCATTCATTATGTTATGTGCATTTACATACATGTTATTACACTAATGATTATCGAAGTATCCCAATGCAGTGTAAAAGTTCAATATCCTTAGAGAGAGAGCTCGGTGTGCTAAAAGAACAAAGAATATAATTATGAAAGCAATACTATATGCATATGCATTAAGATCGTACTTATTGATAACTTAGTCAAATAGTAGTTTTTCGGTAAAATGCATCTTTCAGGCTCTTCAGAACCAAATTCACTGTGCATTTAGCCCATCAAATAGCTTTAATTTAATATTTAGGACTTATTTCTAGTATTTTCAAAAATTTTCGTTCTAGATAAGCACGAGATGACAGTCATTATATTGAACTGTGTTTAATTACACTAAGCTAGCTTAGATTCAGCTTAATCACGTAATGTCATCTTTGTGCATTCTATGAATTGGGCAATTATACTTTATTTGCATTATCAATTAGAGTCTAATGGAATTTCTTTTTATGTTTAATGATTGGTTATGGGGCTAGGTTCCACCAAATTAGAATAAGATTGGCCATATAGGATCATAAGTCAAAGTATGACTAGATTTCACTTTCTAAGCTAGGTTTCACCATTTTGGTCTACACTTGGGTGTATAGGATTGACCAGCAATGTGGTGAGTATGCTAAAGATGTTTTAGAGCTTGACACATGGAAGGTAATGAGCAAAATACCTAAAATACCCCTTAGAATTTAAGTTATGCCATTCTTAGCCTTTAAGTATTGATTTTTGACCAAATCTAGTCATTTGCTTTCCCTTTCTCTCCAGCCATAAAATGAGCCTCTCCAATACCTTTTTGCACTTCTCTCAACTTCCCTTAACCATCTCCAAGAGTTTCCAAGTGGTAGAACTCAAGTTGGAGCTCTAGAAATCAAGATAGATCAAAACTAGTCAAGGTAGTTCTACTAATTTTTCTTTCTAGGTCTTTCCCTATAATTTCAATTCTCTACTTGTTCCCAATTAAATAATGGTTTCTTCAGGTCTTCTTAAGTCCAAAAATCTAATTCTAAGCTTAGAGAATTAGTTTGGTGGAGGTAAAAGACAAGAAATCCAACAAAAACTCAAACTAGTCAAAGTGAGCATTATGTATGATTTTGAACTTATAGTTAATTTCTTTTGTGTTAGCCCTTAAACCAAAGCAATTATTTGGTGAATAATGATCCTAGGAACCTTATATATCACTGGAAACATAAAATTTAGGTGGAGGATTAAAGTTAAACTTAAGGCCCCAAAGATTGCTATTTATGGATTTAAGTGTTTTCATGTGTGGTAGATTAAGTTTTCCATATTTGTAATCTGATTTCTTAAACTTATAGTATATATTTTATTTATTCTATTAGTTATTACACTTATTTGATGGCTGGTTATGATGGCACACAAGTGTAAAAGTTGTTTAAACTTTTTAAAAGATTGAAAGGAATTCAAATGCACTTAGGTTGTTCCAAATGATCCTCTTTGATGTGTATATGTGGGAATTGGATTGTTAATTGTTATGGCAGTTTTAAAACCATGATTTTAATCATGTGGGAATGTCCATAAAATAGGGGAGGTACTGTCCAAATTTTTTTAAAATAAAATGGCACCCTTTAGGAGCAAATGGACTTGTTTTTACAAAATTATGTGCCATTTTGGATCATTTTGTACTAATGAACTAGCATTCATATTTTAAATAATTTTGAACAGTTTTTCAATGCTAGTTATTGACTACCAAGTACCTTAAGTGATTTATACACTCCTGAGTCATTTTAAGATTAAGTTTCCTAAATTGGTGAAAGTTTTGATTTCAGTATTGTTCAAATATCTTAATGCATTCTTGAATTTATGATAGGTGATTAGCACACCAATCTCTAGAGGATATTGACTCTTTCCACTATCAATTCCTATTCAAGACACGAGGTAAGTAAAGACTTACAACTGCGTCACAAGAATTACATGGAAGATGTCATTATGTGAAATTTACTTATTCTTGAAAATTACAAAATGGCATATGCATGGCACGTCTTGCATGCAAATTGAGAATTTCATTATAGAATATTTAAAAGTGAGTACCGTTGTACCAATTTTATAAGATAAGTTTTAATGGCAATTACTAGTCTATCGGAGCTGGGTAGGTAAGTCTGTTGATACAGACTCTCCCGTTGAAGCGGGACTTGCAGATCTTATGATGTGTCTCGTTGAAGCGGGACAGTATTAGTGCGGTGTGGGATGCCCCTTTGATGAGGGAAGGAGTTTTTAAAAACCTCACACGATGGTCGCACCTTATTTTTACTCTTGGCCAGAGTTTCCGTCCAATGTTATCACAGCCTATCGACTTACGGGACTAGCAATGCTCTAAGGGGCCCAATTATGAATAAGTTTTAAGGAAAATACATGAACTAAAATGTTTAAGAAAGAAAAGGGTACAATGGAAACTTTACGAGATTTTAAAGCATACATAAGCATGCATAGTTTTTACTTACTGAGCTTTAGCTCATTTTAGTCTTGTGATGTAGATGAGGAGGCACATTTTGGTGTTGACTAGCTGGTTGCCTGGCTTGCTTTTTGTCACCGTGATCATACAGATATAGACGAGCTTGACCTGTGGGCGACATTTTTTGTTTTGAGATATTTTGGTGTAATGTAAATATTATTGCTGATGGCAAAATCGACTGGTGAAAATCTTTTTTGATTGTACATTTTGTAAATATATGTTTAACAAGAAATGCCATGCAGTTGCTTTTGTCCTAAAGTTCTAGAAAGTTCAAAAAAAAAAATTGCCCACCTTTTTATCAAAACAAAAGATAATGTTTAAGAAAGAATAATACTTCATAGTTTGACTGTATATGACAATATAGTTAAACTAGGGGGTGTTACAGTTATCGCTCCGATGTGTCCTTGCGAGTTTGTCTAAGACCTACTCCCAACAGATAGAGATGCTGGTCCGTGTCCTTGTCGACCACGCACTCTGTAATTTAAGCAATAATAAACAGAATTTTGTTTTAATTTTTGTCTTTGTGTTTGGTCTTATTTGGGCCTAGTTCTAATAGGTAGACCCTGGCCCCGTTTACTTTCAGTCCATGCATAGCTAAGGTACTCTCTGGGGAGGGTCTACTTCCAACAGATAGACCTTGGCTATGTTTACCTTTGGCTTATGCATAGCTAAAGTGCTCTCTGGGGAGAGTCTACTTTCAATGGGTAGACCCTTGCCCAATTTTCCTTTAGCCTATGTGTAGCTAAGGTACTCTTTGGGGAGGGTCTTATCACTCAATTCTTCCCCATCGTGCAGGTGTTTCTTGAGGGTCGGTGGTAAGTTTTTGTTGCGCGGCCTGTTGCCCTTCGTACGTTCTCTCAGGTCATCGGTGAACATTTTATTGCATGACATGATCCCTATAGTACGATCTTTAATAAGGTCTGCTGGCATGCATTTTATTGCGCAGCTTATTCCTTCTTGTATGTTTTCTCGGGCCATCTACGAGCATTTTATTGTGCGATGTGATTCCCATAGTATGATCTTTATTGAGGTCTACTGGCAAATATTTTATTGCATAGTTCATTCCTCCTCGTATGTTTTCTCCGGCCATCAGCAAGCATCTTATTATGCGATGTGATTCCCATAGCATGATCTTTATTGAGGTCTGTAGGCAAGCATTTTATTGCATAGCTCATTCTTCCTTGTACATTTGCTCGGGGCATCAGCAAGTATTTTATTGTGCGATGTGGTCCCCGTAGTACGATCTTTAATGAGGTCTACTGGCAGGCATTTTATTGCGCAACTCATTCCTCCTTGTACATTTTCTTGGGCCATCGGCAAGCATTTTATTATGCAACGTGATTCCTATAGTACGATCTTTATTGAGGTCTGCTGGCAAGCATTTTATTACACAGCTCGTTCCTCGTATATTTTCTCGGGCCATTAGCTAGCATTTTATTGCACGATGTGATTTCCATAGTACGATCATTATTGAGGTCTGCTGGAAAGCATTTTATTGCACAACTCATTCCTCTTCGTACATTTTCTCAGGCCATCGACAAGCATTTTATTATGCGATGTGATTCCCATAGTACGATCTTTATTGAGGTCTGTTGGCAAGCATTTTATTGTGCAATTCATTCCTTCTTGTACGTTTTCTCGGGCCATCGGCAAGCATCTTATTACACGATGTGATTCCCATAGTACGATCTTTATTGAGGTATAATGGCAAGCATTAGATTGCACAGCTCGTTCCTCCTAGTACGTTTTCTCGAGCCATCGGCAAGCATTTTATTGCATGATATGATCCCCATAGTACGATCTTTAATGAGGTCTGCTGGTAGGTATTTTATTGCGCAACTCATTCCTCCTTGTAGGTTTTCTTGGGCCATCGGCAAGTATTTTATTACGCGATGTGATTCCGATAGTACGATCTTTATTGAGGTCTGCAGGCAAGCATTTTATTGCACAGCTTGTTCTTCCTCGTACATTTGCTCAGGCCAGCAGCAAGCATTTTATTGTGCGATGTGATCCCCGTAGTACGATCTTTAAGGAGGTCTACTGGCAGGCATTTTATTGCGTAGCTCATTCCTCCTCGTACGTATTCTTGGGCCATCGGCAAGCATTTTATTGCATGATGTGATTCCCATAGTATGATCTTTATTGAGGTCTGTTGGCAAGTATTTTATTGCACAACTCGTTCCTTCTCGTACATTTTCTTGGGCCATCGGCAAGCATCTTATTGCGTGATGTGATTCCCATACTACGATCTTTATTGAGGTCTACTAGCAAGCATTTTATTGTACAGCTCGTTCCTCCTCGTACGTGTTCTTGGGCCATCGGCAAGCATTTTATTACACGATGTGATTCCCATAGTACGATCTTTATTGAGGTCTGTTGGCAAGCATTTCATTGTGCAGCTCATTCCTCCTCGTACTTTTTCTCAGGCCATCGGCAGGCATCTTATTGTGTGATGCAATTCCTATAGTACAATCTTTATTGAGGTCTATTGGCAAGCACTTTATTGCGTAGCTCATTCCTCTTCGTACATTTTCTCGGGCCATTGGGCAAGCATTTTATTGCACAATGTGATTCCCATAGTACGATCTTTATTTGCGCGAATAGTTCAAGGGGTCTGGCAGCAGGGGTAGACCCTTTTACATAGCAAACTAATAGATAAGTCTATGTAGCAGACATTTTGATTTGTTTTGGAATTAGACTATTTAATAATACAAGCATTTACATGTGTTTCACACGTGGTATTTCTTTAAGTACTGAGCTTTCCACATGTTAGGTAGGCTCTTCCTGGTCTTGAGCCCTTTTAGGATGTACGCGCCATTGTCAAGCACTTTGATCACCTCGTAGAGCCCTACCCGGTTAGAGTCTAGCTTCAACGAATTTTATGTTCTAACCTTCAAGACCCAATCTCCACCGTTAAATCAATGAGCGTTGACTTTCTTTACCTAATACGACCTGGCTTGCTGGTGGTATGAGGCCAGATGGATCAGAGACATGTCTCTTGTTTCTTAAGGAGGTTTGTGTTGTGGCTTAGCTACTACTCATTCAATGAGGTGTCTCTTACCACTTCGGAGCGAAGGGTCGAGAGGCCAATTTTGGTCGGGATTATATCCTCTGATGCGTAGACCAACATAGCAAACGATGTTCTTCTCGTTGATATCTGCTCTATGGTTCGGTGGACCCACATGATGGCTAGTAGCTCTTCTAACCACCTTTCTTTAGCCTCCTACAAGTTCTTTTTAATATTGCTGAATATAGCCTTGTTTGTTGCCTCCACTTGGCCATTCCCTTGAGGTTAGTTTACAGATGAGAAGCTGAGCTTTATATCATATAAATCACACAGCTCTTTAAGCTTGGCATTTTAGAACTGCATGCCATGGTCGGCATGTATCTCTTTCGGGATTTCGTATCGGCAGATTATGTTTTTCCAAATGAAGTTAATCGTGTCTGCCTTATTGATAGTTGTTTTTGCTTCAGATTCTACCCATTTGGTGAAATAGTTGGTGGCTAGGAGTTATGTTTGAATGGAGCTCTTCCCTAGGTTGGCATTTCAGAGGGGCGAACCTCTGGCACTTATCATATTTCTTGACAAACTGGTCTGCCTCGATCATCATGTAGGGCCAAAATTAGCAAGCCGTTAAGGCCCTATGGGCGAGGCTACGCCCACCTGAGTGGTTGCCACACACTCCCTCGTGGATTTCCTCTATCAGTTTCTGTGCCTTTATGGGGACTACGCACCTCAGCATCGGTCCCATCATTGATCTTCTATACAATGGGCCCCCCACCATCGAGTATTGGGCAGCCTTTAGTCTGATCGACCTTACTTTTTGGGCTCTGCGGGCAGGTTTCCCGACATAAGGTATTGGGTGATGGGTCTCATCCAGCCTTCGTCTTCAGATTCGGTCGCAAACAGGTGGTGTGCGGGGGTCTCAAAAGGGTCTCTTGTGTATTTGCATTCTAGCAGAATTTCCATGTGTTTAGTCGTCCCCCCGATCGACTCGCTTCTAGCTAGCTCATCGGCCTTTTGGTTCATCTCCCTAGGTATCTGTTCGATATCGAAGTTGCTAAAGTGGGCTTTCACCCCCATTACCCTGGAGAAGTTCTTGTGTAATCTTGGCTCTTTTACTTCGAAGTCTCCTTTGACCTAACCCACAATCAGCTGCGAGTCAGTCCTTACTGCGATATTCTCTACTCTGAAGTGCAGAGCCAGGTCAAGGCCTTGTAGTAGTGCCTCATACTCCGCCTCATTTTTTTTGCCTGAAAACCAAGTCTCAAGGCTTTCTCTACCCTGAGCCCTGCTGGGGTCTACAGGACTATTCTGATACCTGACTTCGAGGAGTTTGTTGATCCGTCAGTGTAGAGGGTCTAAGTTGAAAGGATATGAGCCAGAGGCGTCTGTGTCAGGTCACGTGGCTCGCTGAAAGACTAGATTTCTACTAGGAAGTTTGCCATGACTTGCCCTTTCTTCACCACTCGAGGCCGATTTGGTCAATCATCCCGATAGGTCTGGTTTGGACAAGATTTGCTGGATGGGGAAGTCTGTATACACTATAATTGAGTGTGGCTCAAAGTATTACCTTAGTCTCTTCTTAGCACCTTAGTCTCTTCTTAGCATTGTCCAGAACGAGAACTAGCTTCTCTGCCATACTGTATCGCGTCTCAGGGTCTAGAAGCATGCGGCTTGCATAGAACACTAGCTTCTACTTGCTGTCCTCCTCGATGAATAGTATGGCACTTATCGCTACTTTGGACATTGCCAAATAAGCAAATAAGCAATGCCATTCTACTGGGGAAGCTAGGATAGGTGGGTGACTTAAATACAGCTTAATCTCTATCAGTGCCTTGTCCTGCTCCTCCCCCTAGGCGACTATGGAGCTCTTCTTTATGCATTGGAAGAAAGGCTTACATTGGTCAGAAATTTTGGAGACAAACCGACTGAGTACGGCTATCTTCCCGGTTAGGCACTGGACCTCCCTAATGGTTGAGGGTCTTTGTACATCTGCGATTGAGGATAACTGGGTCGGGTTGGCCTCAATGCCCCTTCTACTCACGATGTGCCCTAGGAACTGGCCAGAGGACACCCTAAATGCGCATTTCTTGGGGTTCAGATGCATCTTGTAGTGCCTTAGATTCTGGAAACACTCATCCAGATGCCCCAGATGGTCCGAAGCTTCTTTGCTCTTTACGACCATGTCATCGATGTAAACCTCCATTGTCTTCCCCAACAGCTCTGCGAACATTTTGTTCATGAGCCTCTGGTAGGTCGCCCCCACGTTCTTTAAGCCAAAAGGCATGCGTTTGTAATAGTATAGTCCTCCCTCTGTAATGAATACCATGTGGATCTTGTCTTCCTCATATAGAGGGATCTAGTTGTATCCAGAGTAGGCATCTAGGAAGCTTATCCTGTCAAATCCCGCCATCGCATCAACCATTTGATCGATCTTCAGCCGGGAAAGGCTATCTTTCAGGTATGCCTTGTTCAGATTGGTGAAATCTATGTATGTTCAATCATCGTTATTTTTCTTCTTTACCACCACTGGGTTGGAGACCCAGCATGGGTATACGCACTCCATGATTAGGCTGTTTTCCAGTAATATCTCGACCTCCTTATTGATCGCCCTATTTTTCTCCAGCATGAACCTTCGGGGCTTCTATCTGACTGGAGGAAAGTTGGGGTCTATGTTTAGTCAATGGCAGTCATGTGCGGGGTCTACTCCAGGCATGTCATTGTGGGACCACGCGAAGGCGTCTTTGTTCCGCCTAAGGAATTCCAACAACTCGCTCTTTTCCTCTTTGGGTAGTAGGGCCCCGATCAAGATTACTTTCTCCTGTTCTACCTCTTTCAAAGGGACCACTACAAGTTCCTCAATCATGGTTTCTAGCCCGTCAGACTCCTCTTCAATCTGCTTCATGTATGCTGGCAAGCGGTACTTTGATTGCTATTTGTCCCCTATCGAGACGTTTGTGCTCGTGTCGATTCACCTCAAGGCGGTCGAAAAATATTTCCTCGCAGAGGCCTAGTCTCCTTTAATGTCTATTATGTAAGTAACATCCTTCGATTGATATCTTAGGACCTGGTGGAGGGTAAAGGCGACCCCATGTAGGGCATAGATCCACCCTCTCCCCATGATGACATTGAAAGAGGACTGGCAATCAATGACGACGAAATCTACATCCAGGCACCTCTCCGCAGCATAGACCTTCAAATTCATGATGCTCAAGGGGCTGACCTTACTGCTACTGAAGGCGATTAGCAGCTGATATGTTGGCATGAGCGTGCTCTGATTTAGGCCCATGTTCTTGAAAGTGCTAAGGAATAGGACATCGACGCTACTCCCACCATCGACCAGGACCCTTCCTACCATCACGGAATTGATCTACAGCTTGATCACCAGGGGGTTGTCATGAGGTAGGCGCACCTAGGCCAAATCCTGCTGGGTGTAGGCGATGGGGGCGACTGAGGTATAGCTCTCTCCTGTTGTCAGGTGATTCACGGAATACCCCAAGCCCCTCAAGTTCTTCACCCTTTCTTCAGTTCTTTTCTGGTATTTTTCCTTTTCTTCCTGACTCTAGGTCAGCCCTGGTCTGCCTATAATCATCGGCACTATCCTCAGAGCATGCTCCCCTGACCTGGAGGCTTGGTCCTGCTTTCCTTTTTCCTGCCCGGCGGCATCTCCCTTGGACTTGCTTCTGTCTGCCTTCACATACTGCTTCAACTAGCCGGCTTGGATCGCCATCATAACCAGCGCGTAAAGGCTATGATAGTGGATGGTATCATGCCTGTGATCTTTGTAGAATTGGCAGTACCTGCTCCTGTTCTTCATGTGGTCAGGAATGCCGGACTTGGGGGGATCATTGAAAATGCCCCTGCCTCTGTTCTGGAGGTAGATCACATTGATCGTTTTCTACAGCCTCCAAACATCCATGAATTGTTTTAAGAAAAGTTTGCAAAAATATTCAAATCTGTTTATAGACTTTTCCGGGAGTTGCTTGAACCATAACAAGGCTGGCCCCGCCAGGGTGTTGGAGAAGACTTTGCAGGTCACGGCTTTGTCCTTGGTTTCCAGGGCCATCTTCTACTAGACATGGTATATGTGGTCGAGGGGGTCGGTCTTTCCCTTGAACGGTTTGAAAGTCGGGGTCATGAAATCCTTCGACTTGGGCTCCAGTTGGATCCAATTGGCGAAGCCCATTCGGTTGATCCCATGCACGGTCTATTCTGCCAGATCATCGAGGGTCTGGCTGTGATGAGCCCCGAGCCCCGAGCCTCTTGCTCAGCCCTGCCATCATCTCCTATTTCCAGTTGAGGAGTGCACCTTCTGGGCTCTTCTGGTGTCGTCCGTCCACTGCCGTTCCCGCCTAGAAGGGCCTTGTATGACTTTGTTGTTCCCTTTGCATCTGCGATCTGGATAGGGCAGGGACTTCCCTTGGTGATTGCTGACCCCTAGACTCTTACTGGACCTCCTCGTCGAAGTCCTCCCTTCACCCACTCCTGGCCTTGCTTTCCAAGAAAATTTCAAGACCGGCATTATTTCTATGGACTTTTGCGACTTCATCTTTTAAACCTAGGATGGCCTCATGGGCCATCTTCATCTTCCTATTTGCTTCTGCCAATGTGGCAAGCATTTGGTCCCGCTTTTGTTCCAGACTAGGTCGTGCTTCCCGGGAACTTCCTTCGGCATCGGGACGTGTGCTTCTTGTCGTCATTCTTGAGGGTGCCATCCGATGTCGTATGGCTTCTTGTTCGGGGAGAGCATGTAACACCCCCTAGTTTAACCATTTTGTCATATACAGTCAAACTATGAAGTATTATTCTTTCTAAATCTTTACCTTATGTTTTGAAAAAAAAAGGTGGGCAATTTTTTTTTTTGAACTTTCTAGAACTTCAGGACAAAAGAAACTGCATGGCATTTCTTGTTAAAAGTGTCTTTACAAAATGTACAATCAAAAGAGGTTTTCACCAGTCGATTTTGCCATCAGCT
>JXTB01000357.1:79127-90059 GCA_002914805.1 Parasponia andersonii
AATGCAAATAAAGTATAATTTCCCAATTTATAGAATGCACAATGAATTTGGTTCTGAAACGCATGAAAGATGCATTTTATCGAAAACTACTATTTAACTAAGTTATCAATAAGTAAATGCATGTGCACATAGTATTGCTTTCATAATTATATTCTTTGTTCTTTTAGCACACCGAGCTCTCTCTCATCGTATTTTGAGGTCGCCTACCAACTGCAACTGGTAGTTTTCGGTGAGAATTCTGTCATTTTTAAATTTTTATTTTTTGCATTTTTGTAATCATTTTTGTGAAGTTACTTTATGGCCTTGAAAGTTATACTGGATGGTAGAGTAATTTGTGACACAAAACTTGACCTTTGAGTTGTGTTGAATTAATAACTAGTTTGAGAGAAATCTTGAATTAAAAATGTGATATTTTTTTAATTTGGGACAAAAAGTGGTATTTATGCAAATCAATATACTATTGGTGCAAAATTATATCCTATTGAGATTGGGCTTCGAGGTGAATTAAGAAAAGTGATATTTTCTGAAATATTTATGAAAAAATGATATTTTTATAAATAATCAACAAATTTGATATTTTTGTAAATATTTTCAAAAAGTGATATTTTTGTATCTTTTGAAAATTAAGGCTCAATTAGGGCTCGGGACCTTGAAACGACATTTCGACTTCCAATTTGAATTTAGTGAGGCCGTGAGACGAGCTTTCATATGTTTCAAAGTGACATAAATTTCGAGACATAAGGCTCATGAATAGTGTCGTTTAGTGTGCCACAGGTTGGGTTTCAATCCGAACACAAATTAGTCGAGTTATAAGTCTAACTTAACTAATTTGGACTCTAGAAATGTAGTGGTGGGGTCTTTTTGGCAATTTGAGGCTCCGTTAGAAAAGGAGCCTATCAAAGTGAACGGATAGAATTTATGAGGACTCCTTTTCATGTATCAAAATAATCCATGAGAGTTGCTATGAGTGTCGATAGCTTGGTATAGCTAAAATATGTAGGGGTTCATTACCTAGTTTTATGTATGTTTTGACTTAGATATGCATTATAACTAATTTATTATGTCTGTTTTGATTTAAATGTACATTATGACTGATTTATGAAAAATTGTGAATAATATGGTAGTTTGATAAATTGTTGAAAAATATTAGATTATATTGGGATTGGATTGTGTGATTTTTATGTATATGTATTTTTCAAATTATGATTATGAGTTGATAGAACGAATTACTACCCATGTTACAGTAAATTTTAGAATATTGCCAAGTAGAATTTTGAAGAATGATTGGTTATATGTTTATTGCATGGTTATTACAAACTTGTTACATATTGTTCATATCATAGGATCATACATTTGAATTCCATTATTATCTCACGATAGTTTAGGTTTCTATCGAGTTACTGTAGTACTAGATGATAGAACTAGGCCCTACATAAGTTTTGTTGAAACACCTCTGGGTTGTGTCAGAATAATGGGTACCTTTAGTAAAGAGGTATTACAAGATTGTGATGGCAGGATGAGAGCTCACTTATATACCTAGTTGATTTATGATATGTACAATTATGTGGTTTTGGTTTTGAATATATTATTATCCTTGATTTTGATTTCATTTGCAAACTTAGTTTATAAATGGATTTGAAAAGGTACTAACTATGCAAGTTAGAGAAATTGTTTCTATTTAAAAAAGTAACTGAGTCACTATAAGAAAATATGAATAGAGCGGCGATATTTGTCATCGCATTAAAGCCTACTGCCACCATTTTATATCTAAAGCAGTGAAAATGTCCCCGCTTTAGAGTCGTCGCTAAATATTCGCTGGTATAGATAGCAAAAGCAACAACACATGTGCTCCACATATTAGATAATATATGGCGACGACAATTATCCTGGCTAAAAAATAAATAGAAATGCCATCTGGCAAACCAATAGCAACAACAATTTGAATTGTCGCCGCTCTATGTTTATTTAAAGCGGCGACTTTAGGGCAAATTTTCTTTTATTAAAGAATTAATTAAATTAGTAACCTAAAATAGTGATAATTGTAGCCACTTTATATAGAATATTTTTTTCTAACAAATTAATTATTTTACATATTTAATTATAAAAAATAAAAATTAATTCAAATTTAAATAAAAAAAAAATACATTAATGTAAACAAAATAAATTAATAATTAATAAAAAATAAATAAAATAATATTTTAAATGACATTAAAATTAAAAAGTGATGTCAAAAATTAAAAATATATAAACTTGTCTAAAAGTAGAAAAGAGTTTACAAGCCTAAGTTCTTGTCCTCGATTTCTTCACTATCATCTTCTTGACGAGTCGGTGGAGGATGGGCGAAATGAGGTGGTAATGGTGGGGGTAGGGGCATCATGCCAAATGATGTTAAAGTGAACCCTAGATGGATAGGAGCAAGGCTAGACATGTTGATACCTAGTACTATAGATGACAAAATATGTTGTCTATGTGTTATCTGTACTGCCTGAGCCTCTATTGATCACTGTTGTTAAGCAATTATTTCCTAAGTGGACACCTCTCGTTGTTAGGCTGTCGTCATATATTGCTGGCTCTCTTGGATGCATCACTAGACATCCTCAAGTACGGACAATGGAAAGTCTAGTGGGGTAGATCTAGTACTGGAAGTGGACTTACTCAACTTATGTCTGACACCTCTCCTAAATCCATGACATGTACCAAGAACCTCATCCGCAATATGAGCATCAATGATAAAAGTAGAATAGCTCGAACTAGATTAGGAAGATACTTGAGACTAAGTGTTCTATATCTTAAGCATCTTATTCTACAAAAAATATTGAAATTAGTATATAGAAAAAAATAGAGATTTTATTTTAAAAAATTATTTAATAATGTACGTAATTGGCCTCAAACTGTGCATTCAGTCGTACAGTTTGCTTAATAAAATAGCGATTCCTAAAACTCTCAGCAACTAGTTGAAGCTCGCCAATAGTAGGATTGCACTGTAAAAATATTTAAGGGGATATAATTTGTTATCAAAATTTAATGTTTTAAAAGAAGAAAATATTATAACAAAACCACAATTTTATTACTTTTTAATATCATTAGTGAGCATTAGAAGTGACCCCTATTTGCTCACTACTAACTGACGTGCCCCATTTGTGGTGTTTGAAATTCTTACATACATACTAAGCCAATAATAAGTATGTTTCAATTGCATATTAAGCATTTAGAAGTCATTAATACAAATTTCAAAGTAATGCGCTCATTCTTTATGTTATGTGATTTTGTATAAATATTATTACACCAATGATTATTTAAGTATTCCCGATGTAGTGTAAAGGTTCAATACCCTCAGAGAGAGAGAGAAATTTGTGTGCTAAAAGAACAAAGAATATATTTTTAAAAGTAATATATATGCGCATGCATTAAGATTATACTTATTAATAACTTGTCAAATAGTAGTTTTTTGGTACAATGTAATTTTCACGCAATTCAGAACTGAATTCACAATGTGCTTAACATGTCAAATAGGTTTAATGTAATTGTTAGGACTCATTTATGGAATATTATTTTTTGGCTCTAAGTAAGCATGAGGCGGCATTTACAACACTAATTTGCGTTTTATTTCACTAGCATAGATTCACCTTAATCGCGTAATGTCAGTTTTATGCATTCTAATAATTAAGCATTGATACTATATTTGCATTATTAATTGGAGTCTAATTGACTTATTTTAATGTTTAATGATTGGTTATGGGACTAGGTTCCACCAAATTATAATAAGATTGGCCATATGGGATTATAGGTCAAAGTATGACTAGATTTTACTTTTTAAACTAGGATTCACCAATTTTATCTACACTTGGGTGTACGAGAGTGACCAGTAATATGGTGACTTTTCTAAGGATTTTTTAGAGCTGGAAATATGGAAAGTAATGTGCAAAATACCCAAAATATCTCTTACAATTTAAGTTAATCCATTTGTTAGTCATTAAGTATCACTTTTTAACCAAATCTGGTCATTTTCTCTCTAGCCACTACCTGAACCTCTTCAGCACCTTTAAACACTTCTCTCAACTTCTCTTGCCCGTATCCAAGAGTTTCCAAGTGGTAGAACTCAAATTAGAGCTCTAGAAAACAAGATAGGTCCAAACTAGTCAAGGTAATCCTACTAGTTCTTCTTCCTAGGTCTTATTCTTTAATTTCAATTTTCTACTTGTTCTCAATTAAGTAATGGTTCCTCAAGGTTTGCTTAAGTCCAGTAATTAGTTTTAAAGCCTTGGAAATAAATTTGGTGGAGGTAGAAGGCAAGAGTTTCAATAAAAGCTTAAACTAGTCAAGGTGAGCTCCATGTAGGATTTTGAATTTGTAGTTAATTTTTTTTTTTGTTTCAGCTCTTAAACCAAAGTAATGGTTGGTTGAATAAGGGTACTAGGAATCCTTATATATTTTTAGAAATATAAAATTTAAGTGGAGAATTAAAGTTAGACCTAAAGCCCTAAAGTTTACTATTTATGGAGTTAAGTATTTTCATGTGTAGTAGAATAAGTTTTCTATAATTGTAAGCTGATTTCTTAAACTTAGAGTGTATATTTTATTGATATTATTATTTATCACACTCATTTGGTAGCTGGTAGTGATGAAACACAAGTGTAAGGTGGTTTTAAACCTTGTTAACCAAAAAGTATTCAAATGTGCTTATGTCATTCTAAGTAATTCTCTTAGAGGTGTATATATAAGAAATGGCTTGTTAAATTTTACTGTAGGTTGAAAATATAATTTTAATCATGTGGAAATGTCCTAAAAATATGATAGGTTCTGTCCAAGTACTTTAAAAATGAAACGATATCATTTAGAGGTAAATAGACTAGTTTTACAAAATTATGTACCGGTTTATATCATTTCTATATTAATGAACTAGTATTTATATCTTAATACTTTTGAACTATTTTTCAATGCTAGTTAGTGACTACCAAGTACCTTAGATAATTTATATGCCTCTGAGTCATTATATGACCATGCTTCCTAATTTGGTCAAAGATGTGATTTTAGTCTTGTTCAAGTATCTTAATGTATTCTTTTGATAAAATGTGCATCTTGAATAATATTAATTTAGGACAGGTGATTAGCACATCAGTCTCTAGAGGACATTAACCCTTTTTTACTATCTTTTTTGTCAGAGAAAAGGAAATAAAGATTTATTTTAACTCAATCACAAGAATAGTCATACATAAAAGATGTTTTCCTACATGGTTATATGTATTATATTAATTATATGTTATTCATATGGTTGTTGTAAAGTTTACAAAAGATATAGTCATGGCATAATCATTTAAGCATGATTTTCAAAGAAATGAAGTTTTCCATACATTGAATTTAAAGTAATACCATTGTACTAATTTTACGAGATATGTTTTAAGAATAGTGTTTAGTCTATTTGCATTGGGTGAGTATAGTTTGCCTAGATATCCTTCCCACATAGGTAGACATAGCTTACCGACTGCTGAGATTGAGCATTGTACTGTGAGATTTATTAGGTGCATTACTTAGTCAGTCTGCATTAGGTAGGTATGATTCACATTGGCCATGTGTTTCTTTCTCGCATAGGTGGGCATGACCTATCTACTACTACGATTTTATAGTGTACTCAAGGGCCTTATAAAGAAATATTTTCTAAGAAAAGTGTATTAAAATGAAAAGTTACAAAAGAAAGAGTACAGTAAGAATTTCAATAAAGTTTATGCGTGAAACAAGTTCATGAGCATGCATGATCTTTACTTATTAAGCATTAGCTCATTTAGTTCCTGTGATGTATAGAGTTGCTTATTGGCTATCACGCTTTCTTATCACTATGATCATATAGATGTAGATGAGCTTGACTTATGGATAGAGTTTTTGAATTTTAATGTTTTGATGTGCTATAAATATTACTACTGACGGCAAGATAAACTGACAATCTTTTTAGTCGTACATTTTGTAAAGACATCTTTATAAAGTAATTCCATGCAACCTCTTTTATTTTATAGTTTGAAAAGTTCAAACTGGCCCAATTTTGAACAAAACTAAAGTTATGGTTTAAGTAAGAAAATACTTCCTAGTTTAATTCATATAGTCCTATAGATAAGTTAGGGGTTTTATAGTTGTGTTATCAGAGTAGAGGTTTAGTTGTTTCTGAACACTGCCTACAGATGTATAATTATGTGACAGAAGGCTTAGTCAAGTAGTAAGTCTAATTATTTTCATACATGCATTTCATTTCTATTATATAAATTTGATGCACATATTATTATTACCTATTATGTTTGTTTGTAATTAAAGGGTCACTGTACAAGAAATCATGCAAGGGGTAAAGGTTAGACTAGCCAATAGAGGGATGATCAAGAAAATGACAAAAATACTACTATTTATCAATTGGATGAATTAGTGGAGAGACAAGCTTAATAAATAGAGAGGCTTATAGAATGAGATCAAAGGAGATAGGAATAATTACCAATACAAGAAAACTATAAACCAACTTCTGAAAGGTTGAGAAAGAATAAATCTCTATTTTTCAAAGGTGAAACAAATCCTTTATTAGCTGAGAAGTGGATTCGTAGTTTGGAGAGTATCTTCGATTATATAAGAATTCCAGAGGAGGAGAAAGTTTCTTGTGCTACTTATATGTTCCAAGTGGATGCCAGACACTGGTGAGATTCCATGAAATCTATTACTGATGTTTATATATTGACTTGGGAGAAATTTAAAGAAGTCTTTTATAGGAAGTACTTTAGTGAAGCTCATCGACTTGCAAAGGTAGCTGAGTTAGATAGTATGTTTGTGTGTGACTACATAAAGGAATTTTATGAACTATCCTACTTAGCTCCTTATATGGTGGGTACCAACGAGTTGAAAGTAAATCAACTTTTATAGGGGCTCAAAGTAGAAATATACCAAGATATTAACATGTCTTTTGGAAAAGGTGTGCCTTACAGGGTTTAGTGGAGGCAAAAGAAAATTCCCACAGGATTAAGGACAAAGACCAGATCCTTCAAAGTGCCTAACAATAGGTCAACAAATGCAAATTAATTTGAGGAAGAAAGTTATATGTCCTAAATTTAGAAAGCCTCATAAAGGTGAATATCTTTTAGGTAGTAGAGTGTGCTATACATGTGAAAAGATAAGATATTTTTCTAAGGATTGTCCCTCTACCTCTGGTGAACAAAAGAAAGTTCCAGCTCAAGTGTGTACTATGACTGTGATAGATGCTGAGGCTGATGCACCAGTGATAGTAGGTGAGATCTTTATCTTTGGTATCCTCACAAATACATTAATAGATTCAGGAGCTACACATTTGTTTGCATCATCAGCATATGTGAGAAAATTAGGCAGATTATTTGAAACTTTGAATTTAAGATACTGTATAACTATTCCATCTGGGAAAGTGCTATATTCTGGTCAAGTTTTGAGAGCGTGTCTAATGCAGATAGATGGTAGAGAGTTGTAGATAGATTTAATACTGTTAGATATGCAGGATTTTAAGGTGATTTTGGGTATAGATCAGCTATGTAAGTATCATGCTAACATTGATTGTAATGGCAAGAGAGTAATATTTCAGCCACCTAGTAAAGAGTAGTTTACTTTCTTTAGGTCTTCGAAGAAGAAAATGGTACAAATAATTTTAATACTAAAAACAAGGAAGTTAGCTATTTAAAAAATATAATGGATACTAGAGAGGAACTAAAGATGAAGTTAGAGGAAGTACCAGTGGTCAATAAATTTATGGAGGTATTCCATAAAGATCTACCAAGATTACCACCTAACAGAGTAATAGAGTTCGTATTTGATCTATTACCTGGTACAACTCCTATTTCTAAGGCACCATATAGAATGACTCCAGCAGAGTTGAAGGAACTGAAGGTACAATTATAGGAACTTTTGGACAAGGTTTTTATACACCTAAGCTTTTCACCATGGGGTGCTCCAGTTTTATTTTTAAAGAAGAAAGATGGGACTATAAGGCTTTGTATTGATTATAGAGAGCTAAATAAAGTCACAATCAAGAATAAGTATCCTCTCTCTAGAATTGATTGTTTGATTAGTTATAAGGTATTTCAGCATTTTCTAAGATTGATATAAGATTAGGATACCATCAACTAAAGATTAAGAAAGAAGATATTCCTAAGACGACTTTTAGAATGAGATATGGGTACTATGAATTTTTAGTGATGCCATTTGGTTTAACTAATGCCCCACCTACTTTTATGGACATGATGAATAGAGTATTCAAGGATTTCTTAGATAGTTTTATTATAGTATTTATCGATGACATTTTGATATACTCACTCTCAATGGGGGAGCACATGGATCATTTGAGAACAGTTTTGAAGATCTTAAAAGAAAAGCAGTTTTATGCAAAGTTTAAGAATTGGAGAAAGTTATCTTCCTTGGTCATGTAGTATCTAGAAATGGTATTTCTATTGACCCAGAAAAGGTTGAAGCTATAAGTAATAAGTTAAGACCTACAAATGTTTCAGAGATTCGTAGTTTCTTAGGATTAGCTGGTTACTATAGAAGGTTAGTAGAAGGATCTTCTAAGTTGGCTTGTCCATTGACTAAACTAACCAAAAAGAGTACGAAATTTTATTGGAATGATGATTGTGAAAAGAGTTTTCAAGAGTTAAAGCATCGTTTGGTCATAGCTCTTATACTTTCTATACCCATTGGATTTGGGGGATTTGTTGTTTATAGTGATACTTCAAAGAGGGGTTTAGGTTGTGTATTGATGAAAAATGGTAAGGTGATTAGCTATGCTTTTATCCAACTGAAATAATATGGAAAAAAATATCCTACTCATAATTTGGAGCTAGCAACGATAGTTTTTGAGCTAAAGATGTGGAGATACTATCTTTATGGGGAAAGATGTCAAATCTACACTGACCATAAAAATCACAAGTACTTCTTTATCCAAATGGAACTGAATATGAGATAGAGAAGATGACTTGAACTGGTGAAAGATTATGATTGTGAGATTAACTATCAATCAGAAAAAGCTAATATGGTTGCAGATTCTCTAAGTAGAAAGTCATTAGCTACTATGTCACTTAAGTATGTTGATCTAAAATATCTTTTGATAGATATGCATCGATTGGAATTAAAGATAGTACCTACAAGTTTAACAGAGAAATTAATAGCTCTTACATTATAACCTACAATTTTAGATAGAAATAAACAAAACTAGAATACAGTCCCTTTCTAATAAGTTTGAAGACTAAGAGAGAGGTTGGAAAGGAGGTGGCTTTTCAGATTTCCAGTGATGGTGTAATAAGATACAAAAATAGACTATGTGTGCTAGATGGAACGATTAGATAAACAGAAGCATACATTACTCGCTACTCTGTGCATCCTAGTACGACAAAGATATATAGAGACTTAAAGATGTATTTGTAATGCCCAAGATTCTCACATGCATAATAGGCCAATAATAAACATGTTCATATTGCATAATAGACATATCAAGTGACTAGAATCAACTTTACAATAAATTTCTCATTCTTTATTGTTAAATGCTTTCAATATGTGTTATTGTACTAATATTTGTCGAAGTGTTCCCATGCAGTGTAAAGGCTCAGTACCCTCAGAGAGAGAGAGCTAGGTGTGTGAGAAGAACAAAGAATATATATTCATGAATACAATACAATGTGCTCATGCATTAAAATCAAGTTTGATGATAACTAGGTAAAATTGTAGTTTTTCGGTAAAGTGCATTTTCACGCTTTTTGGAACCAAATTCATTGTACATTTAACACATGATAGCTTTAATTTAATGTTTTGGACTCATTTTTAGAATTTTAAAAAAAATGTTCATTCCATGTAAGCACGAGATGACAGTCACTATACTGAGTTGTGTTTAATTACACTAAGCTAGCTTAGATTCAGCTTAATCGCGTAATGTCATCTTTGTGCATTCTATGAATTGGGCAATTATACTATATTTGCATTATCAATTAGGGTCTAATGGACTTTCTTTTTATGTTTAATGATTGGTTATGGAGCTAGGTGCCATCAAATTAGAATAAGATTGGCCATAGAGGATCATAAGTCAAAGTATGACTAGATTTCACTTTCTAAGCTAGGTTTCACAATTTTGGTCTACACTTAAGTGTATAGGATTGACTAGCAACGTGTTTAGTATGATAAGGATGTTTTAGAGCTTGACACATGGAAGGAAAAGGTGTGAAATTCCCAAAATACCCCTTAGAACTTAAGTTATGCCATTTCTTAGTCATTAAGTATCACTTTTGGTCCAAATCTGGTCATTTTATTCTCCTTTCTCTCCAGCCACGACCAGAAATGCTCCCACTCATTTTCAGACTACTCTCAGCTCCCTTAACCACTTCCAAGAGTTTCCAAGTGGTAGAACTCAATTTGGAGCTCAAGAAAGCAAGATAGGTCTAAACTAGTCAAGGTAATTCTACTAGATCTTCTTCCTAGGTTTTGTGTGGTTATTTCAATTCTTCACTTGATACTACTTAAGTAATGTTTCCTCTAGGTCCTCTTGAGTCCTAAGATCAATTTCAAAGCCTTAGAAATCAGTTTTGTGGAAGTAGAAGGCAAGAGCTTCAACAAAAGTTCAAACTAGTCAAGGTGAGTTTTTTTGTGGAATTTAGAATTGGTAATTTATTTCCATGGCTTTAGCTCTTTAATTAAAGCTTTTATTTGATGAATTAAGATCTAGGAAAACCTTATATATGGCTGGAAAAACAAAATTTAAGTGGAAGATTAAAGTTAGTCTTAAAGCCCCAAATTTTGCTACTTGTGGATTCAAGTGTTCTCAAGTGTTCCATTGTTAGAATAAGCTCCCCATACTTGTAATCTAATTTTATAAAATTGAAATGCATATTTTGTTGATCCCATGATGTAAATATATTTGTTTCATTGCTGTTGTGACAATAGAAAAGTGTAAAAGTGGTT
>JXTB01000357.1:90571-114335 GCA_002914805.1 Parasponia andersonii
AGAGCTCGAAAAGTTTAAATTTGGCCCACCTTTTTGCAAAAACTAAAAATATGGGTTATAAAAGAGTAATGCTTCCTAGTTTGACCTACATAGTCTTATAGTTTAGTTAAGGGGGGTGTAACAGTATTATTAGTGGCTTGGTATGAAGAAAGATGCGATTGACTTTGTCGAGCAGTGCCTCATGTGCCAACAAGTTAAGGTTGAACATCAAAGACTTGTAGTACATTAAAGCCTATACGTGTTCCACAATGGAAATGGGAAAAAATTACTATTGATTTGTTGGTTGGGCTTTGTTGGGCTATTCATAATACATAAAATACTGCAAGTATATAGGTCATAACAAGTAATATAGAGTAAGAAAGTGTCGATTCTATGAGGAGTATATGATTTAAAAATACTAAGTACTAACCGAAACTAGATCCTAATTTATCCAAACAACAATATTTGATGGTTTGTTCAAGAATAAAAATGTAAATAACAATATAAATGGAAAAAAGGAAACTAAAAACTAAACAACCAAGATAGTTCTTAGAGTAATAGAAAAGAACTTAGGGATGCAATTTATGCTTTAGCTCCTATAACTATTTGTTTCCCTCATAAACAAATTATCCATATAGAAATGACAACCAAGAATCCTAAAGTATTCACAAAATTCTTTCCAATACATAAGTAAAAATGTCTAAAAAAGATAATATATTACTCCTAACATAAATTGATTAGACTCATTAAGTTTGGTCATTCTCACACAAGGTTGCACAAGTTACATAGGTATATTCCTATCTTATCCAAGCTCACCCTACACTAGGTGATCTTATGATGTTCTATCTATATCCAAACCTATAATCCCCTTCCCAAGTTCATAGAGATTTCACATTAACAATTTATTTAGTGGCCAAGTAAATAGATGCATTAAGCTCAAGATAAAACAACCCACTTAACAATGGATAACAAGTACAATGGAGGAAACAAATATAGTTGGATTATATTAAAGGTTCAATTACCTCCCTAGAGATAAAATTTAGCTCATTTTCATATGAAGAGAATCACAACACAAATAACAAAATTGATATATATATTTGAGTACATAAAATGGAAGAGGAAAACAAGAATAAGAGGAAAGAAAAAACTCTTTTGGAGCTTTCTCAATCTGATTTCCTTCCCTTGAATCCACTTCCTTGGTGTTGTATTTTTATTAGAAATGGCTCTAGTAATCCTTGGCTACTAGGGTTTTTGTCCCCCTCTTCAGCCTCCCTATCAGATGAGTGTAAGAGAGTTTATATAGAAGAAGCCATTCGACCATGGTCTAGAAATTCAAAAATGTATTTGCACTTTGTGGTGCTACAATGCCAAGTGTGGTGTAGCAACACCGAGACAATTGAAGAGCTAGTGCTGCAGCATTGGATTGTGGCATTAATGTGCCACATTATTCAAGGGTTAGTGTCGCAGTGCCAATTCTCTAGAACTTTTGGTGCTATGGCGCCAATTTGGCACTGCAGTGCCTAGTTCTATTGAGTTTCTTCCATTTTGGTGCTACTACACTCTACTAAAATGTTGTTCATTTGTCTTTGCATAAGAAAGATCAAAATTGCCTTGGTTTAGTCTCGATTTCACTTGAAAAGTTAGAATTCTCCTCTTAATGGCTTCTCACCTGAAATATACCTCAAAAACAACAAACCATGTAAAAAGAGTTCAAAGACGAGCAATTCTTAAATTCAAAAGTATAGTAAAGATAAGTGCAAAATACACTTACCAAGCTTTGTAAGGCAAATAAAGGTTATGATGCTATTTTGGTAACTGTAGATAGATATACTAAGTCAGCCTATTTTTTGCCGATTAAAGTAACCTATAGCTTGGATCAATTAGCTCAGTTGTATGTTTAAGAAATCATTAAACTGCATAGTGTTCCAAAGGTTATCATTTCTGTTAGAGATTCTAGATTCATTTCAAAATTTTTGAAGAGGGTCCAAGAGACTATGGGTACAAAACTTGCATTTAGTACAACTTTTCATCCTCAAATATAAGGATAATAAGAGAGAACTATACAGACTCTCGAGGATATGCTTTGACCTTGTGTGTTAGATTTTCATGGATCTTGGAGCAAGTACTTGCTATTGATAGAATTTGCCTACAATAATAGTTATCAAGCTTCAATTGAAATGCCTCTATATGAAGCATTGTATGGAAGAAAATGTAGATGTCTAATTCATTGAGATGAGATGGGGGAACAGAAATTTCTTGGTTTAGAATTAGTAAGAGAAACAACTAAAGCAGTAGAAAAGATTCGTAAAAGATTATTTGCTGTTCAGAATAGATAGAAATGCTACACTGATCCTAGATGAAGAGAAGTTATGCTTAATGTTGGGGACAAAGTATTTTTGAAGGTTTCTCTAAAGGAATCATGAGGTTTGGGAAGAAAGGAAAGCTTAGTCCTATATATATAGACCCATTTGAGATTCTTAACAAAATTGGAGATGTTGCGTATAGACTTGCCTTGCCACCCTCACTGTCAAATGTACATAATGTTTTTCATGTCTCTATATTAAGAAGATATATTCCAAACTCTTCATATATTTCGAGTTTTGAGATATTAGAGCTAAGCCAATATGTGAGTTAAGTATTTTCATGTATAGTAGATTAAGTTTTCTATATTTGTAAGCTGATTTCTTAAACTTAAAATGTATATTTTATTGATCCTATTCTTAGTCACTCTTATTTGGTGGCTGGTAATGATGAAACACAAGTGTAAAAGTAGTTTTAAACTTTGTTAAATCGAAAAAGTGTTTAAGTGCGCATATGTCATTCTTAGTAATTCTCTTAGAGGTGTATATGTGGGAATTGGCTTATTAAATTTTATTATAGGTTGAAAACATGATGTTATTCATGTGGAAATGTCCTAAAAATAGCAGAGGTGTCGTCTAAATGTTTTAAAAATAAAATGGTACCATTTTGAGGCAAATGGACAAATTTTACAAAATTATATGCTAGTTTAGATCATCTTTGTATTAATGAGCTAGTATTCATATCTTAATACTTTTTAATAGTTTTTAAATATTAGTTATTGACTACGAATTATCTTCGGTAATTTGTATGCCTCTCAGTCATTATATGGTCATGCTTCCTAATTTGGTAAAAGTTGTTAGTTCGGTCTTATTCAAGTATCTTAATGTATTCTTTTGGCAAAATGTGCTTCTTGAATAATAGTAATTTATGACAAGTAATTAGCATCTCAACCTCTAGAAGATGTTAACACTTTCCACCATCTTTTCTGTCACACATAAGGTAAGTAAAGATTTATTTTAACTGCATTACAAGAATAGTAGTAGATATAAGATGCTTTCTTACGTGGTTATGTGTATTATATTAATTGTATGTTATTCATATAGTTGTTATAAAGTTTACAAAAGACATAAGTGTGGCATAATTATTTAAGCATGATTTTCAAAGAAATGAAGTTTTCCACGCATTGAATTTAAAGTAGTACCACTGTACTGATTTTATGAGATATGTTTTAAGTATGGTGTTTAATCTGTCTGTGTTGGATAAGAATAGTTTGCAAAGCCAGCCTCCCTGTACAGGTAGGCACAACTTACTAACTACCGAACTGAGCATTGCACTATGAGATTTATTAGCTACATTAGTTAGTTGGATTGCGTTGGGTAGATATGGTTCACATTGGCCATGTATTTCCTTCCCGCATAGATGAGCATAGCCTACCGACTACTGTGTTTTTGTAATGTACTTAAGGGCCCTATAAATAAATGTTTCCTAAGAAAAGAGTATTAAAATTAAAATTAATGAAGAAATGAGTACAATGAGAATTTCAATAAAGTTTGTGCATGAAACACATTCACAAACATGCATAATCTTTGCTTATTGGGCATTAGCTCATTTAGTTTCTGTGATGCAGGTGAGGAGATATGTGATATATAGAGTTGTTCATTGGCAAGTACACTTTCTTATCTCTACGATCCAATTGATGTAGACGAGCTTGACTTATGGGCGATATTTTTGAATTTTAATATTTTGATGTACTATAAATATTCTTGCTGATGGCAAGATAAACTAACAAACTTTTTAATTGTGCATTTTGTAAAGATACCTTTAGAAAGTAATGCCATACAACTTCTTTTGTTTTACAGTTTAAAAAGTTTAAACTGGCCCACTTTTGAACAAAACTAAAGTTATGGTTTAAGTTAAAAAAATACTTCATAGTTTGATTTATATAGTCCTATAGATTAGCTAGAGGGTGTTACACTATTTGCAGCATTTTTTTCGAACATCGCTTTTAGGAAAAAAAATAATTATAATATAATATTTTATTACTTAATAATAAATGAAAAATTCATAACTACACACTAACACTAAATTCTGGAGAGTTAAAAAGGTTGCAACAACACTCCCATATTGCAGCATCCATCTCGTTAGGCACTTTTGAACATGTTGTCATCAAGTCAGAGCATTTTTATCACCTGCAATGAGCATTAAGCTCAGTCTTCTATTTTCTATATATATTTGTCACCGTCCTAAGGATGCCATCATTGATACTGGCCAAATCATCATTGTCGTTGTCAAGATCTTTGTACTCAAAAAATTCTTAGAATCGCAAAAATTATCATTATGTTATAACTAAATACGAAATTTGTAATATTTAATAAATATGATATAGTTTTTATGTAACAACCCAACTTTTTAAGACCGACATTTACATATGTTCATAAATTATTTTTTTTTAAGTCATAAACTTGGACTATGAAAGTTCATGACAATTTTTGTTTATTTATATAATCCTCTCAATGATAATTAACTAATTATTCCGGATGTCATATTAAGAAATTTAGACAAACCATTGAAGAAAATGTTATATTTTTTTTCTATGGTTTAAATAATACACAACTAAAAAGGCTTCTAGGTGAGAAGGGTGGGTCATAAGCAGACCTCTTAAATATCAAGCTCTCCTTAGACGAGTTTAAGTCTTTTGACAAAACCCATTTAGTCTTATATTTATTCAAATCAAAATATTAAATGCTAAAAAACATTTATTTAAGAATGTTTAATGATTGAAAATATGCTTGAAAATAGTATATGATACTCTTTAAAGGGATATTGAAATAAAATTGATCATATTGTATATAGCGAAATAATTACTTAATCTTAAAATTAATATTTCATATTTAAATATATCGTCTTGATATTAACTTAAGGAAACATAAGGCTTAATCTTGCATACTTAAGTAAACTATCTTGTTTAAAGTGAAGAAAATATATACAGAATTTATTGTGGAGGTATACCAAAGCTCGTGCCTCACATCCATCCCCGCCTCGATTTTGGTCAACCCATCGTTCAAAACAAAGGTTACTTATCTTTGATACCTACAATATGGACATTTATACTATGTGATCTTTCGCTCAATAAGTACAATTCAACTCACAAAATATTTTATACGAATAACATTTTATGAAAGTTCAATTTTTGCGTCTTTATGTTATCTTTCAACTTATATATTATGAAGTAATCTTTTATTATGTATGTTATCTTAAAATCTTTAATCTTTCTTATGGGTCCTTGTATATGTACCGAGTGCGACCTTATCAACTAAGAATCGGGAGAGAGACCGTACTAAAACACCAACGGTCATAAATTTAACATATTTTTCTCAGGAATTCTCACCTAGTGGAGGTCATTCTTATCTTCCCTTAGGAAACCTCACCTAGCAGAGGTTGGTACGACACCTTTATATTCTTATATTTTTCTTAGTCTCCTCTTTAACATAAATAGTTGTACCATATTTTAAACCCAAACTTTATATTTCATGTTCTTGATACTTCCTTTAACTGAAGCATATTTATCAAGTTATGATCAATATTGTAAAGTAAATTTGTCTCATCTTAATACTATAGTAGGCATGTATATTCATAGGCACATATACAAGCCAAACAAACATCTCTCATATAGGCAAAATATCACATTTAATCATTTCAAATATTCTTTTTCAAAATAAAACATACTTTTTAAAACTATCCATGCCATAGGAGAGATTGTACTTACCTTAAATCCTTAGAAAATATTCTTCATGCTTGCAGTGAAATACCCCACTTAACCTTGTTGCAACCACGTGCATCTTCTTTATCCTTTTTATTTATTATTCATGCATTAACATTCATTTTATATGTCAACATATGCTTTCATTGGTCATGTGAAACCTATTTTACGTGTTTGAAAATATGCATAATTTAAATCTTAAAATAATATTTCACATCAAAATTTTAGAATTTTGGTGTATAAATTATCTTGAAGAATGAATTTATCATGATTCATTTTCTTGTCTAAAATTTTATTATGTATATTCAATTTTTTTGATCATAGAAATTGAGTAGTTATATACTAATGAATTTTGTGAAAATGTCACTGTGAGATACACACAAGAAAGCCAAATTGAACTTTGTACCTAATTTCAAATATAAACTATTTTATAATATATATGGTTATTGTTGTTACTAAGAAGTAGGCTTAGTTAATTATGTTTACTATTGAGTCCTAAATTGTTTGAGTTCAATAATCATTTATCTTAGCCCAATAGGTAATAGGAAAGCCCAAGTTGAAATAAGTATTTCAAGCCCAAGTAATAAGTTAAAAAGTCACATGTAATATATATATATATATATAAATAGTAAAAGAAGAATTAATGGTGTAGACATTTACATATTTTAATAATATACATATATGTTCATCTATTCACTCATAAGAATGAAAAATGATGTAAAAGACCATTAACATATTTTATCTATATATTATCACCATTAAAATAAAAAAAATTTATTAATTACATTAGAAAACAAAACAAAAATTAGGTAAGTTATATAATTATACATTAATTATTTGAATGGTATATCCATTATATAGATGTTATGGATATTAAATGTAAATATGATAAGATAATGTATTATTTTTTTTAAGTGGATGATGCATAGTTATGTTAATAAAATTATTTTAATTGCATGATCAAAAGATAACAAATCAAAAAAAAAATGTTAGGTAAATGGTGATTATTATTAATATTTTTTGAATTAAATTTTAATTACATTTTATGTATATAATTAGCCTATAAATAAGGTATTTTTTTGTAAACACAATCAAGTTCCTTCAATTGCTTTCTTCTATCTCTCTCTCAAAGTTTCTATTCATTCATTATGATTTCAAGAAATTCCTCTTAGAGTTCTTCAAGTTTCAAGAAAAAGAAAAGTAATTCTTAAAACTCTTAGTCTTTTAAGATTTGTATGTTTTATTGTTCAAGGTAATCCATCTTGAATGTCTTGTAATACTTTTAATTTAACTTGCAACACACTCAAGTAGATTATTAGTTCTTAATCATATGTTTGTTAACTTCAAAATAAGAGTGTTTGATTGATGATATAAAGCATGACTTAACAATCTCTCCCTTTTTGATGATAACAAACATTTGATTTAAAGAAAGTAGAGAATGAAAGAAAAAGTAGAGATAAGCGTCCTTACTGACTTGCAAAGCTCCCCCTCAAAATATGCCTAATTTTAGAGAGTAAAAACTCCCCCTTAATGTTGTAAAAAGTGCATATTTTGAACATGTAGCTCATGAAATTTAATTGAAATAATCTAGCTCATACCACTTGTTAATTAAAAATTGAAATGCTCATGGATACCAATTGAGAAAAGATTTAAATCACTCATATTCTTCCACTTTTGATATCATCAAAAAAATACACAAGAGAGAATTGTAAAGCAAATATAATATCCATTGTAAGTAAAGAGTGCATACAAGAGATAACCAATAATCCTCTAAGTGTAAAACAATATACAAAAAGAAATAACTACTAAGGAGGAGGGAAACTCCCAAAGTAAGACTATATCATCCTCATCATCTCATCCTACTGATCTTGGATATATGAAATTGACGTTCTTATTGTTGCTAGATAGAATTCACATTAGCTGATAGAATTTGGAAGTGCTCTAGTTCAGTGTCATGCAAAAGATGCTGAATGTCAAGTTGGATGGTGTTGAGGCATTTAGAATGAATATTGAAGGCCTTTCGGCAAAGTCTAAGATTGAGTAGAAAGGCCTTCTTATGGAGCAGGACCCTCCTTAGCATGAGTCTCCTCAACATCTTCAGTAGCTCTACTACCTCTTACTTCTTGTTAGGCACCTGCCTCTTGCTCATATGCATGTCTACTCTTGGCCACCCATGTATTATTGATAAAAGCGAAGCCCATAAGAATGAAAATCTTATTGCTGATCTCTATATATATATATTTGCATTCAGCCTTGTCAATGGTCAGAATATTGAAGTGTTGGAAGATGCAAGTGAGCAAGAAATCTTAAGGAAGAGAAGATTTCCTACTCTCTATATCATTGATCATCTCGTGAAGAATAAAGAATGGTAAATCTAGCCTTCTTCCAACAAGAATGGAGTCAACAAAATAGATATCACCAAAGGTTGGTGCATCCCTATGACCAGCTCTAGGGATCATGTTCTGAGACATGAATTGAAAGAGAAACCTAGCCTCTAGAGTAATATCCATGCCATGAGGCTTAGATTGAAAACTATTAGAGGAACTGACACAGAGCAAGACTTGTTGCGGATCAAAATTCTCGATTATAGGCCAAGTGTTGGTAATAGAAAATTTGTAACCATCCATAGGAAGATGTAGGATAGCAGCAAGGAGCTATTCAATAATGGAAAAATCTATATCATTAAAGGAACCAAAGATAGCATGTTGTCCCCTAGAAATGTTTGCACTAGTATAGAAACCTCTAACTAGCCTTCGATACCCTGTCTCCCTAATGAGGTAGAATTCAGTCCATCCATACTTTCAGTATAATTAGAGAAATTAATATATGATAAATTCCTAAAATTGAATGTTCTATCCCAAATAATACTCTTTTTGGAAAAGATTTCTTTATACCTGGTTATGAAGGCAGGAGATTCAAGAAAAGGAGTGTATAACCGTGCCTTAGTGTGTTGTTCTTGTTCCACAGGACAAATGTCCTTACCTTTCATCTTGGGTTTTCCCTTCTAGGGGCCATTTGATCAAGAGATAAAAAAAAAGACTCAAACACAAAGAATTTTTGGAATTCTAGAATTTGGAAGAAAGAGAAATTAGATTCTTGATGCCAAATAGTGTTGAAAAACAAGAATTGAGAGTGAAAAAGTGATGAGATCAACTCTTGATGGGTGCAAAATGAGAGAGTTGGTAAGAAAATTGAGTGAGAATGAGAAGAAATGAAAATAGGGTGTGAGAGAAAGAGGTCTTGGTTGAGAGAATGCGAAAAATAATGAAGAGAAATATCAAAATAGATTAAATACATGCAGAACTAGGCGATTTTAGCAGACCAAAAACCTAGTTTCAGTCTTCCAATTCTTCCAGAGAGAACTATCTTTCTCAGATAGTTTTTCGGTCTACCAAAATCTCTATTTTAGAGGTTATTCTGTTCAAATAGTTTTTGAATGGTGAATTGATTAAACTAACATTAAAAACATCAAGAAAATAGCAATTTGGCAAACATTTAAGACAAAATAAGCAAAAATTAAACAAAAAGAAATATCAATGAAGATCACTATGATTAACCATGCCAAGTTCTATATGAATTATACAAAACGATCCTGGTTGAGAGGTTTAGTGAAGATATCATCTATTGTTTTTCCGTGCAAATAAACTCAAGTACAATGTTATCTTTTTGCATATGATCACGAAGAAAATAATATCTAATATCAATATTCTTAGTTCGTGAATGGAAAATTAGATTTTTGGACAAATTAATAGCACTAATATTATCACATTTAGTAGGTATATGTTCATAATGCATTCTAAAATCCATGAGAGTTTTTTTTATCAAAATATTTGAGCACAACAACTACCAACAGAGATATTTAGCTTCAGTAGTAGAAAGAGCAATAGAAATTTTTTTCTCACTAAACCATGACACCAGTGAATAACTGAGAAAATGACAAGTGCCACTAGTGCCCTAGCGGTCGATTTTAAAACTGGCATAGTCTGTATCCGAAAAACTTATAATGTTAAAGTTTGTACATTTTGGATACTATAATCCTAGTTCTTCAGTGCCATACAAATATTTTAATATACGTTTTACTGCACTAAGGTGTAATTTTTTAGGATTTGATTGAAATTTAGCACCTAAACAAATACTAAATATTATATCCGGTCCACTAGCTATTAAGTAAAGAAGTGAGCAGATCATATCTTGATCTTTAGTAATATTCACTGCATTACCATTTTCATCTTTGTCAAGCTTGATTGTAGAGCTCATAGATGTTCTCACTGATTTTGAGTTTTCCATGTCAAATTTTATGAGCATATCCTTGATGTACTTGGATTGGTTGATGAAAATGCCTTCTTTGCTTTGTTTGATTTGAAGTCTAAGAAAGAAATTGAGTTCTCCCATTATACTCATTTCAAACTAATCATGCATACATTTTGAAAATTCTTCATAAAGACAAACATTAGTAGCACTAAAATAATATCATCAACATAAATTTGAACTAAAATCATTTCTCCCCTTTTTCTTTTTATAAATAGAGTAGTATCCACTTTTCCCATAGTGAAAACATTTAAAACCAAAAATTTACTCAATCTAACATATCAGGCTCTAGAAGCTTGCTTTAAACCATAGAGAGCCTTTTTCAATTTGAAAACATGATCCAGATATTTATGACTTTGAAAACTGGTGAGTTGGGCTACATATACTTCTTCTAAAATGTATCAATTTAGAAATGTACTCTTAAAATCCATTTGATATAGAATGAAATCTTTATGACATGCAAATGCTAAGAGCATTTTTATAGACTTTAATCTTGCTATAGGTGCCAAAATTTCTTCATAATCGATACCTTCTTCTTGATTGAGACCTTGAGCGACTAATCTAGCTTTGTTTCTCACAATCACCCCTTGCTCATCTACTTTATTTCTAAAGACCCACTTAGTCCTAATAACCAATCGGTCCTTCAGTCTTAGAACTAATTCCCACACATCACTTCTTTCCAATTGATTTAATTATTCTTACATAGCTAAAATCCATGATTTATTATTTTCGGCATCTTTAAAACTTTTTGGTTCAATTTGGAAGATAAATGCTGTGTTATTACAAATATTTCTAAGTGATGCTCTAATGTTAACACCTTATAAAGGGTCACCTAGAATTTGGCCTTTAGGATGAGCATATTTGAATTTTAAATCTTGAAGAAGAGAGAGAGTGTTACCATTGTTGCTTTCCTTTTCTTCCTTAAGATCCTATTATTGTAGTTGAGTGCCTTTCTCTTTATTTGACTTTTATTTGCATTTGGCTCATTCAAATTTGGTTCCAAAACTACAGTGTCATCATCATCCAATTTTCTCTCCTCATGGAGAGAGTTAGACTCATCAAAAATAATATACATAGATTCTTCTACTACCAATATTCTTTTATTGAAAACTCTATAAGCATTACTAGTAGTGGAATATCCAAAGAAAATACCAATATCGTATTTTGAATCAAATATTCCCAAGTTATCTTTTGTATTCAAAATAAAACATTTGCAGGAAAAAATTTTAAAACAACAAATGTTGGGTTTTCTACTTTTCCAAAGCTCATAAGATATCTTGTTCAAAATTGGCCTTATCATAACTCTATTTCATTATGATAAACGGTACTTACCACTTCGGCCCAAAATATTTTGGCAAACCATTTTCATTTAGCATACTTTGTGCCATTTCTTGTAAGGTTCTATTCTTTCTTTCCACAACTCCATTTTGTTGTAGAGTTCTAAGAGAGGAAAAATTATGATCAAAACCATTTTTGTAGCAAAATGCTTCCATTTAATCATTTTCAATCTCACCACCATGATCACTTCTAATAGATATAATGGTATATAGCCTTTTTCATTTTGCAGTTTTTTTATGAGCAATGAAAAGAACCCAAGTAAATCTTGAAAAATTATCTACTATCACAAAATTATATTGTTTTCCACTAAGACTAGCTTTTCTTGATAGTCCAAATACATTCATTTGAAGTAGTTGCAAAGATCTAGAAGTAGTAATAACATTTTTGGATTTAAAAGAACTTTTCACTTGTTTTTCAAATTTACTCGCATCACAAATCTTGTCTTTTTCAAAAAATAAACTAGATAAACCACTAACAAGGTTTTTCTTAGAAAGTTTAGAGATAATATTCATGCTAGCATGTCCAAGTCTTCTATGCCAAAACCAGGAATTATCTTTTAAAACCAAAACATATTTATCTTGACTAAAATATTTTTTAATATCAATAGTGTAAACATTGTCTTTTATTTCACCTTCAAAAATAATTTCTTTTGGGCAAGTATCCTCAATAAAGCATTTGAAAGGCTAAAAAATAACTCAATAACCCTTATCACAAAGTTGACTTATACTAAGTAAGTTGTGCTTAAGGCTATCAACAGGTAAAACATTTTCTATAATAGGAGAAGAAGTGGAACCAATGTTACTTATACCCAAAATCTTGCGTTTAGCATTGTCTCCAAAAGTGACGTGTCCTTCATTCTTTTTTGTAAACAATGCGAGCAAGGAATAGTCACTGGTCATGTATTTGGAGCAACCACTATCCAAGAATCAAAAATTTTTCATCTTTTATACCTACAAATAAGAATCATACTTTGATTTTTGGTACCTATACTAATTTGGGTCCTTGAGTGTGAGTTCTAGATTCTTTCGGCACCCAAGCTAGTTTTCCACTAGAATATGCATTCCTCTTCACACAGCATAAAAAACTAGTATGTCCATCTTCATTGTAATAAGTGCAAGTGCGTTTGGTGTCACTAGTACTAGCTTTCATAAAATAGTTTTTGAGGTATTTTTGTTTTATGGACATATGGGATTATAGGTCAAAGTACTTCTAGATTTCACTTTCTAAGCTAGGATTCACCAACTTTTTCTACACTTGTGTATATAAGAGTGACCAGTAACATCATGACTATGATAAGGATGTTTTATAGCTGGACACATAGAAACTAATGTGCAAAATACCAAAAATACCCCTTAGAATTTAAGTTATACCTTTTCTTAGCCATTAAGGGTTGATTTTAGACCCAATCTGGTCATTTTCTTTCGCTTTTTCTCTAGCCACGACCTAAACCTCTTCAATAGTTCTCTCAACTTCTTTTAGCTATATCAAAGAGTTTCTAAGGGGTATAACTCAAGTTGGAGCACTTAAACGCTAAATAGATCAAAACTAGTCAAGGAAATTCTACAAGTTCTTCTTTCTAGGTCTTGTCCTTTTATTTCAATTATCTACTTGTTCCCACTTAAATAATGGTTCCTTTAGTTTCTCTTAAGTCTAAACATCTATTTCTAAGTCTTGGAAATCAGTTTGGTTGAGATAGAAGGCAAGAAGTAAAGAAAAGACTGAAACTAGTCAAGTGAGGTTTATGTAGAATTTCGAATTTGTAGTTAATTTTTTTTTGTTTCATCTCTTAGACCAAAGCTATTATTTGATGAATAATGATCCTAGGAACTCTCACGTACTACTGGAAACATACAATATAATTGGAGGATTAAAGTTAGAACTAAGAATCCAAAGTTTGCTATTGTAACATCTCCCAATTCTACACACGTATGTAAGAATGTTTATATAAATATTGATTGAGATCGGGAGACACTACTCAACTTAGAACTGATAAAATAGTGAAATTTAAAACTTTTTAAACTTTCTAGAAGAGAAGAAAAACTCCACTCATAATTATACATAGTCTAATGTCTCCGACATATATACACTCTCGCAAAGTGGACCTCTCATAAAATATATATATAATATACACACACTCAAAATAGATACAAAATACTCAATCAGGAAACATAGCGTCAAAATACTCATATACACAAGCCGTAATCAAAAAATTGGTATTCCTCCTCCAACTCACATAGCATTAGTACCCTCTGCAAATGTAAGAATGTCTGTGAGTATAAAACTCAGTAAGTAGCATATGCAGATGTAGAGTGCACATGATAAATAACAGATAATTGGATGGTTGGGATCCCTTTTTATATTGCATTACTTCACAAGACTATGAATCGTATATTGAGCCACTCAGATAACTAATAATTAATGACTAATTTTAAGCCATTGTATAGAAGTATCGAGTGTAAAAACCTGGAATTTTCGAAGGTAATTTGGACATTTTACCAATTTTTTGGATATAATATTGGGGGGATTAATTCGCAAAAGTTTTATGCGGAAGGACTAAATTACAATTTTTTAGGGACTAAATTGATAGAGATTTGAAATTTGGGGACTTGTGTACAATTTTTGAAAAATTGCATAGCCCCATTCAAAATAGGCCACATGGCTTGTTCACCCTCATTTCTCTCTCTTCCCGACATTCTCTTTCTCTCTGACCCTCTCGCCTGTCGACGTCAGACCGCCGTAGGAGTCATCGCCGCCATCGTCCGCCCTCAGAACCAACCGATGAGGTATCCCCGTGCGATGCTAAAGCTCTGCCGCCCGTCCCCGGTCATCGCCGCCTGCAATGCTGGAAAAGCTCCAAAAGTCCAATTCAGATTTTTGGCCATTGGCGACGATTCTGGCCACAATTCGACCTCCAACCGGTCCCATTCAATTTGTCTCATCGCAAGGATCATCAAGGTATATATATCTCAACCCCATTTTGCCCGAATTGAAAGTTGCAATTTTTGGGTATTTCGAGTTTAAGTTTGACTTTTTGATCCGGCCATTAGATTGAGTTTTTGTTGTCATTTTTAAATTGTACTCGGAAAATGGAGAAGTTTGATATGTATATATATATATATATATTGCCTATGTTTGGTGACTGGCATAGAAATCAAGATCGGATGGTTGAGATTTGCCTCATTTTGTGTGTCACCAGCCTAGTGTGGGCCCATAACCCATAGGTCCTAGGATCGAAACCTGGCTTTGATACCAAAAATTTCTGTCATGACCCAAAACCCGAGCCAATGGCAGAAGAGGAATTTCACAAAGGTGGGAAATTACTAGATTTATTTGAAAAGTGTCAAAAGTTCTAGTTTTTATAAAATGGTCCATTTAAATAAAATAATTGAAATTTCATCCCGTGAACCATTCTCACAGTTCATATACACCATTAAACATAGACCGAATCATAATTGAAAAACGTGAAATCAAATATAAGTTCAAACATCACCATCATCCACAACAAAAGTTAAATCCCAGAATAGCATACATAAGTTCATAGACGAAATATAAAGCAGTAATCTTGTTTCAATGCTAATACAAATCCCAGACAATCCAAACACTAAGACAACAAGCTTCTAGCATTACCAAGAGACGAACTGCAATCAAGATGACCTCTTACTCCTCTTGATCACCAATATCGCACTGTTCACCACCGGAGGAAGGGAGGAAGGGGTGAGCATAAAATGCCCAGTAGAAAAAATAATTACCTCGATCGAAAATATTTTAGTGATGGAGAATTCCTGCATGGTTAGTTTAGTCCAAAACATCCATATATATATAATCTAAATCAGAAATCCATATATATATATAAAGTAGTATAATCAAAACCATCCAATCCATATGCACATGACACAAATCAACATATACCCATGAGCTCTCATTCTCTCATCTGTGGAAACCCAGAATGATGGCACTAAGTATGCCTAATAGCCTGCTTGATACCTAAGCCTATACCCAGAGGAGACACACATATGTGGCCTACCAAACCTAGAGGGGCAACCGAATTGCCTACGCCTGCCAAATGGGGAGGTAATTAGAAGTAACAAAACTCTGCGTGAGTTTATAGACTCTACACTGACGGTGGGACACGCAGCGCCACTCTATAAACGCACGATGCTAACACGGTGCTCATGTATGATCCTATGACATGTGTAATATAGAATTGAAGTGTGAAAATAATCATGCTCTGGTTTTTTGGTGAAATCAGGATACTAGGTTTTTATAGAAAAACGGGCAGCATAACGACCCTATTTTTAATATACCCAAAATAACTTGTACTCAGAAAATTCCCAAAGCAATATAGTATATATCTCATACAACCAATTCCCATCACAGATACTTAAATAGTCTAGAAATCACATTTGTTCTCGTATGTTGCAGAAAGTAAGTTTTATTCAAAAACGATATAAAACAGAGGTAATTGAATCCTTACCTCGCTCGAATAGCAATACCACGCTATTGAATCCTCAAGGTGTCGTTGACGATCGCCCAGAGGGTCAGGAACCAATTCCAAGCCCTCGATTGTCCTTTCACGAAAAACCAATTTCTCACCGAAGCTTCAATTCCACAAATGGACCTCTTCATTGAATTCCTAGTACCCAAAATAGCTAGGTTAGACATATTGTTGGTAAATAGACCTAACACTTAGGAAAATCATACATGCATGCAGATATGGAAAATACATGATCATTTCATGAACGCAGCGGAAAAGTTAGTAGATTTAGGTTTTAAAATTTTTACATGAAAATAGTTTTCATAACCATATAACATACATGCACCATATACAGGATCATGTAAAACATAAATCAAATCTAGATACAAAACCCTAGAGATGAGATTAGGGTTTACCTCTTGTAGCATGTTCCTCCTTGATCTCCTTCTTGATGGTGATCAAACCTCCAACCCTAGATCTTCTTGTCTATGCTTTTGCTCTTGGTTGATGAAGCGAGTGGGCACCAAGTAGAAACCTTCGTTGGAGAACGATCAAGAAAACCTTTTTGATCTTATGGAACACTATGAGATTGTAGGAAGCATTTTTTTATCTCCCTTAGCCTAGCTTGGCCAAAATCTCTCTCTCTCCCTATGCCTTATGCGTATGACTCCCTAGAGTTGCTGTGTAGTTTTTTGTCTTATATATCTTATATATATGGGACCCAAAATTACTAACCCTAGTCAAATTAGGATTGAGCTTATTCTCCAATTTGGGATTTGGGTGTATTTTTATAAATATATCCAACTCATGAAACTTATTTATAACAATATCAACTTCTATGTAGAATCATTATTTTATACAGTTTCATGAAACTAATTTCACAAATACCACCAACCAATTATTGAGCTTAATTGAGCTAGACAAGGAACCTAATGGATCCAAATAATCTAAGCTTTAATAATATGATAAATACATAATAACTCTTATTATGATATTTATATAAATATTATTAGTAAATGGGACACTCCACTAAAGGCCTAATACTGCACTCTTAGATTAAATGTCATACATTTTATAGACATTTAATCAACTAATCTTGATTAACCGATCCATCTAGCATATTTTATACCACATATATAATCCCTACACAATGCCATAGTTGGATAGGTGAAATTACTGTAATACCCCTCCAACACCTATTTATTTTTAAGTTAACATCTTCCTATCAAGGAATAATGTTGTCGATAATTTTGTTCTCAATGGCCATTTAGACAAATTATCAACCAATTCAGAAAGTGAATACTAAGATCTTAGATTTAATTATTCCATGAATCTTGAAAGAACCTAAAGTGGCATTAATGTATAGTGTCCTTAAGTATTTGGAGTTCCCATCAATTCATAAGCATGACCTCCAATATGCCAGAGTTCACCTCTAACTTCATAGAGATTAGTCTTTTAACAAATCAAAAGGCTATAAGCCATGAAAGCAAGTCCAGTCAAATATCAAGGATTAAGATTTATATGCTAAGAGCTAATTTATGATAATATAAGAATTGAGTTACGACACTCCAATTCTTTATATTATCTGGTCCAGTTTAATACACATAACTTGTTTATGTTGTATTAGTATTTATATCAGAAGTCAGATACTTCAATGATTTGAGACACATCATTCCCGTTGAGATAGACAAATACTACAACCTATTGTAAATAAAGTATTCCATCTTTATTTACAGATTGTAAACTACTTCATTTAGACTTAGATAACGAAAAAGTCTCCTCATAATTAACACTTAATCATGTTTGCTTCTTTATACACATATAAAGTCATGGAATCTTTTTCAGATGAATAAACTATTCATCTAAGATAGTTTAATCTAGAAAATATCATAATTTCATATAAGAGAAAGTTGTTTATACTTAAAAGGGTAAAATTGGAAATCTGCTTTTTAGGGCAAAAATCCCAACAATCTTCCTCTTGTCCAAAAAGCAGTTAATAAAAATAACATACTAAAAATTCCAAAATGTTCCAAATGACCAAAATCAATAAAAGCAAAAATTAAGTGTTCAACTAATAACTTAATGACTAAGAAAAGCAGTGAAGATCATAAGCTCTCTCTTCATTATTTTCTTGACGGACTTCTCTCCCATCCTCTAGAAAGTCTCCACTTCTGTTGATAAAGGTAGTATTCGTAGATTATCTGTATAGAATGTAGCTCTTCTCATCCTTTGGATAGCCAAGCAGAAAACACTTTTCTGAATTCTTGTCAACTTCGTCTCCCACTTTCTTGCACGTGTATACTTCGCAACCCCATACCTTTAGATGCTCTAAGTTCTCCACATAGCCCATCCATATCTGAAAAGATGTCGAAGTAACTCCATCTGATGGAATGAAGTTGAGGATATACGAAGTTGTCCTTAAAGCATAATTCTAGTTTCTATAGGATAGCAGCGACTCCTTGTACATCTGCTCTATGGTTTGCTTGAGTCTGATATTGTACCTCTCAGCAGCTCCTATACGATTATGCTCATAGATAGTCGCATATTCATAAGGAATAGCAAGATTGGCTAGTGTTGGCCTCAGTAGGTCTCGAAGAGAATCCACATCTTCATGTTTGGCTTCAATCTTGAACTTCTTGACCTTGGTGTCATGTTGCATTCATACCTGTCTATCGAACTCATGGAAAGCATCTGGGACTTCATCCTATCTCTTGAGAAAATAGGCTTGACCAAAGTCTGAATATTCATCAACAAAGGTGATAAATAATATATGCTTGTTGTAGGAAACTACCTCCATAGATTCATAGATATGCACATGTATGCACTCTAAACATGCCTCAGCTTTCTCATAACTAGTAGCAAGAGGATGCTTGTACTTTATAGGCTTCTTGCAATCCTCACAGTCTATGTTGTTGTTGATGTCTACTTCAGGTAAGTGACCCAGCTCCATAAGTTAGCGAATTTCTGAGCATGGCATGTGTCTGAGTCGCTTGTGCCAATCAATGATATTGCGCTCCTTCCTGATGTCATTCACCATCTCTTGAAGTATAGTAATGCTCATGATTGAAGATGATATGCTTTGTGGCTTTAGGGTTAGGATATAAAGTCCATTCTGCATTTCTCCTACACAATACAATACATTATCATAGAAAACTTTTATCTTCTTGTCAAACTCGAAGCGGTAGCCTTCTTTAAACATCTTCAATACCGAAAGAGAATTTAAACTAAATTCTGGTATGTAATAGCACTCTTTCAAGATCATAGAGCTATTATTGATCTTGAGGTAGGCATCACCTATGCCTTTTATTCGAACTCTTCGATTGTCTATCACTTCCACATCACGACTAATATCATTTAATTGATTTGGTTTAATGAACCATTTCTTGTCGTTGCAGATATTGACACTAGATTCTGAGTCTACTAGCCAGAGATCTCTTCTATCCTCAGTAGAGAGTGATTTTCTTGGCCTCCCAAACAACTTAATTACCAAAAAAGCTCCTAACCTCTTTTTAGTATAGGTATCCTCATATTGATTGTCGTTCAAACTCTATGAAACAATATTTCTTCAAGCTGCAAAATAATAAGATTCCCAATTAGACAAAAGTCATAAAATAAATCTAATACATAATCAAATTTAATGAATTCAATTAATAATTAAATTCTGTATGTTTAATTCTCAATTAAACACATGGGAAAAATATAATCGAATACAAACATCTTTGTTTCAATTTAATTTTGTTGTAAGATAATAAATGGCTCAACAAGGGTGTTCATTATCTTAAGTATGATAATAAATACCTCAACAAAGGTATTAATTATCATGAATGAACTTTGACAAAATCACCAGCTCTTGTGATTTATCAATCAAAGTAACTGATTTAAAATCAGTAGACAATTCGTTCAAAATATTGGAGTACATTTAGAGTAAAATAAGAAAATATAAATGTTATGACATATAATCCGTAATGCCCAAGATTTTCACATACATAATAGGCCAATAATAAGCATGTTCGTATTACATAATAGACATATCATGAAACTAGTGTCAATTTTATGATAAATTGCTCATTTTGATCGTTAAATTCTTCTAATATATATTATTATATTAATGGTTGTCGAAGTGTTCCCATACAGTGTAAAGGCTCAGTATGCTCAGAGAGAGAGCTTGTTGTGTAAAAAGAAAAAAGAATACATTCATGAATAATAATACCCTTTGCACATGCATTAAAAATCATGTCTGTTGATAACTTGGTCAAATAGTAGTTTTTCAGTACAATGTATTTTGTACACTTTTTGGAGCCAAATTCACTGTGCATTCAGTACGTCAAATAGCTTTAATTTGATATTTAGGACTCATTTCTAGTGTTTTGGAAAAAATTTTCGTTCAAGGTAAGCATGAGGTGGCAGTCACTATACTGAACTGTGTTTAATTACACTAAGCTAGCTTAGATTCAGCTTAATCGCGTAATGTCATCTTTGTGCATTCTATTAATTGGGCAATTATACTATGTTTGCATCATCAATTAGAGTCTAATTGAATTTTTTTTTTATGTTTAATGATTGGTTATAGGGCGAAGTTCCACCAATTACAATAAGATTGGCCATATAGGATCATAAGTCAAAGTATGACTAGATTTCACTTTCTAAGCTAGGTTTCACCATTTTGGTCTACACTTGAGTGTATAGGATTGACCAGCAATGTGGTGAGTATGCTCAGGATGTTTTAGACTGGACACATGGAAAGTAAAGTACAAAATACCCAAAATACTCCTTAGAGTTTAAGTTATGCCATTCTTAGCCTTTAAGTATTGATTTTTGACCAAATCTGGTCACTTCTTTTCTCTTCCTCCCCAGCCAAGACTTGAACCACTCCAGCCACTTGCTATACTTCTCTCAACTGCCCTTATCCATATCCAAGAGTTTCCAAGTGGTAGAACTCAATTTGGAGCTCAAGAAAGCAAGATAGGTCGAAACTAGTCAAGGTAATTCTACTAGTTCTTCTTCCTAGGTTTTGTTTTGTTAGTTCAATTCTCCACTTGGTAATACTTCAGTAATATTTCCTCTAGGTCCTCTTGAGTCCTAAGATCAATTTCAAAACCTTAAAAAATCAGTTTTGTGGAAGTAGAAGGCAAGAGCTTCAACAAAAGTTCAAACTAGTCAAGGTAAGCTTTTTGTGGAATTTAGAACTGGTAATTTATTTCCATTGCTTTAGCTCTTTAATTAAAGCTTTTATTTGATGAATTAAGGTCTAAGGAAACTTTATATATGGCTGGAAACACAGAATTTAAGTGGAAGATTAAAGTTAGTCTTAAAGCCCCAAAGTTTGCTACTTGTGGATTCAAGTGTTTTCAAGAGTTTCCATTGTCAGAATAAGCTCCCCATACTTGTAATCTGATTTTATAAAATTGAAATGTATATTTTGTTGATCCCATGATGTAAATATATTTGTTTGTTGCTGTTTGTGACAATAGAAAAGTGTAAAAGTGGTTTTAAACTTTTTCTAAACGAAATGAATTAAACTATACCTAGGTTGCTCTAAATAATCCTCTTTGAATTGTATATGTGGGAAGTGGCTTCGTGATTGTTATTACAGGTCTTAAACCATGATTTTAATCATGTTGGGATGTCCTAAAAGTAGGGGAGGTGCTATCCAAATATTTCTAGAAGCAAATAGTACCATTTAGAAACAAATGGACTAGTTTTTATGAAAGTAGATGACATTTTGGTTCATTTTGTGATTAGGGTTCCTTCTTGTGTAAAAGCTGTGATTTTGTCTTGTACTTGTTTCTTTAAACATTTTACATTGTAGTGATAATTTCTTGCAATAAAATTGACATCAGGTCTGCCACACACCTTGCCACAGAGGATACTGACCCTTTCCACTATCTTTTCTACCAGACACAAGGTAAGTGAAGATTTATTTTAACTGCATAACAAGAACAATAGTGGATACAAGATGTTTTCCTACATGCTTATGTGTAGTATTTCAATTATATGTTATTTATATTGTTGTTGCAAAGCTTACGGAAACATAAGCATGGCATGATCATTAAGCATGATCTTCCAAGAAGTGAAGTTTTCCACACATTGGATTTAAAGTAGTACAATTGTACTAATTTTACGAGATATGTTTTAAGTACAGTGTTTAATCTGTCTGCATTGGGTAGGTATGGTTTGCACAGGCATCCTTCCCGCATAGGTAGGCACGGCTTACCGATTGCCAGGACTGAGCATTGTACTATGAGATTTATCAGGTGCATTACTTAGTCAGTCTGTGTTGGGTATGTATGGTTTACATTAGCCATGTGTTTCCTTCCCGCACAGGTGGGCACGGCATACTGACTTCCGCGAATTTGTAATGTACTCAAGGGCCTTATAAAGAAATGTTTTCTAAGAAAAGTGCATCAAAATGAAAAGTTATGAAAGAAAGAGTACAATGGGAATTTCAATAAAGTTTATGTATGAAATATGTTCACGAGCATGCATGATCTTTACTTACTGAGCATTAGCTCATTTAGTTCCTGTGATGTAGGTAAGGACATTTTTGATGTATAGAGTTACTGGTTGGCTAGCATACTTTCTTGTCGCTATGATTATACCGATGTAGACGAGCTTGACTTGTGGGCGATGTTTTCTATGTATTCTGTTATTCTAGTGTGTTGTAAATATTACTGCTGATGGCAAGATAAACTAATATGGAGGTATTAGTTGTATATTTTGTAAAGACACTTTCAAAAATTAATGCCACGTAGTATCTTTTGTTTTAGAGCTCGAAAAGTTTAATGTGGCCCATCTTTTTGCAAAACTAAAAGTATGGTTTATAAAAGAATAATGCATCCTAGTTTAATCTACATAGTCGTATAGTTAAGCCAAGGGGGCGTAACAGTATTGGTATCAGGGTAGAGGTTTAGTCATTTCTGAAGACTGCCTACATATGTATGATCATGTGATAGAAAGCTCAGTCAACTAGTAAATCTAATTAATTGCATATGTGCACTTTATTTTATTATTTTAATTTGATGCACACATTATTATTGGCTATTATATTTGTAAGGGGCCATTGTACAGAAAATTATGCCAAGGGGTAGAGGCCAGACTAGCCACCTGAGAGGTAATCAAGACAATGACAAAGATACTACTATACATCGATTGGCTGAATTAGTAGAGAGATAAGCTCAACAAATAGGGAGGCTTATAGAACAAGAACAAAGGAGAGACGAACAATTACTAGTACAAGTTGTGGCTAGACAAGAAAATCATGAACCAGCTTCTGAAAGGTTTAGAAAGAATAAACCTCCAGTTTTTAAAGGTGAAATTGATCCATTATTAGCTGAGGAGTGGATTCGGAGTTTGGAGGTTATCTTTGATTATATAAGAATCCCTAAAGAAGAGAAACTTTCTTCTGCTATTTATATGTTCCAAATGGATGCCAAGCATTGGTGGGATTCCATAAAGTCAATCACTGATGTTAACAGTTTAACTTGGGAGAGATTCAAGGAAATCTTTTATAGGAAGTACTTTAGTGAAGCTCATCGACTTGCAAAGGCAGCTGAGTTTACTAATTTGAGGCAAGGTGGCATGTCTGTGTGTGATTATATAAAGAA
>JXTB01000357.1:115672-139282 GCA_002914805.1 Parasponia andersonii
TGAAATTTCATTGGGATGATAATTGTGAAAAGAGTTTCCAAGAGTTAAAGAATCGTTTGGTCACAGCTCCTATACTTTCTATACCCACTAGATCAGGAGGACTTGTTGTTTACAGTGATACTTCAAAGAATGGTCTAGGCTGTTTTCTGATGCAAAATGGTAAGGTTATCACCTATGCTTCTAGGCAACTAAAAGAATATGAAAACAAATATCCTACTCATGATTTGGAGCTAGCAGTAGTAGTTTTTGCACTAAAGATTTGGAGACATTATCTTTATAGAGAAAGATGTCAAATCTACATACACCATAAAAGTCTCAAGTATTTCTTTACACAAAAGGAACTAAATATGAGACAGAAAAGATGGCTTGAACTGGTGAAGAACTATGACTGTGAGATTAACTATCATCCAGGAAAAGCTAATGTGGTTGCAGATGCTCTAAGTAGAAAGTCATTAGCTGCTATGTCACTTAATTATATTGATCAAAAGCATCATTTGATGGATTTGCATCGATTAGAATTAGAGATTGTGTCTACAGGTTTAATGGAGAGATTAGTAGCTTTTACGTTGCAACCTACAATTTTAGAGAGAATTAAGCAAGACCAGAATACAAATCCCTATCTAACAGGTTTAAAGACTAAGATAGAATCCGAAAAGGAGGTAGCCTTCCAGATTTCTAGTGATGGTGTAATCAAATATAGAAATAGACTATGTATGCCAGACGGAACAATTAGAAAGGAACTATCCCATCGGTAACACAATCAAATCAGCAAGCTACTTCCTATCACCAACCATAATCCGACAAGACTTACACACACTAGACACATCGGCTACTCTTCCTATAGGTGTACCCAATGTTAATACATGATCCAAATCAGAAAATTCCAACCCCAACAGTTGAGCAAACAATAAGGATATGAATGAATGAGATGTACCAGTGTCAAACAAAACATGTGCCCAAGAGTGTGAAATAAGAATCATACCGTCAACAACTCCTAGGTCGGTGCGATCCTGAGTGTCCCCTACCCCAGTAAAAGCATAGGCTTGGCCAGTCACCTTCCATTTCCCCTTGTTGCTCCTTCCTTGGCCAGAACGGCTACTGCTGGATCCTAGACCACTACTACCATATCCACGCCCACTCTGACTCCCTGAGGCTTGAGGAGTCAGAAAACTTTGAGAAAAACCCAGGGGGAGGTACTGATGCTGATAAGGCTGAGGGGAAGTAAAAGTATGCGAAGCGCCCTGTGACTGTTGCAGCCTTGCTTGAGTGGAAGAAAGAAACTCGAGTGTTATGGGATCTTGTTTGCCATGACTGACGAGGTGAGGATAGATGATCAAGACCTATGGATTCCAGTGGTGTGTGAGTATTCGGAGGTGTTTCCTGAAGACTTACCGGGATTACCACCTGATAGGGAGATCGAATTCTGTATTGAACTAGTTCTTGGAGTTCAACCAGTTTCTATTCCAGCCTATCGCATGGCGCCTGCTGAGATGGAAGAATTAAGAGAACAGTTATACAATTTGCTTTCCAAGGGCTTTATTCGTAGTAGCACTTCTCCTTAGGGTGCTCCTGTCTTGTTTGCGAAAAAAGCTGATGTTTCGTTGAGACTTTGTGTGGACCACAGGAAGTTGAACCAGTTGACAGTGAAGAATAAATATCCTTTGCCAAGGATAGATGAGTTGTTTGATCAACTCGGTGGTTCAAGGTTCTTTTCTAAGATTGATTTGAGATCCGGTTATCATCAATTGAACATAAGGGAGGATGATATACCTAAGATAGTGTTCAGAACCCGATATGGTCACTTTGAGTTTTTGGTGATGCCGTTTGGTTTGACAAATGCTCCCGTAGCTTTTATGGATCTCATGAATTAAATCTTTAGGACGTGTTTAGATCGTTTTGTGGTTATGTTCATCGATGACATCCTGGTGTATTCCAAGACTCAAGAAGACCATGCTAAACATCTGCGGATAGTACTTAAGTCCTTGAGAGATCATCAGTTGTATACCAAGAAATTGAAGTGTGATGTTTTGATGTCGGAAGTGAAGTTCTTGGGGTATGTGATTTCTCACGGAGGTATTTCAGTTGATCCCGCTAAGATAAAAGCTGTTCTGGAGTGGGAAAGACTGAGAAATATGACGGAGGTACGTAGTTTCCTTGGTTTGGCAGGCGACTACCGTCGTTTTGTGCAAGATTTTTCAAGGATTGCTTTGCCTTTGACGAAGTTGACTAGAAAGGACGTCAAGTTTGTTTGGGATCATGAATGTAAAGAAGCTTTTGTTAGGTTAAAGTAAAGTTTGATCACTGCACCTGTTCTTACTGTTCCTGACAGTAACGAGCCTTATGCGATGTATACCGATGCTTCAAAGACGGGTTTAGGATATATCTTGATGCAAAATAGTGGAGTTGTGGCTTATGCTTCTCATTAGTTGAAGCCACATGAAAGGAACTATCCCACCCATGATCTGGAACTTGCAGCAGTGATATTTGCCTTGAAGATTTGGCAATGTTACTTGTATGGTGTGAAGTTCGACATATTCTCCAATCATAAGAGTTTGAAGTATCTCTTTACCCAGAAGGATTTGAATTTGAGACAACGAAGATGGCTTGAGTATATGGAGGATTATGACTTCAACCTATAGTATCATCCTGGTAAGGCTAACGTTGTAGCCGATGCACTGAGTAGAAAGCCTTATGGTGCACTAGCTGTATTGGTGTTTGAAGATTGGAGGAACTCAGTTGTGATTGGTGACTATAACTTGCAGTACTTCAAGAATGAAGGAGTTGCTTGCCTGAGCAACATTGTAATTTCACCATCTCTTCTCAAGATTGTTCAGCAGAGTCAGTGGCAAGACAGGGAGTTGAGGACAACCTAGAACTGGCTTCATAATGTTGAATAGTTAGATGGTTGGAGCACTAACAGAGAAGGGTTTTTGCTTTTCAGTGGGAAGTTGGCTGTAACTGATGACCCTAATCTTTGAGAAACCATTCTAACAGAGGCTCACAAATTAAGGTTCACAGTACATCTGGGTAGTACTAAGATATACCGAGACTTGAAGTGGCAGTATTGGTAGAAAGGTATGAAGAGGGCTGTAGCTACTTTTGTGGCTAAGTGTTCGACTTGTCAACAAGTCAAGGCTAAACACCAGAGACCAGCTGGACTACTTCAGTCGTTGCTAATTCCAGAATGGAAGTGGGACGAGATCATGACGGACTTCTGACCAGTTTGCCAAAGACCTTGAGGAAGAACGACACAGTTTGGGTGATAGTCGATCGGTTGACGAAGAGTGCTCACTTTATACTGATTCGGATTGACTACTCTCTCACTAAGCTCAGTAAACTATATGTGGAGAATATCATACATTTGCATGGTGTGCCTTTAAGCATAATATCTGACAGAGATCCAAGGTTCACTTCTAAGTTTTGGAGAGCCTTGCAAAAGTGTTTGGTACGCAGTTGGATATCAGTACAGCTCACCATCTTTAGACAGACGGTCAGTCTGAAAGGACAATTTAGATTCTTGAGGACATGCTACGTTGTTGCATACTGGACTTTGGTGGGAACTGTGATGATCATCTTCCTTTGGTGGAATTCGCTTATAACAATAGTTACCAGACCAGTGTGGGTGTGGCTCCATATGAGGTGTTATATGGGAGGTTATGTAGATCGCCTTTATGTTAGGTAGAATCCAAAGAGCGTGTTATTCTTAGACCTGAGTTGATTAAAGAGACTACTGAGAAGATCAAGGGTATCCAAGAGAGACTCAAGGAGATTCAGAGTCGTCAGAAGAGTTATGCTGACCCTAAGAGGCGTGAGGTAGAGTTCGATACCGGTTATTCAGTATTCTTAAAAGTGACTCCAAGGTGAGGTGTGACAAGGTTTGGGGTGAAGGGTAAGCTTGCTCCAAGGTATATTGGTCCCTTTGAGATCACTGAGAGAATTGGACTAGTGGCATATTGCTTGAATCTACCTGTACAGTTGGGTCACATGCATAATGTGTTTCACGTGTCGATGCTGAAGAAGTACACACCGGACCCATCTCATGTTGTTCAGTACGTGCATGTACCGATCCAAGAAGATGTGTCCTATGAAGAGCAACCTGTTCATTTGTTGGCTAGAGAGTTGAAGGTGCTTCGCAACAGAGAGATTCCACTTGTCAAGGTGCTTTGGGAACATCACAAGGAAGACAAGTCTACTTGGGAACTCGAAACGTAGATGTACGAGAATTACCCTCATTTGTTTAACTTTCAGTTAGAAGTTATATTGTGATGTAAACCTTGACTTGTATTTTGAATTTCGAGACAAAATTCCTATAAAGAAGGGAGAATGTAAAAACCTGGAATTTTTTAGGGTAATTTGGACATTTTACCAATTTTTCGGATATAATATTAGGGGGATTAATTTGTAAAAATTTTGTGCGGAAGGACTAAATTGTACTTTTTGGAGGACTAAATTGATAGAGATTTAAAATTTGGAGACTTATGTGCAATTTTTGAGAAATTACACAGCCCCATTCAAAATAGGCCACATGGCCTGTTCACCCTCATTTCTCTCTCTCTCTCTCTTCTCTCTCTTTCTCCCTGATGTTCTCTCTCTCTCGGACCCTCTCGCTCGTCGACGTCAGACCGCGCAGAAGCTGCCGCTGCCGTCGTCTACTTGTGCGACCAACTGGCGAGGCCTCCTCGTGCGATGCCGAAGCTTTGCCGCCCGTCCCCGGTTGCCGCCACCACCTGCAACGCCGGAAAAGCTCCAAAAGGCAAATTCAGATTTTTGGCCGCTAGCGATGATTCAGCCACCATTCAACCTCTAACCGGACCCATTGGATTTGGATCGTCACAAGGATCATCAAGTTATATATATCTTAACCCCATTTTTCCTGGATTGAAAGTTGCCATTTTTGGGTATTTCGAGTTTAAGTTTGACTTTTTGATCTAGCTACTGGATTGTATTTTTGTTGTCATATTTGGATTGTACTCGAAAAATAGAGAAGTTTGATATATATATATATTGCCTATGTTTGGTGACCGACACAGAAATCGAGATCTGACGGTCAAGATTTGCCTCATTTTGCATGTCACCGGCCCGGTGTGGGCCAGGACCCAAATTGGTCAAGTTATATGTCTAACCTAGCTATTTTGGATGCTAGGAATTCAGTGAAGAGGTCCGTTTGCGGAATTGAAGCTCCGGTGAGAAGTTGGTTTTTCACAAGAGGACGAACGAGGGCTTGGAATTAGTTCTTGACCCTCTGGGCGATCGTCAACCACACCTTGAGGATTCAATAGCATGGTATTGCTATTCAAGCGAGGTATGGATTCAGTTACCTCTGTTTTGTATCGTTTTCGAATAAAACTTACTTTCTGCAACATATGAGAACACATGTGATTTCTAGACTATTTAAATATATGTGATCGGAATTGGTTGTAAGAGATATATACTGTACTGCTTTGGGAATTTCTAAGCATAGGTTATTTTGGCTATATTAAAAATAGGGCGATTATGCTACCTATTTTTCTATAAAAACCTAGTATTCTAATTTTACCGAAAAACCAGACCATAATTATTTTCACACTTCAGTTCTATATTGCACGTGTCATAAGATCATACATGAGTACCGTGTTAGCATCGTGGGTTTACAGAGTGGTGCTGCATGCTCCACCATCGGTGTAGAGTCCGTAAACCTGCGCGGGGTTTTGTTACTTCTGACTACCTCCCCATTTGGCAGGTGTAGGCAATTCGATTGCCCTCCAGGTTTGGTAGGCGACACATGGGTGTCCCCTTCGGGTATGGGCTTAGGTATCAGGCAAGCTGTTAGGCATACTTGGTGCCATCATCCTGGGTTTCCACAGATGAGAGGATGAGAGCTCAAGGGTATGGGTTGATTTGTGTCATGTGCATATGGATTGGATGGTTTTGAATACATTGCTTTATATATATATATATATGGATTTCTGGTTTGGATTATATATATATGGATGTTTTGGACTAAATAACCATGCAGAAATTCCCCATCACTAAAATATTTTCGATCGAGGTAATTATTTTTTCTACAAGGCATTTTATGCTCACCCCTTCCTCAGGTGGTGAATAGTGCGATATTAGTGATAAAGAGGAGTAAGAGGTCATCTTAATTGCAGTTTGTCTCTTGGTAATGCCAAAAGCTTGTTGTCTTGGTGTTTGGATTGTTTGGGATTTGTATTAGCATTGAACCAAGATTACTACTTTTCTGATTTCGTCTGTTAATTTATGTATGCCATTCTGGGATTTGACTTTTGTTGTGGATGATGGTGATGCTTGAACTTATATTTGATTTCATGTTTTTCAATTATGATTCGGTCTATGTTTAATGGTGTATACCAACTGTGGGAGTGGTTCACGGGATGAAATTCTAATTATTTTATTTAAATGGACCGTTTTATAAAAATTAGAACTTTTGACACTTTTCAAATAAATCTAGGAATTTCCTACCTTTGTGAAATTCCCCTTCTGCCACTAGCCCAGGTTTTGGGTCATGACATCAAGTCCCAAATATATCTCATATTCCTCTGTGTACTGTAAAGGTCCTCCCCATACCGCTATCAGAGTGTTCCCATAGGAACTAAGCAGTGTCCCCGAAGGAACCCATAATGACCTGACTTTTTGGACCGTTAACTACTTACCTTCTTAGCTTACTTATTGAAAAAAAGAAATTTAGACGTTGAAAATTCATGACAATTTTTTTTATGCTTTTATTTCTTTTTAAGAGATTTATATTCATAACTAACCATTTAGTTAAATTTTGAAAACAAGTAAATGCTTCTTAATGGTTAAGTATCATTTATTTAAATTTGATTATAAACTTTTTATTAAGGTGATTTAAATAATACTCAACCATAAAGGGCTCCCAGGTGAGGAGGTGAGTCACATATAAACCACTTCAGTCCTAAGCTCTTCTTAGATAGTTTAGGTCCGTTTGACAGAACCCTTGTGTTTTGCATTTATTTAAATCAAAATATTTTCTCTTTTAGATCTTTTGAAAAACATTTGTTTAACTTCTATTAAGTCAAAATACATTTTCAAGTTCAATTTAGTTCAACCATGCATTACGAAATAAAATGCCAAGTTATAAGTACATTTTCAAACAACATCAAGCTTATATAATTGAAATTATTTGTCTCATAATAAGAACATATGCGGAAGTAATTTTAATAGCAGTATTCCATTGTCCGTGCCTCGCATTCATCCCTGCTTCGATTCTAGCTAACCCATCAATCAAATCAGATTTTTCTTTCCTTTGGTACTTATAGCATGGATACTCATAAAATGTGAGCTTTTGCTCAGTAAGTACAATGTAATTCTCATAAAACATTTTACTTATAAACAAACAATGTTTTATGAAAGTCCGGTTATACTATTTTATGAAATATTACTTTATTATAAGATATTGTATCATAATTTTATCTCGTTCTTGATTGTAAAGTCTTTCATCTTTCTTATGGGTCCTGGTATACGTACTAAGTGTGCACTACCAAATGAGGAACCAGGGGAGCGACCCAACTGAAAATACCCACGGTCATAATCTTAACATACTTTTCCTCGGGAATCCTCGCTTAGGAGATGTCAGTCTTATTTTCCCTCAGATACCCTTACCTAGTCGAGGTTGGTATGACATTTTTAAATTCTTTATCTTATTTAGTTTTTCTTAATATGAGTAGGTACGCTTCAATGAACCCAAACTTATATTCCACTATCATAGCATTTCTTTTGTTAAAGTATGTTGAAGTATTTTCATGGTAATATTGTAAAGTAAGTATACATCATTATTTTATAGCATAGGAAATAGATCTTTATAAGAATACATTATACATAGGCCATACAATAATAATATAAAGGCGAGTTAACACATGAAATAATTTCAAATATATCATACTACAAACATGAAATATTTCAAATCATCCATGCCATAGGTGAAATTGTACTTACCTTATAATATGATTGTCCTAGTTCCACTCGTTAATTACGTATATCTAGATCGAAGTTTGTCCTGACTTATACATACTCTATTTATTAGAGTAATTTAAAGTGGCCTTATACTTTTTTTAAAACTTCTAATTATTTAGTGGGCTTAAAATATTTAAGACTCAGTCTTGATTAAGTATAAAAATTTACATTTGAGAAACAATGTCATGTTATATTCATTAACTAATTTATACTTTCAACTTAGATGGATGATATTTAATTCTCCTTAACCTTGATCATAGTGATCTTTTTAATCTATCAATCATTTGGTTGTTGATTTGAATAATATCATCCTAAATCAGTTCAGTTTCCTTAATTATATTTCTTTTCATCAAATACTATGAATTATTCTTGATTAATTTCTTTATTCGTAATTTAGGGTCATAATATGATAAGTGAATTAAACATACTAAGGGCTACACAAATTTAAAATCTAAAATCATACTTAGACTAAATATTATTTGGTATTGATCACACTTTTTAGGCCTATAAATAATTTAGGAAAAATATAATTAGAGGTATACATTAGTTATTTCCTATAATTGAGTTCATGTCTTAAATTTAAGTAAACTTTTTCTTATCCCAATTAGAGATCTAAAATAAATTTTTCTATTTATTCTTATACTGAATTTCCAACCCAAAATTTTACGTTTTATAATTTATATTTTTGCCCATAATCTTCAGATTTCTAATATTTATCCCCTCCAATGGTAAATATTGAGCTATATCTTATTTTTTTTATTAAAGATTCTTCCTTTATTTACTTTTACACTTTAATACAGTCTTAAAACTGCCTAAAATAACTTTCTCATATATTTGACCAATATTTTGTCAAAATTACGCTTTTGACCCAAATACTCAAAGTTTTTACATTTTTGTCCTTCCAACTTTTGGTCAAACATCTTTAATTTTTGGAAAGCATTTCTAATGGGTAAAAATCTATTCTTAAGGATCTAAGTCTAAATCATTAAGCTTGGTTTTTTTTCATGCATATTTTATTTTAGAGTCTTACACTTAAAAATCTTCCACGTTTTGTATTTAGTCATTTTGATTTTACTATTATGATTATTATTTAGCCTTTATTATTATGAAGTATTCATATTTAGAGGCTTAAGAAATCAACAAAATAAGTTTAAACGTAATATAAATTATATAACATCTAAAGTAGGTCGAGTATGTTATTATCCATTTATTCTTTTATATAATCTATTTAAACACATAACAAGCAAGGTTAGGGAATATTTACCTTTCAAACTTAAATCTTCTTTCTTACGTCTCCACCACAAAACTAAGCGCTCTCTTCTCTTGATTATAATTCTTAATTTCCAGAGTTGATGGGTATAATATTATAGCTCTTGTAGATTTGGAAGAAAGTGAGGTAGAAAGATTTTTTTTTTTTTTGAGAAAGGATAATTGGAAATATGAAGATAGTTTTGGCTAAGTAATTAAAGGGTTAAGTATAGATTTGAATTGGCAAATAAAGGATCTATTTATAGGCCATCTATAGAAGATACCCAATAATACATATTTTCACATTCCATCAAATAATCCACGCACCATTATTATCAATTTGTCAATATATCTTCTTATCTTACTCCATTATCTTATCTTTTACTTTATTTTTTTACTCATCTACTGCTTTTGTCTCTAATCTTTCCTCTTTTTCAATTATTTGGAATCCAATACCACTAGCTCCCAAAGAAAGTTTCCACTATATTAATCTTTTTCATACCTTTTGAATTATTTTTGAGACAAAAGTTACTAATTATTTTTTCTATGTCTTCTACTTTGAATTATGACCACTAATTTCAAAAGAACATTTCTATTATCATTTTCATTTTTCCTACCTTTTGAATTACCTACTAACTTTATCCCTTCGCTTTTCTATTCCATTAATTTAAAGTTATTACTTTTCTAAGGTAAAACTTTGTTACTCTTCATCTTTTTCTACAACTTATTTTCCAGCCTTAGATTGATTTATCTACTTAATTCTTTGTATATTTAAATCCTAGTAATTCAAATTATGGCATGGTACTATTTTGGTGCAACCATTAACTTTAGGTTATAAAATGTAACAATTTTTAATGTGACATAAACGTGTCACATTCTTAATTAGGTTATATTGATGTACATAATATAATTATTATAGAATCAATTTATTATTAAGGAAAACTAACTTAGAATTTCTAAGTTAAAACAATGATTAACTATGGTTTTGTCACGTAATAAAATTTAACATTAAAATAATACTACACACATAAGTATTTTCATGTATTGTAGATTAAGTATTCTATATTTCTAAGCTGATTTCTTAAACTTAGAGTATAAATTTTACTGATCCTATTATTTATTACGCTCATCTGGTGGCTAGTACTAATGACACATAAGTATGCAAGTGGTTTTACTAAATTGAAAAAGCATTCAAGTGCTCTTATGTGTATTTATGGGAATAGGCTTTTTATTTTTTATTACAGGTTGAAAACTATGATTTTAAATCATGTAGGAATGTATTGAAAATAGGGGAAGTGTTGTCCAAATATTTTGAAAATAAAATGGTACCATTTATAGGCAAAGGGATTAGTTTTACAAAATTATATGTCAATTTAGCTCATTTTTGTATTAGTGAACTAGTATTCATATTTTAATACTTTTGAAAAGTTTTTCAATATTAGTTATTGAGTACCAAGTACCTTAAGTGATATGTACACTTCTGAATCATTTTAAGATCAAGTTTCAAAATTTGATGAAAGTTTTGATTTCGATCTTATTGAAGAATCTTGATGTATTCTTTTAGAAAAATGTGCATCTTGAATAATAATAATTTATGACAAGTGATTAATACACTAATCTCTAGAGGATACTAACCTTTCTCACAATCCATTTCTATTCAAGATATAAGATAAGTAAATACTTACTACTACATTACAAGAATTACATGGAACATGTCATTATATGAAACTTACTCATTCTTGAATGTTATGAAATGGCATGTGTATGGCACGTCTTATATACAAATTGAGAATTTCATTACAGAATATTTAAAAGTGAGTACCACTATACAAATTTTATAAAATAAGTTTTAATGGCAATTACTAGTTTGTCAGAGCTCGGTAGGTAAGTCTGTTGATATAGACTCTCCAGTTGAAGTGGAACTTGTGAATTTTATGATGTATCTCGTTGAAGTGGGACAATATTAGTGTAGTGTGGGATACCCTTTTGATGAGAGAAGGATTTTTCAAAAAGCTCACACGACAATCGTATCTTATTTTTACTTTTTGATTGAGCTTCTACCCAATGTTATTACGACCTATCGACTTACATGACTAGAAATGTGCAAAGGACTCAGATATTTAAGAAAGAAAAGTGTACAATGGGAACTTGATGAGACTTTAAAGTATACATGAGCATGCATAGTTTTTACTTACTGAGACTTTAAAGTATACATGAGCATGCATAGTTTTTACTTACTGAGCTTTAGCTCATTGTAGTCTTGTGATACAGGTGATGAAGCACATTTTGGTGTTAACTAGCTAGTTTCCTAGCTTACCTTTTGTTTTCATGATCATATAGATGTGGACGAACTCGACTTATGGGCGACATTTTTATTTTGAGATATTTTTATGCAATGTAAATTCTACTGCTGGTGGCAAAATGGACTAGTAAAAACCACTTTTTATTGTATATTTTATAAAGACACTTTTAACAAGATATGTTATGTTGTTGCTTTTATTTAAAGATTTTAAAAAGTTCAAATTTGCTCATTTTTTTTTATAAAACTAAAGATAAGGATTAAGAAAGAATAATACTTCATAGTTTGACGCATATGACAATATAGTTAAACTATGGGATATTACATGTCCTAATCATCTGCAGAAATCTCCTCTTTCTTAAGGAGGACAACATAGGAGCCAGTCAGGTTTTGTTTCTTATCAGAATAATCAAGTAAGGCTAGAAGAGTCACAGGGTATTTCATAGAATTTTACTTCCTCTCAACTTAATCAGCATCAGTACCACCCTCAGAACTACACTAACAATTTTCAGACTCCTCAAGCTTCAGGGAGTCAAGGTGGGCTTGGGTATTGCAATAGTAGTCTAGGATCTAATAGCAGCTATCCTGGTCTAGGGAGAGGCAATAGGGGAAAAAGGAAGGTGAATGGCCAAGTCTGTGCTTTTACTAGAGCTGATGACACTCAAGATTACACCGGTTGAGGTTTTGTTGATAGTATGATCCTTATTTCATACTCTTGGGCATATATTTTATTTGATACTGGTGTATCCCATTTATTCATTTTCTTATTGTTTCCTCAATAGAGTTGGTGATGGAATTTTCTGATTTATATTATATATTGATGTTGGGTAAATCTATGGGAGGAGTAGCCGATGTATCTAGTGTGTGTAAGTCTTATCGGGTTGTGGTTGGTGATAAAAATTGCTTATTGATTTGATAGTGTTACTAATGGGACAATATGATGTGATACTCGATATGGATTAGTTGTCCAAATACCGAGCTATTGTGGACTGTCATACAAAGCGGGTGACTCTCTTTTCTAGTGATAGACATCCCATTATCTATCAGGGTAGATGAGTTTATTAAAGCCTAGTCCTTTTATGAAAGCATGCATGGGTGGAAGGAAGAGACTTGCATATTATGAGAACTTATTTGCCATTAATGATAAGGTGAGAACAGATGATCAAGGCTTATGGATTCTGGTGGTGAGTGAATAGTCAGAGGTGTTTCCTGAAGACTTACTAGAGTTTCCAGTAGACAGGGAGATCGAGTTTTATATTGAACTAGTTCCTGGAGCTCAGCCAATTTCTTTTCCAATCTATCACATGGCACCTATAAATATAGAAGAATTGAGAGAATAGTTAGATGGTCTTATTTCTAAAGGCTTCATTTGCAGTAGTATTTTTCCTTGGAGTACTCCTGTTTTATTTGCAAAGAAAGCTTATGAGTTGTTAAAGCTTTGTGTGAACTATAGGAAGCTGAATCAATTGAACTTAGTGTATTTCAAGACTTGAGAAGAGCATACTGAATACTTAGAGATAGTACTTGAGACTTTAAGAATTCATCATTTCTATGCCAAGAAATCGAAGTGCGACTTTTGGATGTTAAAAGTGAAATTCTTGGGCTATATGATTATTTCAGTTGATTTTGCTAAGATTAAAGCTTTTCCAGAGTAGGAAAGACCTAAAAATATGATAGAGATACAGAGTTTGACAGGCTACTAATGTCATATTGTGTAACATTTCCTGTGAATTGCTTTGCCTTTGACCTAGTTGACCAATAAGGATGTCAGGTTTGTTTAAGATCATGAAAGTGAAGAAGCCTTTGTTAGATTGAAGCATAATTGGACAACTGCACCTGTTTTTATTATTCTTGATAGTAACAATCACTTTAATGACAATCATTAGATGTGTGACAAGGATAGAAACTACTTGCTGGAAGCATACCCAAAACTAATAATACACAAATAATTGGATACTATTCTATGATCTACAAAAGTAGAATATTCATATATATGAACACCATAAAATAATCCACTTGGTTAGGGTCACCATTGAATGGAAATTCAATATTTTTAAAGGAAGATATAGAGATACCAACTAATAATAAAAAATTTTAATGCTGCCACATGTGGTATATCAATTATTATTATTCAATCAAATGTTGGCATACATGGTATATTAATTATTATTATTCAATCAGTATATAATTTGTAAAAATCTGAATTTTTGAAGGGCAAAAGTGTCATTTCATGAATTTTTAGAATAAAATAAAACATAATTTTTCAAAATTTCAGATTCATTAAAGGGGGATTTTATTGAAAGGATTCTCTAGAAACAGAAAATAAATGGCAATTTTGGAGGGATTAAATTGTAAGAATTTCAAAAAGTGTGAACTAAAGTGAAATTTTGAAAAATTACACAACCCTTAAGTGGGTGTTGTCATGACGTGAAATCCAAGGTCGTGACTTTTAGTAATCTTAAGTAAAAATAGAAATAAATAGTAATTTCCAAACTTTCATAAAAATCGAGTACTTGAAATTTAAGTTTTAGTCCTCTAAAGTAAGTAAATTTCAAGTTTGAACAATCTAGAGAATCTTAATCTTATCCACTAGTTTTAAATTTCCAAGAAATTCTTTATTTTTAAAAAAAAATCCTAATTAACATATTTAGAAACTTTTATCAATTCACGAAATTTATTGAATGAGTTCAATTTAAAATACTAGGCCCATTGTTCAAATAATTCACATAAAATCATCTCTCTTTCTGAGTACTCGATTTCATATAGAAATCTTCCTCATACATTCACTCAGTAAATATACTAATATTGGCTGAATAAATTTGACTCAAGAAAGAGAAAATGATACTAATGAAGAGGATTGGAACTGTAAGCATATGCCAAACATACTTGCCAAGCCACCAGAATAATGACTACAAATTAAATCGATACCTAAAAAGGGGAGGAAGTAGGGGGATGAGCATAAAATACCCAATAAGATACCCAATTACCTTTTTGACAAAATATTTATTTTTATGTTCCCTGCATGGTTAGTTGTTCTGAAAACAATTCACAACATATCTAATTAAAAGTAAGTTGAAATCATCAAGGAATCATATTCAAAATCAATAAAGAGAAATCATATAAATAATCCATAATGCACATGTCACAAATCAAATAATCCTATGAGCTCACATCCTCTCATCATGAACCAGAGTAACTCGTACTACATGTACTAAGTACTCTCTGCCTGATACCTAATTCCAGAAAACCAAATAGACAACCATGTGTCTATGCCTACTGAACTAGATCGGTAACTGAATGCCTATACCTACCAAATGGGGGAATTAGAAAATCCAGCGTGGGTTTACGGGCTTTCATTGAGGGCAAGAATAATGGTTGCCCACTAAACACTGCGATGTCTAAGATGGACCTCATGTATCATCCTATAGTATATGCAATATGACGAGTAGTAAAAATAACCATGCAGTAAATATCCTAGACATGCTCTAATTTTTAAATAAAAATCTACTTTATACTTTAAAATCCAACAGTATAATTTGAATGGTTTAATAAAATCCCAGGTATAAAACTTGTACCAAATCATACATAGAATATCCAGAGTAGTTCACAATATTTAACAAATTCATAGTTCTCTAAAATAATTATTCAAAATAATTTAATAAAATAAATTCATGAAATTTCACTTTTCACAACATATTCCAAGTTTTATTAAAAATAATAAAAAATAAGGTAATTGAATCCCCTACCTTGATATGGTTGTTATACTAGGCCAATGACACTTGAAGAATATCATGTTGGTCACTTGGATACTCGAATGTTTGTTTCTCGGTCTTAGTCCAGTTGAAAAAGTGAATTTTCCACCGGAGCCTCAGATGGAGAAATATAGGTCAGCACTAAATTCAAAGTACCCAAAAATACTAGATTAGATATATACTTTGTCCAAGTTATGTCCTATTCTAGGACCCACTCTGTAGTACTAAAAAATAATACTATTCACAAGCTTCGGAATTTGTGCCATTTTGAAACATAGCAATATTATATATCAAAATTCATTTTTTGACCTTATTAAATCCAAAATTGAAATCAAAAATCAATTTCGAGATTTCGAACGTTAAACAGGCTCTAAATATGAGAATTACAAAAATGTCTCTTTTTGGAATTAATTTGAAAAATGTCTACCTTTTCCAAAGTATTTAGAACAATATCATATTTGTTGTTTATTTAAATAAATAACACTTTTCTAAAATATTTCAGAACATTTCATTATCATAAAATTATTTAGAAAAATGTCACTTTCGAAAGTATTTGAAAAAATATCAGCTTTTCTGATTATTTGTAAAAATATCATTTTTACATAAATATTTTAGAAAATAACAGTTTTCGAAGCTCAGCCCAAGGCCCACTTTGAATAGTAACAGACTTCAATCCTATACTATTTAGTTTTATAAAAATATCACTTTTGTCCTGAATTAGAAACATATCATGTTTTTCAATTTAAGATTTCTCTCTAATTGGATATTATTTTAACACAACACTACTATATTTATATATGATTCAATTTCCTTTTCCACCTCATATAAATTTTACGGCCATAAGAACAATTTCACAAAAATAATTGTATTTATGCTACAAATTAGTTTGTAAAACAAATAAATAAACTTAGAAATCAGTTTACCGGAGTTTATTTGCCAAAAGAGGTCGACGCCGGTCATAGAGGGAGAAGCTTGGGATTGCTATCTATGGGTGGTGGCTAGTTTTGCTAAAATTTACAAAGAAGAAGAAGAAAAAGAAGGAGGAAGAAGGAAGGAGAAAAAGAAAAGGAAAAGGAAAAAGAAAAAGAAAGAGAGAGAGAGTGTGTCGGGTATATTTAGAAAATTAAGGGAAAATGGTATATTTAAAAAATTAAAAGTGGGTCTCACCACTAAATTGAAATATTATATATTTATATATTTTTTTATTAATTTTTTTGAAAGAAAATGGCAAGAATACCCTTGAATAATTAGGGTTTTTAAAGGTGTCATGCTCCCCTCTTCTTTTTCTCTTTCCTTTTTTCTCTCTCCTATCTTCCGTGTTCTCTCCTAGCCTAGCCGACAAAAGTAATCCTTGCAATGGGTCTTTCCTATTCGACATCTTCTAGCGATCGACGATGGTTGCCACCAACTGGATTTGAAGTGCCACCTGGCCTGGACCTCGCTTCTGAGATTGATTTGGGAGCCGTCAAAGTCCTATACACCATCAGTAACGGAAAATAGTCGCACAGAAAGATCTACCACTAGTTGTAACACCCCCTAGTTTAACCATATTATCATATACAGTCAAACTATGAAGTATTATTCTTTCTTAAACATTATCTTTTGTTTTGATAAAAAGGTGGGCAATTTTTTTTTTTGAACTTTCTAGACTTTTAGGACAAAAGCAACTGTATGACATTTCTTGTTAAAAGTGTCTTTACAAAATGTACAATCAAAATAGGTTTTCACCAGTCGATTTTGCCATCAGTAGTAATATTTACATTACACCAAAATATCTCAAAACAAAAAATTTCGCCCACAGGTCAAGCTCGTCTACATCTGTATGATCACGGCGACAAAAGGCAAGTCAGGCAACCAGCTAGTCAATACCAAAATGTGCCTCCTCATCTGCATCACAAGACTAAAATGAGCTAAAGCTCAGTAAGTAAAAACTATGCATGCTTATGTATTCTTTAAAGTCTCATAAAGTTCCCATTGTACCCTTTTCTTTCTTAAACATGTGAGTCCATGCATTTTCCTTATAAATTATTCTTAGTTGCACCCCTTAGAGCATTGCTTGTCCCGTAAGTCGATAGGCCGTGATAACATTAGGCAGAACTCTGGCCAAGAGTAAAAATATGGTGCGACCGTTGTGTGAGGTTTTTTTTTAAAAAACTCCTTCCCTTATCAAAGGGACATCCTATATCACGCAAATATTGTCCCGCTTCAATGAGACACATTATAAGATCCGCATATCCCGCTTCAACGGGAGAGTCTGCATCAACAGACTTACCTATCCAGCTCCGACAGACTAATAATTGCCATTAAAACTTATCTTATAAAATTGGTACAACGGTACTCATTTTCAAATACTCTTATAATAAAAATCTCCATTTGCATGCAAAACATGCCATGCTCATGCCATTTCATAACTTTCAGGAATAAGTAAGTTTCACATAAATACATCTTCCATATAGTTCTTGTGATGCAGTTGTAAGTCTTTACTTACCTCGTGTCTTGAATAGAAACTAATAGTGGAAATGGTCAATATTCTCTAGAGATTGGTGTGCTAATTACCTGTCATAAATTACTATTATTCAAGGGGCACATTTTACAAAAGAATGCATCAAGATAATTGAACAAGACCGAAATCAGAACTTTAACCAATTTAGGAAACTTAATCTTAAAATCACTCAGGAGTGTATAAATCACTTAAAGTACTTAACAGCTAATGACTAGCATTGAAAAACTGTTCAAAAGTAGTAAAATATGAATGCTAGTTTATTAGCACAAAATGGTCCAAAATGGCACATCATTTTGTAAAAACAAGTCCATTTGCTCCTAAATGGTGCCATTTCATTTTAAAAATATTTGGACAGAACTTCCCCTATTTTAGGGACATTCTCACATGATTAAAATCATGGTTTTAAATCTGCCATAACAATTAACAATCCAATTCCCACATATACATATCAAAGAAACATCTAAGATAACATTAAAGCATGTTTCAAATCTTTTTCGGTTTAGATAAGTTGAAAATGATTTATGCACTTGTCTATGGCTACAAACAGCAATTAAATCAATGAAATAAATAATGGAATCCATGACATATCCATTGCAAGTTGAGAAAATCAGATTAGAAGTATAGAGAGCTTAATACACCCACGGAAACACTTGAATACACAATTAATAAATTTAGGGCTCTTGGTGTAACTTGCATTCTCTAATTAAATTTTATATTCCAGCAATAGATAAGGGTTTCTAGGACCATTAATAATCAAATAATTACTTTGGTTTAAGGGCTAACACAAAAGAAATTAACTATAAGTTCAAATCATACATAATGCTCACTTTGACTAGTTTGAGCTTTTGTTGGAGTTTTTTGCCTTCTACCTCCACCAAACTGATTCTCTAGATTTAGAATTAGATTTTTGGACTTAAGATGACCTGAAGAAACCATTATTCAAGTGGGAACAAGTAGAGAATTGAAATTAAAGGACAAGACCTAGAAAGAAGAACTTAATAGAATTATCTTGACTAGTTTTGGTATATCTTGCTTTCTAGGGCTCCAATTTGAGTTCAACCACTTGGAAACTCTTGGAAATGTTTGAGGGAAGTTGAGAGAAGTCAGAAAAAGCATTGGAGAGTTTTAGGCCATGGCTGGAGAGAAAGGGAAAGCAATACTTAAAGGCTAAGAATGGCATAACTTAAATTCTAAGCGGTATTTTAGGTATTTTTCTCATTACCCTCCATGTGTCAAGCTCTAAAACATCCTTAGCATACTCACCACGATGCTGGTCAATCCTATACACCCAAGTGTAGACCAAAATGGTGAAACCTAGCTTAGAAAGTGAAATCTAGTCATACTTTGACTTATGATCCTATATGGCCAATCTTATTCTAATTTGGTGGAACTTAGCCCCATAACCAATCATTAAACATAAAAAGAAAGTCCATTAGACTCTAATTGATAATGCAAATAAAGTATAATTGTCCAATTCATAGAACGCACAAAGATGACATTACCCGATTAAGCTAGCATAGTGTAATTAAACACAGTTTAGTATAGTGACTGTCATCTCGTGCTTACCTGGAACGAACATTTTTGAAAATGCTAGAATAAGTCCTAAACATTAAATTAAAGCTATTCGATGGGCTAAATGCACAGTGAATTTGGTTCTGAAAAGCATGAAAGATGCATTTTACTGAAAAACTACTATTTGACTAAGTTATCAAAAAGTACGATCTTAATGCATATGCACATAGTATTGCTTTCATAATTATATTCTTTGTTCTTTTAGCACATCGAGCTCTCTCTCTGAGGATATTGAACCTTTACACTGTATTGGGATACTTCAATAATCATTAGTGTAATAATATGTATGTAAATGCACATAACATAATGAATGAGTATGTTACTACAAAACTAGTATTGACGACTTCTAGATGCCTAATATGCAATTAGAACTTATTTATTATTGGCTTAATATGCATGTGAGAATCTTCCACACTAGTGCCGAAATCTAACTCTTTCGATTGCTCTCAATGCAAGGAATCGTTTAGTAAATGTCTCAGGACTTGATTTGAATCTGTTAGAAATTTGGTATACTGAATAGTTATAGATGTTATATTTTGTACAACAACTTTTTAATCCAAATATTTGATCATCAAATTATTGTCATTTTTTAGAATGTACGCATGAAATGATGAAGAATGACATATATATTGATTATGTTTCATAATGGGCACAAAAAATAGGATTGAACGGCTCAGATTTCACCATGTTCTGCATGCTAACAGTCAAGTTTTAGCCCAAATTTTAATTAATCAAGTCAAATATCTAATAATTTTTGAAGTTAGGAAATCAATAGTGATATATGTTTTTCCAATTGAGGCTTTGTTTGATTGTTGACCATCCAAAGCAAGCCAATGATGGCTTGGGATCGATTCCCGACCATTTGAATGATCATCCTATAATACCATAAATATTTTATAGTATGGTATCACTATTTTGGTGAGGTAAGGACTCAATTACTTTAGTTTTATATTAATTTTGCATAAAAAACTATGTTATGTTCCATATTGTGGTTTTTGTGGAAATTAGAATATATTGAACTTTTGTGATGGAAATTGATTTTGTGAAATATATTAGACTGCTTTGGGATTTTCCTTGGTGGATGTTATATTCTGGTTATATCAACACTATAGCTATTATAGTTTCTGCTTTTTTAGGAAACTAATATGGGTGTTTTATTGAAAAACTAAAGCTAGTTTGAGACCTAAACATTGGCATGGTTGTTTTCACATATTAATTCAGAGAGTATGTGTTACACAATTATACATGAGTATTGTATTAGCATCATGGGTTTATAGGTAGAGTTATATGACCCACTATCAGTGCAGAGTTATACGACCCACCATGTGGAATTTTCTTCTTATCACCTCCTAAGTTTGGTAGGTATAGGCAATACAATTGCCCTCCAAGTTTGGTAGGCGATGGGTGTCCTCAGGCATGAGTTTAGGCATTAGGTAGATTGTGTGGTATCTGTAGTACCAGCATCTTAGTTTCCGAGATGAAAGCACATAAGCTCATAGGTATAGGTTGTTTAGGTCATGTGCTTGTGGATTGATTAGTTTTGATGACAAAGTTTTCATATATATATATATGGATTACATATTCTTGAATAGCTATACATGTATAGTTTGTAAATATGTTTTAGATTAAACTAACTATATAGAAACTATATATCATATAAAGCTTTTCAATAAGGTAACTATTTACCTACTAGGCATTGTTATGGTGGCACATATTAAACTAACTATATAGAAACTTTCTATCATATAAAGCTTTTCAAATAAGGTAACTATTTACTTACTAGGCATTGTTATGCTGGCCTGCCACCTTCCTCCCTTAGGTGTGTCTAGTACGACATCAATCATCAAGAGGATTACGAGGCTATGTTTAGATCATAGTTCGTATCTTAGTAATGCTAGAAGTGTAAAAACCCAGAATTTTCGAGGGTAATTTGGACATTTTACCAATTTTTCGGATATAATATTGTGGGGATTAATTTGCAAAAATTTTGTGCTGAGACACTAAATTACAATTTTTGGGGGACTAGAATAATAGAGATCTGAAATTTTGGGGACTTATGTTCAAATTTTGAAAAATTGCACAGCCCATTTAAAATAGGCCACGTGGCCTATTCACTCATTTTTATCTCTCTCTTCTCTCTCTTCTCCCCTGACTTCTCTCTCTACATTTCTCGGCTGCACCATCGGAGGAAGCCGCCGAGCCACTGCTAGCCACCGTCCGCCCGCACCACTGACTGGTGAAGGGTCCCCATGCCGTGCCGAAGCTCTGCCGCTGCCATCGTCCGCAACGCCAGAAATCCGCCAAGAGGCAGAATCGGTTTTTTTGTCACCGGCAACGATTCCGGCCACCATTTGACTTCAACCAGCCCCGTTGGATTCGTCTCGTCTCAAGGATCATCAAGGTATATATATCTCAACCCCATTTTGCCCGGATTGAAAGTTGCCATTTTTGGGTATTTTGAGTTTAAATTTGACTTTTTAATCCGGCCGTTGGATTGTGTTTTTGTTGTCATTTTTGGAATGTATTCAAAAAATGGAGAAGTTTGATATATATATATATATATATATTACCTATGTTTGGTAACTGGCACAGAAATCGAGATTAGACGTTCGAAATTTACCTTGTTTTGCTTGCCACTGGCCCAGTGTGGGCCCGGACCCGAATTGGATAAGTTATATATCTAACCTAGCTATTTTGGGTACTAGGAATTCAGTGAAGAGGTCCGTTTGTGGAATTGAAGCTCCGGTAAGAAGTTGATTTTTCGCAAGAGGACGATCGAAGGCTTGGAATTGGTTCTCGACCCTCCAGGCGATCGTCAACGATACCTTGAGGATTTGATAGCGCGGTATTGCTATTCGAGCGAGGTAGGAACTTAATTACCTCTGTTTTATATCGTTTTCGAATAAAACTTACTTTCTGCAACATATAAGAATAAACGTGATTTTTAGACTATTTAAATATCTGTGATGGGAATTTGTTGTATAAGATATATAACTGTATTGGTCTGGCAATTTTCTGAGTACAGGTTATTTTGGGTATATTAAAAATAGGGCCATTATGCTGCCCGTTTTTCTATAAAAACCTAGTATGCTGATTTTACTAAAAAACCCGAGCATGACTATTTTCACACTTCAGTTATGTATTGCACGTGTCATAGGATCATACATGAGCACCATGTTAGCATCGTGTGTTTACAGTGTGGCACTGCGTGCCCCACTGTCGGTGAAAGTCTGTAAACTCGCGCGGGATTTTGTTACTTCTGATTACCTCCCCATTTGGCAGGCATAGGCCATTCGGTTGCCCCTCCAGGTTTGGTAGGTGGCACATGGGTGTCCCCTCTGGGTATGGGCTTAGGTATCAGGCACGCTGTTAGGTATACTTAGTGCCATCATCCTGGGTTTCCACAAATGAGAGGATGTAAGCTCATGGGTATGGGTTGATTTGTGTCATGTGCATATGGATTGGATGGTTTTGATTACACTACATTTATATATATATGGTTTCCAGTTTGGATTATATATATATGGATGTTTTTGTAATGCCCAAGATTCTCACATGCATAATAGGCCAATAATAAACATGTTCATATTGCATAATAGACATATCAAGTGACTAGAATTAACTTTACAGTAAATTTCTCATTCTTTATTGTTAAATACTTTCAACTGTGTTATTGTACTAATATTGGTCGAAGGGTTCCCGTGCAGTGTAAAGGCTCAGTACCCTCAGAGAGAGAGCTGGTGTGTGAAAAGAACAAATAATATATTCATGAATAATAATACTATATGCACATGCATTAAAAAAAAAATGTCTATTGATAACATAGTCAAATAGTAGTTTTTTTGATAAGATGCATCTTTCATGCTTTTCGGAGCCAAATTCACTGTGAATTTAACACGTCAAATGGCTTCAATTTAATATTTAGGACTCATTTCTAGCATTTTCAAAAAAAAAAAAAAATATTCATTCCAGGTAAGCACGAGGTGGCAGTCACGGTACAGAACTGTGTTTAATTACACTAATCTAGCTTAGGTTCGGCTTAATTGCGTAATGTTAATTTTGTGCATTCGATTAATTAGGCATTGATACTATGTTTGCATTATTAATTGGAGTCAAATTGACTTATTTTTATGTTTAATGATTGGTTATGGGTCTAGGTTCCACTAGATTACAATAAGATTAGCCATATGTGATTATAGGTCAAAGTATGACTAGTTTTCATCTTCTAAGCTAGGTTTCACCATTTTGGTCTACACTTGGGT
>JXTB01000357.1:147009-219004 GCA_002914805.1 Parasponia andersonii
AAAAAGTAATGCCGCGTAGTTTCTTTTGTTTTAGAGCTTGAAAAGTTTATATTTGGCCCACCTTTTTGCAAAAACTAAAAATATGGGTTATAAAAGAGTAATGCTTCCTAGTTTGACCTACACTGTCATATAGTTAAGCTAGGGGGTGTTACAGTTTTGGACTAAACTAACCATGCATGAATTCCCCATTACTAAAGTATTTTCGATTGAGGTAATGGTTTTTCCTACTGGGCATTTTATACTCACCTCTTCCTCCATTTTTCTGGTGGTGTCCAGTGCGATCTTGGTAAACAAGAGGAGTAAGAGGTCATTTGGATTGCAGTTTGTCTCATGGGAATGCTAGGAGTCTGTTATCATAGTCTTTGGACTATTTGGGTTTTGTATTAACATTGAACCAAGATTACTGCTTTCTATTTTGTCTGTGAACTTGTGTTTGCCATTCTGGTATTTAACTTTTGTTATGGATGATGGTGATGTTTGGATTTATATTTGAGTTAATGTTTTTCAATTATTATTCGGTCTATGTTTAATGGTGTATACAAACTGTAGGAGTGGTTCACGGGATGGAATTCCAATTATTTTATTCAAATGGACAGTTTTATAAATGCTAGAACTTTTACCACTTTTTCAAATAAATCAAGGGTGAAATTCCCCTTCTGCCACTGGCCCAGGTTTTGGGTCGTGATAGAAATTTTTGGTTTCAGAGCTTTGAATTTAACAGCTCGGATGTATCACCATTAAATTGGATTGAAGTTGATTTTATGACAAGCATTCATCATTATCACATTAACAGTTTGGCATATTGTTTCAGACTTGTAAGGATGCCTCCTAGAAGAGTTTCGAGACATCAGCCGGATGCTGAACCTACTCGTCTGGATTTCACTCATCTGATTGAAGCGATGCAACTGGCATTTGTCTAGATGAGCAATCCAGATTATCAGCCTCCAGCTCTGAGGGAACATTAGTTGGATCAGGCTGATCACCTCCAACGGTTCATGCGTCTCTAGCTAGGGCAGTTTGATGGTAGACCAGAAGCTCTCACAGTAATTGCTTGGTTACGTGAGATGGAGAGGTATTTTCGAGCCCTGGTACTCTGGTGGAGTTTTGGGTTGTGTTTGCCATTACCCGTTTGATGGGAAGTGCCATTCATTGGTGGGAGACAGTGGAACGGATGTAAAATGTAGTGGGCTTGACTTAGGAAGACTTTGAGCAGATTTTTAAGGCCCAGTATGCCAATGAGGATCAACAGGATGAAGTTGTGAACTGGTTTGAGACATTGACTCAAGCTAATAGAACGGTGAATGAGTACCTAATAAAGTTCACTAAGTTGGCAAGTGTTGCTCTCGGATCGGGTACAAGTGAGAAGTACCGAGTTGCCAAGTTCAGGAGTCATCTAAATTGGAACAGTTTCAACAGGATTGGTATCGAGACTTTCCATACTCTTCCTGAGATTGCAGTGGCTGCCCAGTGGGCAGAGGCCATCGAAGAAAGTTTGGATTTCAGGAGGAACTAGTGGAGAGGTAATGACAGGAAAGCCACCAGAAGGAACCAGGGGCAGTGGTCAGCCCAGGGTATTCCAAGCAGTGGGAGCTCAAACACCAGCAATTCTTCTGGGGGTGGTAGAGGTAGTCCGTATGGAGGATGTTTTGTTTGTGACCAGTAGGGTGTCATCAGAAGAAGGAGTGTCCTAACTATCTGCAAAAATCTCCTCTTTCTTAAGAAGGACCGTAGAGGAGCCAGACAGGTTTTGTTTCCTATCAGAACACTCAAGCAAGGTCGCAATAGTCACAGGGCACTTCGTAGGCTTTTGTTTCCCCTCAGCCTTATCAGCATCAGTATCACCCTCAGGATTTTTCTCAGAGTTTTCCGATTCCTCGGGCCTCAGGGAGTCAGGGTTGGCATGGATATGGCAGTAGTGGTTCAGGATCTAGCAAAAGCTGTCCTGGCCAAGGAAGGAGTAATAAGGGGAAAAAGAAGGTGACTGGCTAAGCCTATACTTTTACTGGGGCAGACGACACTCAGGATCGCACCGACCGAGGTTTTATTGACAGTATGATCCTTATTTCACACTCTTGGGCACATGTTTTGTTTGACACTGGTGCATCCCATTCATTCATACCCTTATTGTTTGCTCAAATGTTGGGGTTGGAATTTTCTGACTTAGATTATGTATTGACATTTGGTACACATAGGAGGAGTGGCCGAAGTGTCTAGTATGTGTAACTCTTGTCAGATTGTGGTTGGTGATAGGAAGTTGCTTGCTAATTTGATCGTGTTGCCGATGGGACAGTATGACGTAATACTCAGTATGGATTGGTTGTCGAAGTATCGAGCGGTTGTGGACTGTCGTACAAAGCGGGTGACTCTTTTCCTAGTGATGGTATCCTATCATCTATCAGGCTAGAATGAGTCCGTTAAAGCCTAGTCCTATTCTAAAAGTGTGCTTGGGTGGAATAAAGAAACTTGAGTGTTATGGGAACTTGTTTGCCATGGACGGTGAGGTGAGGATAGACGATCAAGACCAATGGATTTTGGTGGTGTGTGAGTATTCGGAGGTGTTTCCTGAAGACTTACCGGGGTTACCACCAGATAGGGAGATCGAGTTCTGTATTGAACTAGTTCCTAGAGCTCAGCCAGTTTTTATTCCAGTCTATCGCATGGCACCTGGTGAGATGGAAGAATTAAGAGAATAGTTAGATGATTTGCTTTCCAAGGGATTTATTCACAGTAGCACTTCTTCTTGGGGTGCTCCTATTTTGTTTGCGAAGAAAGCTGATAGTTTGTTGAGACTTTGTGTGGACTATAGGAAGTTGAACCAGTTGAAAGTAAAAAACAAATATCCTTTGCCAAGGATAGATGAGTTGTTTGATCAACTCGGTGGTTCAAGGTTCTTTTCTAAGATCGATTTGAGATCCGATTATTATCAATTGAAGATAAGGGAGGATAATATACCTAAGACAGCATTCAGAACTCGATATGGTCATTTTGAGTTTTTGGTGGTGCCGTTTGGTTTGACAAATGCTCCCACAGCTTTTATGGATCTCATGAATCAGATCTTCAGGCCGTTTTCGGAACATTTTGTGGTTGTGTTCATCAATGACCTCCTGGTGTATTCTAAGACTCGAGAAGAGCATGCCGAACATCTGGGGATAGTACTCAAGTCCTTGAGAGATCATCAGTTGTATGCCAAGAAACTGAAGTGTGACTTTTGGATGTCGGAAGTGAAGTTCTTGGGGCATGTGATTTCTCACGGAGGTATTTTAGTCGATCTCGCTAAGATCGAAGCTGTTCTGGAGTGGGAAAGATCGAGAAATGTGATGGAGGTACATAGTTTCCTTGGTTTGGCAGGCTACTACCGTCGTTTTGTACAAGATTTCTCAAGGATTGCTTTGCCTTTGACGAAGTTGACCAGGAAGGACATCAAGTTTGTTTAGGATCATGAAAGTGAAGAAGCTTTTGTCAGGATGAAGCAGAGTTTAACCACCGCACCAATTCTTACTATTCCTGACAGTAGCGAGCCTTATGTGGTGTATATCGATGCTACAAAGACGGGTTTGGGATATGTCTTGATGCAGAATGGTCGAGTTGTGGCTCATGTTTCTTATCAGTTGAAGCCACATGAGAGGAACTATCCCACCCATGATTTAGAGTTTGCAGCAGTGATCTTTGCCTTGAAGATTTGGCGATGTTACTTGTATGGTGTGAAGTTCGACATATTCTTCGATCATAAGAGTTTGAAGTATCTCTTTACCCAGAAGGATTTGAACTTGAGACAGCGAAGATGGGTTGAGTATATGGAGGATTATGACTTCGACCTATAGTATCATCCGGGTAAGGTAAATGTTGTAGCCGATGCACTGAGTAGGAAGCCTCATGGTGCACTAGCTGCACTGGTGTTTGAAGACTGGAAGAACTCAGTTGTGATTGGTGACTATAACTTACAGTACTTCGAGAATGAAGGAGTTGTTTGCCTAAGCAATATTGTGATTTCACCACTGTCCAGCAGAGTCAGTAGCAAGACAGGGAGTTGAGGACAATCTCGAACCAGCTTTAGAATGGTGAACAGTTAGATGGTTGGAGTACTAACAGAGAAGGGTTTTTGCTTTTCAGTGGGAAGTTGTGTAATGCCTAAGATTCTCACATGCATAATGTATCTTTGATTATATAAGAATCTCTGAAGAAGAGAAAGTTTCTTATGCTACTTATATGTTCCGAATGGATGCCAGGTATTGGTGGGATTCTATAAAGTCAATCACTGATGTTAACAGTTTAACTTGGGAGAGATTCAAGGAAATCTTTTACAGTAAGTACTTTAGTGAAGCTCATCGACTTGCAAAGGCAGTTGAATTTACTAATTTGAAGTAAGGTGGCATGTCTGTGTATGATTATATAAAGAAATTTGATGAACTATCCCGCTTTGCTCCTCATATGGTGAGTGCCAACGAGTTGAAAGTAAACTAGTTTCTACAGGGGCTCAAAGCAGAAATATATAGGGATATTAAGATGTCTATAGGAAAAGGTGCACCTTACACAGAAGTTGTAGAGAAAGCCCTTAAGGCTGAAGAAGCTGAACTGAAGGTGGTAAAGGCACTAGAAATTAGAAGAAATATAAATATGGCAAGGAGAAATGAAAATTTCGGAAAAGGTACTCAATCAAGAATTGATGGTGGCAAAAGGAAATTTCCACAGGGTCAGGGACAAAGACAAGATCCTTCAAAGTACCCAGCAATAAATAAAAAAATGCAATCTACTCTAACTCAAAAAGTTACATGTCCCAAATGTGGAAAGCCTCATAAAGGTGAATGCCTTTTTGGTAGTAGAGCGTGTTATACCTGTGGCAAGACAGGACATTATTTTAGAGACTGTCCCTCAACCTCTGGTGAATAAAAGAAAGTTCTAGCTCGTGTATTTACCATGATTGTGACAGAAAGCTCAGTCAACCAGTAAGTCTAATTAATTGCATACGTGTACTTTATTTTGTTATATAAATTTTGATGCACACAATTATTATTAGCTATTATGCATGTGAGAATCTTAGGCATTACAAGTCGGCTATAGCTAATGACCCTAATCTTCAAGAAACCATTCTAACAGAGGCTCACAAATCAAGGTTCGAAGTACATCCAGGTAGTACCAAGATGTATCGAGACTTGAAGCGGCAGTATTGGTGGAAAGGTATAAAGAAGGATGTAGCTACCTTTGTGGCTAAGTGTTTGCCTTGTCAACAAGTCAAGGCTGAGCACCAGAGGCCAGCTGGATTACTTCAGCCATTGCCAATTCCGGAATGGAAGTGGAATAAGATCAGGATGGACTTCGTGACTAGTTTGCCGAGGACCTTGAGGAAGAATGACATAGTTTGGGTGATAGTCAATCGGTTGACGAAGAGTGCTCACTTTATACCAATCCGGATTGACTACTCTCTCACTAAGCTTAGTAAACTATATGTGGAGAACATCATACGTTTGCATGGTGTGCCTTCAAGCATAGTGTCTGACAGAGATCCAAAGTTCACTTCTAAGTTTTGGAGAGCCTTGTAGAAAGCATTTGGTGCGCAGTTGGATATCAGTATAGCTCACCATCCTGAGATAGACAGTCAATCTAAAAGGACCATTTAGATTCTTGAGGACATGCTACGTTGTTGCATAGGGGACTTTGGTGGGAACTGGGATGATCATCTTCCTTTGGTGGAATTTGCTTATAACAACAGTTACCAGACCAGTGTGGGTGTGGCTCCATACGAAGTGTTATATGGGAGGCCGTGTAGATCGCTTTTGTGTTAGGCAGAACCTAAAGAGCGTGTTACTCTTGTACCTGAGTTGATTGAAGAGACTACTGAGAAGATCAAGGGTATCCAAGAGAGACTCAAGGAGATTCAGAGTTGTCAGAAGAGTTATACTGACCCGAAGAGGCATGAGTTAGAATTCGAAACTACTGATTCCGTATTCTTGAAAGTGACTCCAAGGCGAGGTGTGACAAGGTTTGGGGTGAGGGGTAAGCTTACTCCAAAGTATATTAGTCCCTTTGAGATCACTGAGAGAATTGGATCAGTGGCGTATCTCTTGAATCTACCTGCACAGCTGGGTCACGTGCATAATGTGTTTCACGTGTCGATGTTAAAGAAGTACACATCGGACTTATCTCATGTTATTTAGTACGTGCATGTACCGATCCAAGAAGATGTGTCCTATGAAGAGCAGCTTGTTCACTTGTTAGCTAGGGAGTTGAAGGTGCTTCACAACAAAGAGATTCCACTTGTCAAGGTACTTTGGGAACATCACAAAGAAGATGAGGCTACTTGGGAACTCAAGACAGAGATGTACGAGAAGTACCCTTATTTGTTTAACTTTCAGTTAGAAGTTGTATTGTGATTTAAAACTTGACTTGTATTTTGAATTTCAGGATGAAATTCTTATAAGGAGGGGAGAATGTAAAAATCTGAAATTTTTTAGGGTAATTTGGACATTTTACCAATTTTTCGGATATAATATTGTGGGGATTAATTTGCTAAAGTTTTGTCCTGAGGGACTAAATTACAATTTTTTGGAGACTAGATTGATAGAGATTTGAAATTTTGGAGACTTATGTGCAAATTTTGAAAAATTGCACAGCCCATTCAAAATCGGCCACGTGGCCTATTCACTCATCTCTCTCTCTCTCTCTTCTCTCTCTTCTCCCCCAACTTCTCTCTCTCTCTCTCTGCGTTTCTCGGCCGCACCCCCGGAGGAATCCGCCGAGCCGGCGCCAGCCACCGTCCACCCGCGCCACCGACCGGCGAAGGGTTCCCGTGCCGTGCCGAAGCTCCACCACTCCTCGCCAGCCGCCACCGTCGCCTACAATGCCGGAAATCTACCAAGAGGCCGAATCGGTTTTTTCGTCACCTGCAACGATTCCAGCCACCGTTCGACCTCCAACCAGTCCCGTTGGATTCGTCTCATCTCAAGGATCATCAAGGTATATATATATCTCAACCCTATTTTATCCGGATTGAAAGTTTCCATTTTTGGGTATTTCAAATTTAAGTTTGAGTTTTTAATCCGGCTGTTAGATTGTATTTTTGTTATCATTTTTGGAATGTACTCAAAAAATGGAGAAGTTTGATATATATATATATTGCCTATATTTGGTAACTGGCACAGAAATCGAGATGAAACGGTCGAGATTAATCTTGTTTTGCGTGCCACTGGCATGGTGTGGGCTCGGACCCGAATTGGACAAGTTATATGTCTAACCTAGCTATTTTGGGTGCTAGGAATTCAGTGAAGAGGTCTATTTATGGAATTGAAGCTCTGGTGAGAAGTTGATTTTTCGCAAGAGGATGATCGAGGACTTGGAATTGGTTCCCGACCCTCCAGGCGATCGTCAACGACACCTTGAGGATTCGATAGCGCGGTATTGCTATTTGAGCGAGGTAGGGACTCAATTACCTCTGTTTTATATCATTTTCGAATAAAACTTATTTTCTGCAATATATAAGAATAAACTTGATTTTTAGACTATTTAAATGTCTGTGATGGGAATTTATTGTATGAGATATACACTGTATTGCTCTGCGAATTTTCTGAGTGCAGGTTATTTTGGGTATATTAAAAATAGGGTCGTTATACTGCCCGTTTTTCTATAAAAACCTAGTATGCTGATTTTACCAAAAAACCCGAGCATGATTATTTTCACACTTCAGTTATGTATTGCACGTGTCATAGGATCATACATGAGCACCGTGTTAGCATCATAGGTTTACAGTGTGGCGCTATGTGCCCCACCGTCGGTGAAAGTCCATAAACTCGGGTGGGGTTTTATTACTTCTGATTACCTCCCTATTTGGCAGGCGTAGGCAATTTGGTTGCCCCTCCAGGTTTGGTAGGTGGCACATGGGTGTCTCCTCCGGGTATGGGCTTAGGTATCTGGCAGGCTGTTAGGTACATTAGTGCCATCGTACTAGGTTTCCACAGATGAGAGGATGTGAGCTCCTGGGTATGGGTTGATTTGTGTCATGTGCATATGGATTGAATGGTTTTGGTTACACTGTTTTTATATATACATGGATTTCCGTTTTGGATTATATATATATGGATGTTTTAGATTAAACTAACTATGCAGGAATTCCCTATCACCAAAATGTTTTCGTTCAAGGTAATGGTTTTTCCTACTGGGCATTTTATGCTCACCCCCTTCCTCCATTCCTCAAGTGGTGTCCAGTGCGATCTTAGTGATCAAGAGGAGTAAGAGGTCATCTGGATTGCAGTTCGTCTCATGGTAATACTAGGAGTCTGTTGTCGTAGTCTTTGGACTATTTGGGTTTTGTATTAGCATTGAATAAAGATTACTGCTTTCTATTTTGTCTGTGAACTTATGTATGCCATTATGGTATTTAACTTTTATTATGGATGATGGTGATGCTTGGATTTATATTTTAGTTAATGTTTTTCAATTATTATTCGATCTATGTTTAATGGTGTATACAAACTGTGGGAGTGGTTCACGGGATGGAATTCCAGTTATTTTATTTAAATGGATCATTTTATAAAAACTAGAACTTTTGACACTTTTCAAATAAATCAAGGAATTTTTTACCTTTGTAAAATTTCCCTTCTGCCACTGGCCCGGGTTTTGGGTCGTGACAAGAAGTTTGGGTTAAGCTTTACTTTTTATGGTGTTTGGATTATGTAGATTCAATTAACATTGAACTAAGATAACTACTTTCGATTATGCATGTAAACTTTATATGCTATATTAATACTTGATATAGTAGAAGATGATGATACTTAGACTTATATTTGATTATAGACTTTCATTTATTAATCAATTTATGTTTAATAATATATACGAATTATAGGAAAGATTCACTAGCTTGAATTCTAAATATTTTCTAAAAATGATATTTTATAAAAGTGAAATTTTTTAGATATTTTTACAATAAACTAGGGAATTTTGAATTTAAATGAAATTTGCATTCTATTACAAATTTGGGATTTGGATCGTAACATAATTAGTGCTTACCACATATAAATTTATAGCATTCATCATTTAAATATTGACAAGTCACGTGTCATGAAAGTACGTGTTAAAAAATTTCAATAAGAGTTGGTATTTCTTGCATATTTTTTTTCTGATAGAATATGCATGATCAGCAAATAATCATTTAATTCGATTTTTTTCAAAAGAAATTGATAGAATTTATGTTTCGTATATAAATTGATTTTTTAAAAAATGACATGATTGCTAATCTTCTACGCTTGTGTGTGACGAACATCATAACATATTAGAAATGAAATTGTTGTACGGTCTAAAATCCTAAGGTTGCATATGATGTATATGCGACCTCCTCTGTGAAGGATATGTACGACCTTCCACATATAGAATATATGCGACCTCGTCTGTGATGTTTACATGCGACCTTCTCCGTGATGCTTGTGTGCGACCTTCTCCGTGATGCTTGCATGCGACCTCTTCTGCAGATTTTTGTGCGACCTTCTCCGTATAGTTTTCCTTAATAAACAGGGAACCCATAGGAAAAAGGGAAACACGAAAACACTATAGAGGAAACCTACAAGAAGAGGGAACTAGGTAAATGCAGTAAAGGAAACCTACAAGGAAAGGGAAACTGAAGACTCCTATTTGCGAGTAACTAAGTTATCCTTTTCGAGTAGTTATCTAATTGTATTGTTTGTAATTATCCAGTTATCCGTTTTGAATAATTATCCAATTACTTAATTGGATAATTACCCAATTGTATAGTTACCCGTTTATTCAATTAAGGATCCTAGAGACATAAGAAACCTAGGGGGATAGGGTCACTACCATCTATATAAAGGGGGGCTCTATGTTCCGAAATAATGACATACACATTCTGGGCAGAAACAAGTCAGAGAGAGTAGAAGTTAGAGCAAATACACGCTTAGGGTGGTCTAAGTCTTGAGCGTTCTCCATTAGCATTCGAGTATTGTACCCTTGAACATTCATCAATATAGTGAGAAAACAGTGGACGTAGGCTCATCTTTCTTGGAGCCGAACCACTATAAATCCGTGTCTCTTTATTTGCTTTGATTATTTACCTCAGTTTACACAAGCCACATCTCTTAATTATTCATAAATTTATTGTTGATAAAACCTCCATCAACAGAAATATAGAGCCACAAGATATGAAAATCTTTTTAAAGACCTATTCAGTTGAGCTGGATGACAAAGATGTTTTGGATCTTATGCCGAGAAATATACAGCCATTGGTAGTTGAGATTTGTCTCACCGTAGTTGATTTCATTTCTTGTCTGCAAAATCTTTTTTTTGAACATTTTTAATTGGTTTTTTCTTTTTCCTCGTATTGGATCGTGAGATACACAAATTTTAGTGGTTGAGGTTTCATTTCACTATAAAGTTTTCTTGTGGAAATTCATCTCAATATAATTTATTTCATTACTTGTTTGAAATCCTATTATTAGAATATTGTTTATTGGTTCTTTTTCGTAGTGGTTTGTGTACTATACAAATGTGAGTAGTTGGCAATCAAAAATAATGTGAGTAGTTGAGTTTTAATGTGAGTAGTGGTTTGTTGTATTTATGATCTCTTTTTATCTTTATTGTTTTTATGGAAAGGATTCAATGACACACCAGTGCCACCATGTTTCACTGGGTCTACATCCTTCTTTCTCTTTATTGAAAAGAGGTAATGATCACGAAAAACGAAATAAAAAAGAAGAGGAAGAAACGAATCTGAGAAAACATATATTCATAAGATCGATATTCTGACTGTAATTAAAATTAGGACTAATATATAGCTAGTTGATGAGCCTTGGGCCCTATTTTAGTTGGTAATTAGTTCAAACGATCACAATTAGAACTAGGCAAAGATACCCAATAATTGCCCCTATCGAAATAAAAATTCGGAGAGATATTATCCTAAAATATTAAAATTTTTAAAAAATGGCATGGATGGAGACATGTCATCCGAAACCAAGTGAACTTTATTTTAATGATTTGTTTTATTTTAACTGCTATTTGTTTTTTTTTTTTTGTGAATCGTGCTTCACGTAGAGAATTAAAAAATGTCTGATGTTATAAGTATTCACATCCGCCTTTTTAGCACGTCATGATCACCCAAGAAATAATGTTCTTCTTCGTTTTAATGTTTCACATCTCTACATTATTTTCTACATTTGAGAGGTATCCATCCCTTAGAACTTTTATATATATATATATACACACACACACGTATACATAGATTGTTAATATATAGGTAATTTATTTTTTTATTATTTTTTGATATATAAAAAAACATGTATTATTAATGTTCTTTATTTTTTTATTTTTTATAATAAAAAAATATAAATGTTAAATTTTCAAATTGAAATTGATATCTATAGTTATGTTCCATAAATAAATAAAAAAATACCTATCCCATATATATATATATAATATATAAGATCTTACTGACATAGTCAAAACAAAAGCACACGCGTAGAAACAAAGATCATCAGCTCGAGAAAAGGCCAGAAAAGAAGAAATCGGATCATGGCGCATATCTTGGTGATACCATATCCAGCTCCAGGACATTTGCTCCCTACGATGGAACTAGCTAACCAACTATCAAACCGTGGGTTAGCCATTACATTTGTAATCACACCTAAAATCCTTCCTCTTCTTCAACCACTTCGCTCTGTTCATCCTCGCGTTGAAACCCTAATTCTCCCGTTCCCTACACACTCGGCCATCCCTGCCGGCATCGAGAACATGCAAGAACTCCCCTTAAGTTTTATCCCCAGCATCATCTCCGCCTTTTCCCAACTCTATGACCCCATCCTTCAGTGGTTTCTTTCCCATCCTTCTCCTCCTGTAGCCATAATCGACGACTTGTTTTTCACTTGCTGGACGTACCCATTGGCCTGCCGTCTTGGCATCAGGCGGCTAGTATTCGCTCCCTCCCATGCATACACTCTGGATGCATTGTGGAGCTCGGTATCCAAGAAAGGTGATGAAGTTATCAACGATGATAAGGTGGATTTAGTAGATCATCATGACGTTCTAAAAGCGGATGTGAATGCTTATAACATTGCAAGCTGGGGAATTCTTCTCAATTCATTTCCTGAATTGGATGGCGAGATGTTAGACCACTTCAAGAAAAATGTCTTAGGCCATGACCGGGCTTGGAGCATTGGTCCATTATTCTCCTTCCCAGTCGAGATCAGCCAAAAAATTTCTACAGACAATGTTATGGAATGGTTGGACATGTGCAAGGAAGATAACTCTGTGGTGTACGTGGGCTTCGGGAGTCAAATCACATTGACAGGAGCTCAGATGGAGGCCCTAGCTGATGCAATCGATAAGAGTGGGGTACGGTTCATTTGGACCGTCAAAGAGCCCATGAAAGGAGTACAAACGGGCGGAACCGATGACAACAGTGTGGTCCCTACCTGGTTCGAAGATCGTACGGCTGGGAGGGGTCTTGTGCTTAGGGGTTGGGTCCCACAAGCATCGATCCTCAGGCATCGCGCTGTAGGTTCATATTTGACGCATTGCGGGTGGAACTCAACATTTGAAGGGCTTCTTTCTGGTGTCCTACTGCTTGCATGGCCCATGCAAGCAGATCACTTCCATAACGCAAAGCTATTGATTGATAAGCTCGGTGTGGCTGTGAGGGTTTGTGAGGGTCAGGGCACGGTGCCAGACCCAACTGAGTTGGCTAAGTTCTTGGCCGAGTCAGTGGGTCGGTCTTGGCCTGAGAGGGCTCGTGCGGTGGAGTTGGGTAGAGTGGCTTTGAAATCTATCAGTTCAGGTGGGAGTTCTTATATGGCGTTGGATTCATTGGTTAAGGATTTGTCGGCTAAATGAAATTTTGCACAAAGAACTGGTACAAATTGACTAAAATAAAAGAAACAACTTCTTAATTCCTAGCCTTTGAAAAATAAGTTTCTGTTTGAGAATTTTTGTTTTTCCTTTTATTGTGTAAGACACTTTTGGTGCTTTAATAAGAAATTGTTGGCGACTGTGTGTTTTTGTTTGAGGTTTATTATGAATCAAGTGATCGCAAAAGCCATGTATGATCACAAAATAATATTCTAGATCGATTGTTGGATCATATATTGATTACATATGTCAGAATAAAATTTATATGACTATAAGCGATATGGCAATGTGTGGTAATCTAGCTGATCATTGTACTGAAGTATTATACATGACAACAGCTTTGAGGGTCAGTTTGTATGTTTAGGAATGAAACACATGCATGTATAATAACTTACTTTCGTGTCTGTGGGAGTTGGTTGGGACAGATGTGCAAAAAATTGTTTTATTCCATATACATTGAATATTTGATATTTGCAATATTGAGATATTTATTCATGCAGAATTTTGAAAATGTATGATTATATTGCTTATTGAATGTTTAAAAGGACCTTTGATCTATCATAAAGTATAGAAATTGTAGAAATTGTACAACTAATTGTTTTCCTATTTGAGACATAAGTCTCCATAATGCATGATAATCCATAGGAAAACTTTGGGCGCTTTTGTAATACCCACAACCTTTTATTTATTTATTATAATATCATTTTTTATATTAGTGGTGGAACCCACATTTTTTTAAAAAAGTAACTTACCAGAAAAAGTCGTTTTTAGAAGATTTTGAATTCTGTCCGATTCGTAGGCTCATTTGATTCATCTCATTATGGAGAATAATCTCATTTGATTCATCTAATTATGGAGAATTTCCAGCTATATACTTTATGATCTTATTTTATCCAAATTAAAAATTACCATCGTTAGTTATTTATGAAAGTTTTGAGTTAAGAGTTGATTTTTTAATTAGATCGTTAGAATGTATTTTTAATGTCAATTTTAGAATGTATCCATGAAATAGTGATAATTGATATATATTGATTATATTTAGTGATTGACACGAAAAATGATATTAAACGGCTTAAATTTTGCTGCATTTTGCGCACCACATGTCCAATTTCGGCTTGGATTCAAATTAGATGAATTATATGTCTAACTTAGTTATTTAGGAAACTAAGAATTTAGTGAAGAGGTCTGTTTGTTGATTTGAAACTTTGTTGAGGAGTTAGTTTTTTACAATCAAGCAAGCAAGGGCTTGGAATAGGTTTCCGACCCTCCGAACGATTGTTCAATGATAGCTTAAGATTTCAATAGCTTCGTATCGCTATTCTAGTGACGTACAGATTTGGTTACCTCTATTTTTTACCGTTTTCAATAAAACCTTATGATATATATAATGACAAATATGATTTTAGAACCATTTTAGATATCTATAATATATATTAAATTATTCTAAGACTTTTCTGAGTGCATATTATTTTAAGATATGTTAAAAGAAGGTCGTTATGTTGTCTAATTTTTCTATAAAATTTAATTAACAATTTTACTAAAAATTAGAGCATTATTTGAACTTAAATATTACTGCATCACTACTTCTACATACCTATTCAGAGTATACGTATCATAGGGTCACACATGAGTATCGGGTTAGCATTATGGTGTTTTACTATTACACGCTATGGCTCCACCGATGGTGCAAAGTCTATAAGCTCACATGGAGTTTTTCATCTTATTACCTCCCCACTTTGACAAGCTTAGGCAAGTCGGTTACCCCTCCAAGTAGGCAGGTGTAGGCAATTTAGTTATCCCTCTATGTTGGTCAGTGTAGGCGAGGTATTGCCCTCTAGGTTTGATAGGCGACACACGAGTATCTCCTCTGGATATAAGTTAGCTGTCGGATAGGTTATATAGTATACATAGTATCGACACTATGATTTCTATTGATAAGAGGTGGTAAACTCATGGGTATAGGTAGATTTGTGTCATATATTTGTGGACTGATTAGTTTTTAGGTATCATATTTTTATATATATGTATATATATATACGGACTATCAATTTTGTAAAATTGTTATATGTGTTTATATGTATGGTTTTGCAATGGTATTTTAGACTAAACTAATTATGCAGGGACTCTCGACCATTTAAAAGATTCTCAAATGAGGTAACAGTTTTCCTACTAATCTTTTGAGCTTATCTGCCTACTTTCCTATATTTTAGGTTACTGCTCATTTGATATAGTTGTCTCGATAGCTAGACAAGTCGCTTAGTTTATGCTCGCATTCCTATTCCTCTCCCTTGGTTGGTCCCTATACTTTCTCCTATTCTTTCTTCATGTCTAACTTTTTAACCAAGTTTGATGTATCTACTAAGTTAATATACGAGGATGTCTTTACTACTATTTGAGGATTTCGTATATAAATGGGATACTATGGTTTCTTAGTAGTATATTTTTAATATTTTAAGTACTTAGAATTATGATTAACTATGTAAATTAATTTTTTGATATTTGGGGCTTAAGATTTGCGAAATTCATTTACTAGTACTAGAGTTTTATTAGGCCAATTTTTTAAACGACTTAACTATATTTTCTTGAACCTAAATTGGCATTACTTCCTTGATAAAATAAACTAAAGATAGACCTTATTTATTTACAAAAGTTCTAATAATTTAAAGATTATAATATAAAATTCAAGTATTTAGTTTTTTCCAAATTTTACAAATTCTTTATTTGTCTTTATATTCACTTAAAATTACAAAAAAAAAAACACGGCTTTTGAATTTCAGGTCATGACAGCTTTTATATGACATGGTTGTGAACTTTTTTACATAAATAATAATGAGTCTCAATCCGAATTAAAGTGTGACTTCACGTAGTAAAAAACAACACGGAAGTATGCAATACAGACAGAGTAACATCTTCAAATTTTAGTACTCTTGAATTTTGTGATCGCAATGTCAATGGAATGTCTAGGTAGTTCTTCACTGTTTCAAAAGTTTGGTTTTGGAAATTCGCAAACCAGAGGCTTGACTATAAAAATAGAGGTCTTGAGTAAGCAAAACCAGAGAATCGAGAAAATAGAAAGCTTGGATTTGGAAGACATAAAAGTGTGGAATTTGAGAATTTCGATGCTATGAATAGCATGATCCTACACTATAAAAAAGTTAGGATTTAATGATAATTATTTTTTACTGTCAAAAAAATTTTTGCCACTCAAAGTGACACATTTAGTTACAATTAAAATTTTATATGACCAAAAGATAATATTTACTCATAAATTATTACTAGCACATTTTTATTTATAATCTCTTGGATATAGTAATAAACTTGATTATGATCAAAAGTATATTTAGTTACAACAAATTATATTTTTATAACTAAAATTTCTATTTATGGACTTTTCAATCATAACACAATGACAATGATATTCTTCTGACGACTTTTTCACTTTTTAGTCACAAATTTTATTGTGACTGCGAAGTTTTTTTTTTTTTTTTTGTAATACTAGACTCGCAAATTTGCTTAAGTAAAATTTTTGGATGATGTGTCAAATTTATATGCTTCAGCAAAATAAATGGCGAAGGCGAATTGTTAGGGGTGATTTTGGTACATCTCCTTTACATTTTTTAAAACAAATTTAAAATTTCAACTGTCCTCGCTTTAATGACAATCATTGGATGCGTGACAAGGATAGAAACTACTTGTTGGAAGCATATCAAAACTCATAATACACAAATAATTTGGATACTCTTCTACGATCTACAAAAGAAGAAACCATAAAATAATCCACTTGGTTGAGGTCACCATTGAATGGAAATTCAATATCTTTAAAGGATGATGTAGAGATACTAACTAATAATCAAAAATTTTAATGCTGGCACATATGATATGTCAGTTAATATTATTCAATCAAATGCTTGCATAGATGGTATATTTAGTAATATTATTCAATCAGTATATAATTTGTAAAAATATAAATTTTTGAAGAGCAAAAGGGTTATTTTATGAATTTTCGGAATAAAATAAAATGGAATTTTTCAAATTTTCAGATTAATTAAAGAGAGATTTAATTGAAAGGATTCTCTAGAAATAGAAAATAAATGGTAATTTTAGAGGGACTAAATTGTAAGAATTTCAAAGAGTATGAACTAAAGTGAAATTTTAAAAATTACGCAACCCCATTAAGTGGGTGCCATGTGCACCTCTTCTTCTTCTCCTTCCCTTTTCTCTCTCCTCTCTCTTGTGTTCTCTCCTAGCCTACCTGACAAAAGTAACCCCAGCAATGGGTCCTTCCCATTCGACGTCCTCTAGTGATTGACGACGGTCGCCACCTACTGGATCTGAAGTACCACATTGCCTAGAGCTTGCTTCTGAGATTGATTTGGGAGCCGTCAGAGTCCTAAACACCATCAGTAATGGGTCATGGTCACGGAAAAAATCAGTTACCGGCGCCAAAGTCTAACTTTTTCGATTCCTCTTGACATGAGAAATCGTTTAGTAAGTGTCTCAAGACTCAGTTTGTTTCTATTTGAAATTTGGTATACTAAATAATTATGGATGTTATATTTTGAACATTAACTTTTTAATCCCGCTATTAAAAAATCAAATTATTGTCATTTTTAGAATGTATTTGTTGTGCGGTCTAAAATCCTATGCCAGGTCGTATGTGTAAGAATATGTGCGATCTCCACCGCATAAGTTATGTGCGACTTCCACCGCATAGGAGTTGCGTGCGACCTCCTCCGAATAGGTTATAGGTTATGTGCGATCCGAAAGAAAAGGAAACTAGTCTCTACTTCGTCAAACGGGTAACCTACAATGAAAGGAAAACAAAAGTCTCTCTTTCAAGTTCGACCAGTTACCCAATTTAAGTGATTACCCAATTATATTGTTACTCAAATTGTATTATCCGATTATATAGCTACCTATTTTTACAATTAAGAACATTGAGTTACCCTCATCTATATAAAGAGAGCTCAAGGTTTCGGGGAGGGGGATGAATTTTTCCGAATCTAGAGAAGCAAAATGAATTCTTAAGAGTATTTTCTTCTTTTCAGACAATAGATTATAATTTTGAGTTCTTGTAATTCTCCGGAAAATAGTGAAAAATAGTGGACGTAAGCTCATCTTTTTCGGAACTGAACCACTATAAAATCTTTGCCTCTTTATTTGCTTTGATTAATAATCCTATTCACACTAGCCACATCTCATAATTTTTTCTAAAATTTATTATTGACAAAACCTCCATCAACAGTATTCATAAAAGGTGAAAAATGACATAAATATCGAATATGTTTCATAATAGGTACGAAAAATGGGATCAAACGGCTTAGATTTCGTCATGCTTTACATACTGACAGTCGAGTTTCGGCCCCAATCCGAATTAGTTAAGTTAAATATCTAACTATTTTGGAAGCTTAGAATTCAATGGTGATATATGTTTTTTAATTTGAGGCTTTGTTAGAATATCGGCCCTCCAAAGCAAGCCGATGACGGCTTTGGATCGATTCTTGAGCATCTAAAGTTCACCCTACAACACCATAAGTATCCAGTAGTATAGTATCACTATTTTAGTGAGATAGGGACTCAGTTACTTTGGGTTTCTATCAGCTTTGGATAAAAATTTAAATTATGTTCCATATTGTGATTTTTGTGGAAAGTAGAATATATTAAACTTCTGTGATGGAAATTGACTTTGTGGAATATATTAAATTACTCTGAGATTTTTCTTGGTGTATGTTATATTCTGGTTATATCAACACTATAGCTATTAAGGTGTTTGCTTTTTTAAAAAACTAATATAATATGAGTGTTTTATTGAAAAACTAGAGCTAGTTTAAAACCTAAACCTAGGCATGATTATTTTTACATATTAATTTAGAGTGCACATATCATGGAATCATACATAAGTATCATGTTAGCATCATAGATTTATAGGTAGAGCTGTATGACCCACTATCAATGCAGAATTTGTAAACCTATGTGGAATTTTCTTCTTATTATCTCTAAGAAGATTGGTAGGTGACACATAGGCGTTCTAAGGCATGAGTTTAGATATCAAGCAGGTTGTGTGGTATATATAGTGCCAACATCTTAGTCTTTGAGAGGAAAGGACATGAGCTCACAGATATAGGTTGATTTATGTCATGTGTTTGTGCATTGATTGATTTTACTGACAAAGTTTTCATATATATATATATATATATATGGATTACATATTTTGGAATAGCTATACATGTATAGTTTGTAAATATATTTTACATTCAACTAACCATATAGAAACTATCCATCACAAAAAGCTTTTCAAATGAGGTAAATATTTACCTATTAGGTATTGTTATGCTCACCTGCCACCTTCCTTCCCCAGGTAGTATCTCATGCGATATCAATAACTAGAAGAAGTAGGAGGCTATCTTTCAATCATAGTCCGTATCTTAGTAATACTAGAAGCTTGGGTTAAGCTTTAGTTTTTATGATATTTGGATTACGTAGATTCAATTGGCACAGAACTAAAATAACTACTTTTGATTATGGCTGTAAACTTTATATGCTATATTAGTACTTGATATAGTAGATAATGTTGATGCATGGATTTATATTTGATTATGAACTCTTATTTATAAATCAATCTTTGTTTAATAGTATATACGAATTATAGGGAAAATTCACTAGTTTGAATTCTAAATATTTTCTAAAAAAGCTATTTTATAAAAGTGAAACCTTTTAGATATTTTTTCAACAAACTAAGGAATTTTAAATTTAAGTGAAATTTGCATTTTTCTACAAATTTGGGGTTTGAGTCGTGACATAATTACCACTGTTCATCGTTTAAATGTTGACAACTCACGTGTCATGTTAGTATGTATTAAAATGTTTCAATAAGAGTCAGTATTTCTTGCATTTTTTTTTCCTGATAGGATATGCATGATCAGCAATAATCATTTAATTTGAATTTTATCAAAAGAAATTGATGAAATTTATATTTCGTATATTATAACGTACCAAAAATGACATGATTGCTAATCCTCTAATGACTTCATATGATATCTTTCAAAATTGATTGCTTATCTGCTAATCTTCTACGCTTGTACGCGACGAACATCATAACATATTAGAACTGTAATATAGAGCCACAAGATCTGAAAATCTTTTTAAAGACCTATTTAGTTGAGTTGGATGACAAAGATGTTTTGGATCTTATGCCGGGAAATATACAGCCATTGGTAGTTGAGATTTGTCTCACCATAGTTGATTTCATTTCTTGCCTGCAAAAACCTTTTTTTGAACATTTTTAATTGTTTTTTTTTTCCTGGTATTGGTTCATGAGATACACAAATTTTAGTGGTTGAGGTTTCATTTGACTATAAAGTTTTCTTATGGAAATTCATCTTTGCAATCATATTATTAGAATATTGTTTATCGATTCCTTTTCGTAGTGGTTTGTGTACTATACAAATGTGAGTAGATGGCATTAAAAAATAATGTGAGTAGTTGAGTTTTAATCTATCAATAACAGATTATATTCCCTATCGGCAATATCTGCTTTTCAATTTTCTTTATTGATTTTTTTTTCGTATAGGTTTGTGTAATATTTATTTAGTCTATTATTATTTACTATTTATGAACGAATGTTTGACAACAGCATGGTAATAAAGTTTTCGCAAATATTTAACGAGATTTAAAAGTTGTTTAATCTAAAACGCAACTCAATTGGCGGTTTAAGTGTTAGTAAATCACGTCCAAATACAGCAACTTGAACAGTAAATCTATACCTAACTCTATACGTACTTTTCTCTCTCAATAGGAAGTGTCACCGCTGCTTTCATAGATACCAAAGAGAGAGCGTCTCATTCTCGAGCCTTCTCCTCTCTGATCTCTTTTCTTGATCTTTAACGGTAATGAGAGATTTTTTTAATGTTCTTTTAGTTTTTTAATATGTCTAGATCTAGACCTAGTTTGCAGTAGATTTTAAGTCCGTTTATCACATCTTAAATCTGAAAGTTTCTTTTTTGATTCAGATCTGTTAAACAGAAGAGTTATTTTTCTTTCTGACATACATAGATCTCAATTAGCTTTGGAATCATATAATTTATTCTGCCAAGTACAAAATCCAGGAGCAAGTATCAAAGAAAATAATATGCTGGTGGTCTTGTTATATTCTTATCTAGGAAAATTATGGTAACTTACAAATGTTATTATTATTGTATTTATGATCATTTTTTTATCTCTATTTTTTGAGGAGTTTGAATTGTAATCTTTATGCTTATACTGTAGTTGAAGCTTTTTTTTTTTTTTCGAGTAATGATATTTCCTTAAGGAATAATATTCCTTGATAAGCTTTTTTGAGGAGTTTGAATTTGTAATCATTATAATTGTATATACTGTAATTAAAACTATATATTTCGAATAACGATTTTTCTTTGAGAAGCTTTATCTGAAAAAATTAGGTCCATATGCAGCTATTTGAACAATAAAAAACTAATTAGTTAGTAACTAATAACAAGTTGGGTAAAAAGTAAACTTCTACCAAAAAAAAATTCCATGCAAAAATTATGCTCATATCTTATATATCTTATTCAACGTGCTCCATTTGTCCCTTTACTCTATAAAAGATGCGCGCAAGTACATACGCAAAATTAGAGCACCCAACAGTTCATCTCAATGACATATTTGTTGACAGAGGTTTTGTCAATAATAAATTTTAGAAATTTGCAAGATGTAGCTTGTGTGTGAAAAGGGTTGATTAATCACAGCAAATAAGGAGACAAGAATTTTATAATGGTTCAGCCCCAAAAAAAATGGGCCTACGTCCACTGTTTTGTTACTATTTTCTGGAGAATTACAAGAGTTTCCATTAAGTTTCGAGGCCGGAATTCCAAAAGCTAAAGATTACAATATGTTGTCCGAAAAGAAGAAGTAAAGGTCTAAAAAGTTCCTCCAAAGATCCAAAAAATCCTCCACAACTGTATTGAACTCCCTTTATATAGGTGAGGATAGCTTAATGTTTTCCAATTATGAGAATGGATAACTGCATAATTAGAAAATACAATTTGAGTAACAATATAACTGGGTAATAACTTAAATAAGATGACTGTTCGATCTTTATAGAGAAACTCTTATTTCCCTTCCTTCGTAGGTTACTCGCTTAACGAAACTTAGTCTGGTTTCCTTTTCATACTGGTCGTACTTTAACTCATTCGGAGGAGGTCACACTTTACTCATTCGAAGGAGGTCGCACTTTACTTACTCATGTGATCTGACGCATAAAACTTGGTCACTTACTTTCCCTTTTTGGCATTGACGACCATGTAGATTTTAGATCGCACAACAATTACCCCCTAGCTCCATTAGTTCTTTTAGGAAAAAAAGAAACTTCCTTCTATGATAAGTGCGAACTTATAAATGGGACGTCATGATATTATCCTGAGGTCTTCGAAGAGCCGTCAATCCTCAAATCACACATTTTCAGAACCACGCGTACCTTCTTCAGACAGACGCAATCACGTGTCACATCTTCTTAGGAAAATAGCGAAACTCGAGGAGTCTTCTCTGTTTCTGAGCAGACACAATGATAGCGATGACGCCAACTGTTGTTTTAAATTGAATCGTTTCAAATTTTGAAAAGATATCGATTTAATTTTGAAAAATCAAATCCCGCATGGACTTCGGCCTTTGGATCCGAAAATTAAATACTTTGATCTACGGCTGTGTTTTGGCGACGCCTGAGACATATATATATATATATCAAAAAATCAATCTACTTCTTCATCACAAAACCCTATCATCTTCTTTCTCTCTCCTGAAATCCGAAGTGTTCATAAAGCAATCCCTTCTGGCATCACTGTTTCTCAGTTCGCATAGTTTCAGCATCTTCTCCAACGAAGTTATTACCACATTTCTTCAGACGTCATCTAGATTCCTCTATCTTCGAAGAAAGGTTAGAATATATCCTCTCTTTTGCTCTTCGTTCTTTTCCAGAATTCTTATTTACAGTTTTAAGAAATAGGAATAAATTGTAGAACCCAAATGTCTTGAATAAAAACTAGTCCCACATTCAGATAGATTGAAATGAGAATTTTTCAGATCCTTTTAGTTTATAGAATACTCTCTTTTAGATGATTGACAGAGACGAACTCGTAAGAGTTTTTAGGGTCTGAAACCTTATTTATTTATTTTTTTGATAAGCTGCTCGAACATTTTAATGAATCCTTAGATTGATTAGAAAAAATTTGATGAGTTGCCTATTATAACGATCGTAGGATGTGACCCTAAACTGCTCGCATATAGCGAAAAATTCCGTTGCTCACATAGGACTAAACCCTATCTATATTTCTTCTCAGATGTCTAGTAGTGAGGATTTTAGGGAAGGAAACGCGTTCTCAGGAGATTCTTCCAACGCAAGTGTCAGTACTATAAACTTGGAAGACTATATTGAGCTAGAACCTGAAGTTGAGATAACCAGGTCAGGCGAAATAGTCCTTGCATAGGCGACCTTCCCCAAGACCAATGGCCTCGGCATATCAGGGATACTCTTGCATTTGCAATGGGTTATCAATATGTGGAGGGACAATGGTCATGTACCAATAAGGACGAGCTGTACAATAAACAAGCTCAGTAAGATTGTTTGCAACTTCAAGATTGACATCCCTTTTCGCCTTCCGATGGAGTTCAATCGGCCCCACACACTTCCTCGCAGAATTGACTCGTTCTCAGAAGTAGTCCTCAAATGTGGGGTCCACCTACCACTCCATACGTACGTAAAATCCATCGTTGATTATTATGGGGTCGTTCCTTTTCAATTCACCCCAAATACATATAGATATATGGTAGGTTTGTACATACTATACCATAAATTACGTTTAGGAGCCCCCACCCCTGAAGAGTTCGCCTGGTTCTACCAAGTGAAATCGAACTTGTCAGACTTCAGCTTCTTCTATACGAGTAAGTGGTCGAACAAAGCCATAAAAACTATCTACGGTGTTCGCAACAATATGGGGAAATAGAAAAATCCATTTTTCCACTGACTATGCAGATAACGGGTTCTTTTAGAACCCTGGTAGGTAACTTTCACCTTACTGCCTTCTCTATATAAATACATTATTTCTGATCGCACTCATATGTCTTTGCAGATAATAGGGAATGACCAGGTATCTCCAGAGAACAGCTCGCAAGGGTGTACCAAATAAACAACCTTCTGAGTGAAGAATTCGATTGGAAATTGCTTGGGACGTCCAAGAACTTGGTCGCTTGTGGATTGCTTCCAAAGGGAGCCGCTTTCTTGGATTCCACTATCCATTCGACCAGACCCTTGAGCTCAAAGAAGAAGAAGATGAGGAAGCAAAAGGATAAAAGTGTCTCATCTTCCAAATCTAAGAAACGAAAAAGCACCTGCTTCTCCTCCAACCTTGGAACCACCATCTCCAGAGGCCGTATCATCGCCAATTTCCCAGCAACAAGAAGGTTGTCATTTTTCTATTCTTTTTATTGCATTGTACACCTTGTATGCTAACAAACCATCTGTACAGATATGGCAATCGGCAGTGGACTGCGAGCACCACCTTCCACCCTGGGGTCGATGGCAAAGTCTAAGACACCAGATGGCACGCCATCTCGTCAAAAGGGAAAGAGAAGATCGACACTTCAAAGAAACGAAAGGACGCCTTCGAAGACATCCCAACGAGCTCGCCTCCTCCTCAGCCTCCACTAACTACGAGCCAACCTGAGCCATCAAAGGAGACTGCCACTTCTTCCGAACTAGACCAGGTGGATAAAGACTAGGAGCTGTTCTCACTTCTTAACCAATTGCCAGAGAAGGCTAGTGTGGGCGCAGCCTTCATTGACCATTTTACCTCTAAGGATGGCTGGGAGAGGATGAAACGACGACCGATCAAAATCGCCTTCAGTTCTGCAATAAAGATGCTGGCGAATATAAGTAGTCTCTATCTTCATTCTTCAATGCACTTTTCTGGTACTGATGTGTTATATTTTTAGACTGCTGCAGCTACTGTCCTGATGCATGACCCAGTCCTTGAGTGTTTGGAAAAGGTCGACAAAGTCGAAGAGATAATCCAAGCATTCAAGGACTTAGAGAAAGCTCGTGAGGAAGAGAGAAAAACCTTTGAATTAGAGAGGCAGCAGCTACTCGAAGGTCTAACCAAGGAAAGGCTCAAAAAGGAGAGGCTCGAGGAAAAAATTACAGAGCTTGAGAAGACTATCTCTGAGCATCCGGATCGCATGAAGAAGGCGTCAACAGAGGTGGCTCACAAGGCTATTGAAGAGTTCAAGGCCACTGAAGTCAAGGAGCTTGAAGAAAATGCTAGTGACATCGCCTCGTCGACCATAATATATAACATCTTCTGCGAGCATCCGAACTTCGACTTTACCATCCTTGGCGAAGACATGGTCAAGCTTGTCCAGAGTTGGAAGGAAGCGGAACCTACCAAAACTGGAGATGGTGGAGCGAGCACATCTGCATAAAAATTTTGTATTATTATTTTTTAACTTTAGATTAATGCAGACTTGGTCCCCTTCTTATTTGTATTTCTTTGCTTGTATGTAGGTGCGAGCTTTATTTTAATAAATGCTTTCTCGTCAGATATATATCCTTACAAAATAATCAAAACACGATATTGTAATATAGAAGATAATCAATTTAACCAAGTAGTCAATCACTAAGTGACTGATCGGTATGCTATTGTGATTCGAATCCAACACACTTAAAATAGTAGTATTAGGATATGTTAGGTCGTTTAAGAAAACAGCAAGTATGAGTGATGCAAACTCTATACTATTTTTCAAAAGTTCCATGGCAAAATATAAATATAGCAATATATCACATTGAACAATGAACTTTTTGTTTAGTTACTTCGTTGTTAGAGGAGGGAAATTGCGTGATACGACATGCTAAGGCATAAAGCGAGGAGAAAATCCTAAGATTTTAAGAAATGTTAGAAATTTTTAGGATCTAATATTCCAACTCCTCTAAATGGACATTTGTAAAGTCCCTTAGGAAGAAGCGAGTAGGAGATAATATTTTGATCCCACCGCCCCCCGAGTTTTATGGTGTTTGAAGACTACCATAAAACTATAATTGAAGAGAATACATCTTTATTTGAATGTCAAAAATCAAATGAATAACGAATGACGAATTCAAGTAGATATCTTTATTGTCGAATGACGAATGATGAATAAAAGATGTCCCACAAATGATGAATACAAGATGTCCCCCGAATAATGAATACAAGATGTCCCCAAAGTTGTTGAAAATATATGAAAATTTACGGATAATAGCAATGAAGTTGTTCTGCATTCCAGGCATGCTCAACCTTTTGTCTACCAGTGTGAGCTAACTTATATGTCCCAGGTTGAATGGCGGTATCAATAACATATGGTCCTTCCCAAGAGGGTCCAAATACACCAGCACTGTGCTCTTTATTATTAGATAGGACTTGCTGAAGAATAAGATCACCAACTTCAAATTCTCTTCTTCTGACTTTAGAGTTATAATATCGAGCAGTGCGCTATTGATATGATGCGATTCGAAGCTGAGACTGCTCGTGTCTTTCTTCTAAGAGATCGAGCTCAATCCTTATTAGTGTTTTGTTGTGATCTTGCTCATAGGTTGACCGTCGTAGAGAGCTCGCACCAATTTTGACTGGAACAAGCTAAAGAGAATGGACTCTCTCCAGTAGTGGTTCATTGAGTGGTACGAAAAGTCCATAAAACTTCAGGGAGTATTTCTAGCCAAGCTCCTTTATGCTCTTTCAACTTCATCTTTATATTCTTGTTAAGTATTTTATTTACCATTTCAACCTGTCCATTGGCTTGTGGATGAATAACAGCGGAGAAATTCTTCTTGATGCCTAAGTTATCGCAGAAGTTACAGAACTCATCGCAGTCAAATTGCTTCTCATTATCAGAAATTATGGTATGTGGTATACCATAATGATAGATTATAGATTTATAAATAAAATCTATCATCTTTTTTGTGAAAATGATACTCAAGGCTTCAGCTTCTGTCCACTTGGTAAAATAACCGACTGCGACCACTGTATACTTCAATCCACCTCGTGCCAACGGAAGCATCCCGATAATATCAATTCCCCATACTACAAATGGCCATGGACTGGTCATTGGAGTGAGAGGAACAGGTGGCATTCTAGGAACAATTGCAAATCGTTGGCATTTGTCACACCTCCTAGTTAATTCCATTGTATCCTTCTTCATAGTTAGCCAAAAGTATCCTTGTCTGAGAACTTTGTTCACAAGTACCTGCCCCCCGGAATGATTTCCACATATTCCTTCGTGAATTTCCCTCATAATGTCGTGTGCTTTTTCTTCTCGAAACATAATAATAATGGCGCACTAAAACTTCTTCGATAAAGCTTCTCATCATAGATAACATAGCGAGCTGCCTTTATTCGAAGTCGCTTTGCATCGTCTTTGTTTTCAGGGAGATCGCCATTTTGTATGTACTTCATTCTAGGATCCATCCATGATGATTTTTGTCAACCGTCATAGCTATTTGGGGTTCTGCTTTGATACTTGGTTTTGTAAGAAACTCGACAGGGACCACCTTTAGTAACTCGGCATCTTTTGTTGAGGCGAGCTTAGCAAGAGCATCTGCCCGAGTATTGTTAATGCGAGGAAGAAGTTGAATGTTATAGGTAGTGAATGTCAAGAATAATCTTTGTACCTCCTGTAAATAAGCCATCATTTGCTCTCCTCTTACTTGATACTCACCATTCACTTGACAAATGACCAGTTAGGAGTTATTGTATACGACAATTATTTTGACCATCATTTCTTGTGCGAGTTTTAGCCCGGCTATCAATGCTTCATATTCTGCCTCATTATTTGACGCTAGAAATTTGAAGCGAAGTGCACAATGAATATTATGCCCTTTAGGACTGATTAGAACAATACCCACACCAACTCCACTTTCGTTTGACGACCCATCGATGTAAAGCTTCCACAATCTTGATAAATCTGTAACAGGTTTTTCGATTACTTCCGTGGGAGGATAAACATCATATGTGAACTCCGCAATGAAATCTGCAAGAGCTTGCCCTTTAACTGCCATGCAGGGTTGAAAATCGATGTCGAACTGACTTAACTCAATCGCCCATTTAAGTAGTCGTCCTGATGCTTATGGTTTTTGTAGAACCTTCTTTAACGAAAAATTTGTGAAGACTATGACAGTGTGCGCATGAAAATAAGGTCGAAACTTCCTGGATGTGACGATGAGTGCTAACGCCAATTTCTCTATCTCTGGATATCTTGTTTCATCGTCGAGCAGTCATTTACTTATGTAATATATTGGTCGTTGTATATTTTCTCGAATTAATGCGGCACTTGTCGCATATTTAGAAATAGCAAGGTATAAATATAATTCGTCTCTTGGATTTGGCTTCGACAAGAGTGGAGGAGAACCCAAGTATGCTTTCAATTTTTGAAATGGTTGTTCGCATTCTTCTGTCCACCCAAACTTCTTCGAACCCTTCAATACTTCAAAGAACAATTGGCATTTATCAGTCGACCTGGATACAAATCGACTCAGTGGAGCTACTCTTCCTGCCAGGCTCTGTACATCCCTAGGTTTGTAAGGAGATTGCATATCAATCAGTGCTTGTATCTTCTGAGGATTAGCTTCAATGCCTTACTGATTGACCATGAAACCCATAAATTTTTCAGATCCTACCCCGAATGTGCACTTCTAGGGATTCAGCTTCACTTGATACTTTTGAAGAATTTTTAAAGTCTCATTAAGATGCTTGATGTGATCTTTGGCTTTCTTTGACTTCACCAATATGTCGTCAACATATACTTCCATTGTCTTGCCAATTTGTTTTGCAAACATCATATTGACAAGATGCTGGTAGGTCACTCCTATGTTGATGAGTCCGAAGGCATCTTCTTATAACAGTATAATCCACGATCAGTGATGAACGAGGTATGCTCCTCTTCTAGCTCGTACATGGGGATTTGGTTATATCCAGATTATGCGTCCATGAAATTTAAGAGTTCATGTCCCGACGTCGCATCTACAAGCTGGTCGATTCTTGGAAGGGGAAAGTTGTCTTTTGGGCATGCTTTGTTGAGATCAGTGAAATCGATGCACGTTCTCCATTTCCCGTTGGGTTTCTTTACCCAAATCGGGTTAGCAAGCCAGTTCGGGTAAAAAGATTCCCTGATAAATCCAATTTTGAGCAACTTCTCAACATCTTCTTTCAATACGACATAGTGCTCTTGATTCATAGCTCTTTTTTTCTGCCATACAGGCTTCTTTGTTAGATCTATGTTAAGACGATGGCATATAATATTCGGATTGATCCCCATCATGTCTGAATGTTGCCATGTGAAGACATCCAGGTTAGATTTCAGAAAAGCGATCAATGAAGCACGAACAGGTTCGTGAAGCTTCGCTCGAATCTTTAAAATCTTGGAGGACCTGTCAAATGGCAAATATTCCAAGTCTTCAATGGGTCTAGTTTTTACCTCTCCATCGATTTCTCGATGGTCAAGGTCTTCACTTATCGTTTCAATTGACGCTATTGACACTTCTCTTGGTAGCTGGACCATCATTGTATGATATGTCGCATCCTTTGCTGCGAGCTTTAAAGATTTGTTATAACAAGTCCGTGCATCATGTTGATTTCCTCGCACTTCGCCTACTTTGTGTTGGGTCGGGAATTTCATAGCAAGATGGTAGATTGAAGTAATAACTCGAAGTTCCTTTAGTGTCAGTCTTCCTAATACAGCATTGAATGCAGAAGGGCAATCTAAAACTAAGAATTGGATCATTACTGTTGAAACCCTAGCATAGGTTCCTACGTTGACCATTAACTCGATCATGCCCATAGGCATTATGCTGTTACTAGTGAATCCATAGAGTGGAGTGATGGTGGGCTTTAAGTTGCTTTCATTCAACCCCATCTTTTTAAAGGCGTCGTAGTACAGAATGTCAACAGCACTCCCGTTATCGACCAATACTCGCCATAACTGCGTGCTTCCACAATTGATCTTTATGACCAACGCATCATTATATGGATAATGGACCTCCTCGCGTCTTGCTCTGTGAAGGTAATGTCCATATCCAGTACTCGCTGAAGCTTTCGTGGTCACTGCTCAAGGTGCATGACATTGGTTAACGGCTGCTGTCAAGCTTCTCATGCATATCTATCCTGGGCTCTCTTGGAATCTCCACCAATGTGCGGTCCTCCGAAAATAGTTTGCACCTCGCGTTGTATTTCTGGAAGTCGCTGTCGGTTTTCTTCTCACCTTTCATTATACTATTTGGTGTACTACCGCAGCCACCCTTCTTTAATTAATCTTCCGATCTCATCTTTCAGGGCAAAGCAGTTATTGGTATCGTGTCCAATGTCATTATGATACCGGTAAAATTTTTTCGGGTCGCGCCTCGCTCTATCTCTTTTCATTGGTTCCGGTTGTCGATACCGCTTTTTTTGGTTTGTGATAGCATAGATATGATCTATGGGTGCATTCAGTTTGGTATAACTATTGAACCTCATAGGAGCGCTCGGAATCTCCTTCTTTTTCTATTTGGGCTATTTTTCAGTCGATTGTTCATTACTCCTTTTATTAGACTTCTTATCATTATTATTGTTGTTTGTGGTCACATCTTTAGCAGCATCCTTTCCTCCTCCCTTTGTCGTCTTATGAAGGTTTTCTCATGAAGATTCCACCCTTAGATGTCAATCAACTCTTCGATAGAAGTCTTCAAGAGTTCTGTATTCTCGCTCTAGCAACTCTTCCCAGAGTTTAGTTTCTGGTTGTACCCTAGCCATCATAAGAGTTAAAACTCCTCCCTTAGGCGAGTTATTGAACTTTGTCAACTCTGAGGTAAAATGATTTAGATAAGATCGTAGAGTTTCCTTTGGGCCTTGTCAAATAGCAGACAAACTCACCAGTGGAACAGTAAAATTCTTTGCAGCCTGGAATTACCTTAAGAATGCAGTCTGAAGCTGTTACCAAGATGAGATTGAGCCAGGCTTGAGTCCTCAGAACCACTTCTTCGCAACTCTTATGAGAGTTACAGCAAAGCATCTACATCGTACGAGATCATCAACACGGTGAAGTACTATCACGTCACTTAAATGGTCCATATGGTCCTGTGGATCTGTTCTCCTATCAAAAGTATTTATGGTGGGAAGTTTAAATCCAGCAGGTAAGGCAGCAGCTCGAACCTCCTCGTTGAGTGGCGATTGACGATACCCATCAGCGAGCTCATCGTCCCAGCCAGCAAGTGCGTCTAATGCAATCCTCAAATTATGAACATCGACGTTTAGAGGGAGAACGTTCTCTCTTACTAGTGGTAGCAGTGGCCTCTGATCGTTGTCACGATATATGGCGGGTTGATTAGGTAGGGTCTGTTGCGACCTTAGGGATTCCAATGAAATTGTGCGATGAGATCGACTCCAGTCATTGTGATGTGATGTGGATCGCTCCTAACTATGCCGTTGATCCAGATGTTGCCTCAGGTTTGTGGGATTCTATCGAGATTCCCTACTGATCCTTTCAAAGACACTCCTCGATTGATGTTTTTGCTCGTTGTCTAGGTAATCACGATTGATGGTCGCTCTCTGGGAAGGTTGTCCACAATCACGATCAAGGCTCGAAGTTTCAGTACCAGATTCCAGAGGCAAGTCTACGGCCTTGTCTTTTCCCTTGGAGATATGATCTCCATGATGCTCCTACTGGGTTTTAAGTTGGTCATGGTTCCCTGTCTCCAGGATCTGTATTCCTCTCTTCAGTTGTTGAACAGGATGTTCTCTGGGATGTTTGTGCAGTAGCAGAGTCACCATCTGTCCCTCAGCAAGTCGTCGTAGAGAGTCATTGATCTGACTAGTAATTTGTTGAAGGTTGACCAATGCTGCCTTCCTGCGATCCTGTCTTTGGACAATATTTTTTGGCATGGTCATGGTAGGTTGATCCTGAGCAGGATCTTCTTGCGCAGCAGCAGTACTTTGGGGATGATTTTGGCTAATTCTGGTGTTTCTTGTGTTTGCCATTGTTGAAAGGAATGGAATTGACAATTTTTTTTTTCTGCTGGAATAGCCCTCCTTCTAACGCCAATTGTTGACAAAGGTTTTGTCAACAATAAATTTTGAAAATTTGCAAGATGTGGCTTGTGTGTGAAAAGGGTTGATCAATCACAGCAAATAAGGAGACACGAATTTTATAGTGGTTCAGCCCCAAAAAGATGAGCATACATCCACTGTTTGTTACTATTTTTTGGAGAATTACAAGAGTTTCCGTTAAGTTTCATGGCCGGAATTCCAAGAGCTAAAGATTACAATGTGTTGTCCGAAAAGAAGAAGTAAAGGTCTAAAAAGTTCCTCCAAAGATTCAAAAAGATCCCCCACAATTGCATTGAACTCCCTTCATATAGGTGAGGATAGCTCAATGTTTCCCAATTGTGAGAATGGGTAACTGCATAATTAGAAAATACAATTTGAGTAACAAGATAACTGGGTAATAACTTAAATAAGATGACTGATCAATCTTTATAGAGAAACTTTTGTTTCCCTTCCTTCGTAGGTTACCCACTTGATGAAACTTAGTCTGGTTTTCTTTTCATACTGGTCGCATTTTAACTCATTCAGAGGAGGTCGCACTTTACTTACTCATGCGACCTGACGCATAAAACTTAGTCGCTTACTTTCCCTTTTTGGCATTGACGACCATATAGATTTTAGATCGCACAACAATATTCATAAATATTTATTTATAAAAAATCATTTATGTAATAAATATACATTATACATAAGTGTGCCCTTTTTTTTCCCCTTTTGGCAAAGATAGTTGCGAGATTTCTAATCATTGTTGAAAGTAGGCATAATTACTATGTTAAATTTGTGACCACTGTTATTTCATTATATATATGAGTCAAAATACAATAGTTATTTTTTTAAAACTATATATTAGTACCTCAGGAGGAAAATATCGGATTAAGTTGCTTCAACATATCAGATTCAGTTATGAGAAAGGACTGGTAATGATAGTAAACTAAAGCAAGTATATTTAATGGCCTTCTTTACTCCTCATTTTCAGAATTAAGTGTCCTTATTTTTATTCTTTTTGCCAACGATATTGTCATGTTTTATACTAATGTATATTCCCACAGAGTCAAGGATAAAGACCATATCCTTCAAAGTACCCAGCAATAGGTTAATAAATGCAATTTAGTGTGAACCAGAAAGTTATATGTCTTAAATATGGAAAGCTTCAAAACGTGAATGTCTTCTGGATAGTAGAGTGTGCTACATTTTTCTAAGGATTCTCACTCTACCTCCCATGAATAAAAGAAACTTCTAGCTTGTGTGTTTACCATGACTATGATAGATTATTAGGCTAATCCATCAGTGGTAGCAGGTGAGATCTTTATCTTTGTTATCCTCATAAATACATTAACAAATTCAGGGCGTACACATTTATTTGTATCATCAATATATGTGAGAAAATTAGGCAAATTACCTGAAACTTTTAATTTAAGATACTGTATAACTATTCCATCTAAAGAAGTGCTATAGTCTAGTCAAGTTTTAAGAGTGTGTCAAATAGATGGTAAAGAGTTGTGGGCAGATTTAATAGTGTTAAATATGTAGGATTCTAAGATGATTTTGGGTATGGATTGGCATCGTATCATGCTAGCATTGATTGTAATAATAATAGAGTAATATTTCAGCCACCTAGTGAACGGAAGTTTACTTTCCTTAGGTCATCGAAGAAGAAAATAGTACCAATAATTTCAATGCTAAAAATAAGAAAGTTACTTGAGAATGGATGTATTGGCTATTCAGAAAATGTAATGGATACTGGAGAGGAACAAAAGATGAAGCTAAACGAAGTACCAATGGTTTATGAATTTCTGGAGGTGTTCCCAGAAGATCCACTAAGATTACCACCAAATAGAGAAATAGATTTTATAATTGATCTATTATTTGGTACAACTCTTATATCTAAGGTACCATATAGAATGGCTCCAACAGAGTTGAAGGAAATGAAGGTACAATTATAGGAACTTTTGGACAAGGGTTTTATACACCCAAGCTTTTCACCATAGGGTGTTCCAGTTTTGTTTGTAAAGAAGAAAGATAGGACTATGAGGCTTTGTATTGATTATAGAGATCTAAATAAAGTCACGTTCAAGGAAAAGTATCCTTTCGCAAGAATTAATGATTTGTTTGATCAGTTACAAGGTACTTCAGTATTTTCCAAGATTGATTTAAAATCAAGATACCATCAACTAAAGATTAAAGATGGAGATATTCCTAAGACAACTTTTAGAATGAGATATGAGCATTATTAGTTTTTAGTGATGTTCTTTGGTTTAACTAATGCCCCAACTGCTTTTATGGACATGATGAATAAAGTATTCAAGTATTTCTTACAAAGCTTTGTTATGGTATTTATTGATGATATATTGATGTACTCACACTCAAAGGAGGAGCACATGGATTATTTGAGAATAGTTTTGAGGAACTTGAAAGAAAACAGTTGTCTACAAAGTTAAAGAAATGTGAGTTCCAGTTGGAGAAAGTTATCTTTCTTGGCCATGTATTATTTGGGAATGGTATTTCTGTAGACCTAACAAAGATTGAAGCTATAAGTAATTGGTCACTACCTGCAAATGTTTCAGAGATTCATAGTTTCTTATGATTAGCTAGTTATTATAGAAGGTTTGTAGAAGGATTTTCTAAGTTGGCTTCTCCATTGACTAAATAACCAGAAAGACTATGAAATTTCATTGGAATGATGATGGTAAAAATAGTTTTCAAGAGTTAAAGTATTTTTTGGTCACAGCTCCTATACTTTCTTTACCTATTGGATCTAGGAGATTTGTTGTTTATAGTGATGCTTCAAAGAGGGGTCTAAGTTGTGTTTTGATACAAAATGATAAGGTGATCGCCTATGCTTCTAGACAACTAAAAGAATATAAAATGAAATATCCTACTCAAAATTTGAAGCTAGCAGCAGTAATTTTTGCGCTGAAGATTTAGAGACACTATCTTTATGGGACAAGATGTCAAATCTACATAGATCATAAAATTCTCAAATATTCTTTAGAAATAGAAAAGACGGCTTAAACTGGTGAATGATTATAATTGTGAAATTAACTATCATTCAGGAAGAGCAAATGTAGTTGCAAAATCTCTGAGTAGAAAGTCATTATCTACTATGTCACTTAAGTATATTGATTTGAAACATCTTTTGAGGGATTTGGATTGATTAAAATTAGAGATAGTACTGATAGGTGTAACAAAGAAATTAGTAGCTCTTATGTTGCAACCTATAATTTTTGAGAGAATTAAGCAAAAGCCAAAATATAGATTCCTATCGGACAAGTTTGAAGAATAAGATAGAGTCTGCAAAGGAGGTGGTCTTTCAGATTTCTAGTGATGGTGTAATAGGATACAGAAATAGACTATGTGTACCAAATAGTACAATTAGAAAGGACATATTGAAAGAAGTACACACTACTCCCTACTTTATGCATCCTGGTACGATAAAAATGTATAAGGAATTGAAATACATTATTGATGGCCAAGTAAGATGAATGAGTTTATAGAGCAATGTATGACATGCCTACAAATTAAAGCTAAATATCAAAGACTTGTTGGTATATTGAAGCCTATACATTTACCATAATGAAAATAGGAAGAGATTGCTATGGATTTGGTGGTTGGGCTTCCTAAGACAAATAAAGGTCATGATGTTATTTGGGTAGTTGTAGATAGATATACTAAGTCAACCCATTTCTTATCGATTAAAGTAACTTATAGCCTAGATCAGTTGGCTCAGTTATATATTCAAAAAATTATTAGACTACATGGTATTCGAAAGGTTATCATTTCTGACAAAGATTCTAGATTCACTTCAAAATTCTGGAAGAGGGTTCAGGAGGCTATGGTTACGAAATTGGCATTTAGTACAGCTTTTCATCCTCAAACAGATGGACAATTAAACAGAACTATATAGAATCTTAAGGATATGCTTAGAGCTTATGAGTTCGATTTTAATGGATCTTGGAACAAGTACTTACCACTGATAGAATTTGTCTATAATAATAGTTATTAAGCTTCAATTGAAATGCCTCTATATGAAGTATTGTATAGAAGAAAATGTAGATCTCCAATTCACTCAGATATGATGGAAGAACGAAAATTTCTTGGTCCAGAATTGATAAGAGAAATAGCTGAAGTAGTAGAAAAGATTCATAAGAGGTTATTAGCTATTCAGAATAAACAAAAACACTACACTAATCCTAGAAAGAGAGAAGTTACATTTAATGTTGGGGATAAAGTATTTTTGAAGATTGCTCCAATGAAATTAATCAAGAGGTTTGGGAAGAAAGGAAAGCTTAGTCCTAGATATGTAAGCCCATTTGAGATACTTGACAAAGTTGGAGATGTTGCCTATAGACTTACTTTACCATCCTCACTATCAAATGTACACAGTATTTTTCACATCTTTTTGTTAAGAAGATATATTCCAAACCCTTCATATGTTTCATGTTTTGAGCCATTAGAACTAAGCCAAAATGTGAGTTATGAAGAACAATTAGTGGAGATTTTGGATGGAAAAGAAAAAAAAAGCTTTGAAACAAGAAGATCTCTTTAGTCAAAGTACTGTGGAGGAACCACAAAATAAAAGAGGCCACATGAGAAAGAAAAGAAGAGATAGAAATTAAGTACCCTTACTTATTTGAGTAAGCAAATTTCGAGGTCAAAATTTAATAAGGAGGGAAGGATTATGATGCCCAAGACTCTCACATGCTTAATAAGCCAATAATAAATATGTTCATATTACATAATAGACATATCAAACAATTAGTACAATTTCATGGTAAATTGCTCATTCTGATTGCTAAATACTTTTGATATATATCATTGTACTAATATTTATCAAAGTATCCCGATGTAGTATAAAGGTTCAAAACCCTCAAAGAGAGAGCTTGGTGTGGTAAAAGAAGAAAAAATATATTTTTAAAAGTAATACTATTTGTACATGCTTTAAGGTCATACTTGTTGATAACTTGGTCAAATAACAGTTTTTTGGTAAAATACAATTTTCATGCATTCCAGAGCTGAATTTACTATGTGTTTAATACATCAAATAACTTTAATTTAATGTTTAGGACTAATTTATAATATTTTATTTGTTAGCCATAGGTAAGCACGAGGTGACATTCACAATACTGATGTAATGCCCCCAAGCTCAACCATACGACTATGTAGGTAAAACTAGGAAGTATTCTCTTTTATAAGCCATAATTTTTGTTTTGTTCAAAACTTTTGGTCAAATTTAAACTTTTCAAGCTTTAAAACAAAAGAAAATGTGTAACATTACTTTTTGAAAGTGTCTTTACAAAATATACAACCAAAATCTCATTATCAGTTTATCTTGCCATCTGTAGTGATATTTACATCACACCAAAATATCAAAATACAACGAAAACATCGCCCATAAGTCAAGCTCGTCTACATCTGTATGATCAAGGTGACAAGAAAGCGTGCTAGCCAATCAGCAACTCTATACATCATATATATCCTCACCTGCATCATAGGAACTAAATGAGCTAATGCTCAGTAAGTAAAGATCATTTATGCCCATGAATGTGTTTCATGTATAAACTTTATTGAAATTCCCATTGTACTCTTTCTTTTATAACTTTTTATTTTGATGCACTTTTCTTAGAAAACATTTCTTTATATGGCCCTTGTGTACATTACAAAGTCGCTGCAGTCGGTAGGCTGTGCCCACTTGTGCAGGATGGAAACAAATGGCCAATGTGAACCATACCTACCCAACGCAGGCCGACTAAATAATGCACCTGATAAATCTCATAGTACAATGCTCAGTCCCGACAGTCGGTAAGCCGTGCCCACCTATGTGGGAAGGATGCCTGTGTAAACCATACTTACCCAACGTAGATAGACTAAACACTGTACTTAAAATATATCTCGTAAAATTAGTACAATGGTATTACTTTAAATCCAATGTATGGAAAACTTCACTTCTTTGAAAATCATGCTTAAATTATCATGCCATACTTATGTTTTCGTAAACTTTACAACAATAATATAAATAACATATAACTGAAATAATACACATAAGCATGTAAGAAAACATCTTGTATCTATTATTGTTCTTGTGATATAGTTAAAATAAATCTTCACTTACTTTGTGTCCGGGTGGAAAAGATAGTGGAAAGGGTCAGTATACTCTGTGACAAGGTGTGTGGCAGACTTGATGTCAATTTTATTACTAAAATTATCACTACAATGTAAAATATTTAAAGAAAACAAGTACAAGATTGAATCACAGCTTTTACAAAAGAAGGAACCCTAATCACAAAATTAACCAAAATGTCATCTACTTTCATAAAAACTAGTTCATTTGCTTCTAAATGGTACCATTTGGTTCTAGAAATATTTGGACAGCATCTTCTCTATTTTTAGGACATCCCCACATGATTAAAATCATGGTTTAAGACCTGTAATAACAATCAACAGACCAATTCCCATATATACAATTCATAGAGGATCATTTAGAGCAACCTAGGCATATTTGAATTCCTTTCGTTTAGACAAAATTTAATACCACTTTTATACTTGTGTGTCATCATAACCAGCCACCAAATGAATGTAATAAATATTAGGATCCATAAAATATACACTCCAAGTTTAGAAAATCAGATTACAAATATAAAAACTTAATCTACCACACATGACAACACTTAAATCCTTAAGTAGCACACTTTAGGGCTTTAAGTATAACTTTAATCCTCCACTTAAATTCTGTATTTCTAGCCATATATAAGGTTTCCTTAGACCTTAATTCATCAAATAAAAGCTTTAATTCATGAGCTAAAGCAATAGAAATAAATTACCAATTCTAAATTCCACAAAAAGCTCACCTTGACTAGTTTTAACTTTTGTTGAAGCTCTTGCCTTCTACTTCCACAAAACTGATTTCTAACGCTTTTAAATTGATATTAGGACTCAAGAGGACCTAGAGAAAACATTACTTAAGTAGTATCACGTGGAGAATGGAAATAACAAAACAAAACCTAGGAAGAAGAACTAGTAGAATTACCTTGACTAGTTTGGACCTATCTTCCTTTCTTGAGCTCAAAATTGAGTTCTACCACTTGGAAACTATTAGATATTGATAAGGGGAGTTGATAGAAATATAGAAAGTTACTGGAGTGGTGCAAGTCGTGGCTGGGGAGGAAGAGGAAAGAAATGATCAGATTTAGTCAAAAATCAATACTTAAAGGCTAAGAATGGCATAACTTAAATTCTAGGGGGTATTTTGGATATTTCACACCTTACTTTCCATGTATCCAGCTCTAAAACATCCTTAGCATACTCACCATGTTGCTGGTTAATCCTATACACTCAAGTGTAGACCAAAATGGTGAAACCTAGCTTAGAAAGTGAAATCTAGTCATACTTTGACTTATGATCCTATATGGCCAATCTTATTATAATTTGGTGGAACCTAGCCCCATAACCAATCATTAAACATTAAAGAAAGTCAATTAGACTCTAATTGATGATGCAAACATAGCATAATTGCCCAATTAATAGAATGCACAAAGATGAGATTATGCGATTAAGTTGAATCTAAGCTAGCTTAGTGTATTTAAATACAGTTCAGTACAGTGATTGGCACCTCGTGCTTACTTGGAACGAACATTTTTTTGAAAATGCTAGAAATGAGTCCTAAATATTAAATTAAAGCTATTTGACATGCTGAATGCACAGTGGATTTGGCTCCGAAAAGCGTGAAAAATACATTTTCCTAAAAAACTACTATTTGACCAAGTTATCAACAAACATGGTTTTTAATGCATGTGCCAATGGTATTATTATTCGTGAATGTATTCTTTGTTCTTTTCACACACCAAGCTCTCTCTCTAAGGGTACTGACCCTTTATACTGCATGGGAACACTTCGACAACCATTAGTATAATAATATATATTAAATGCATTTAACGATCAAAATGAGCAATTCATCATAAAATTGACACTAGTTTCATGATATGTCTATTATGTAATATAAACATATTTATTATTGGCTTATTATATATGTACGAAACTTGGGCATTACAATCGATTTGTGTTTTAGTTTATTTTCATATGACCTATATTGCCTTTCCTCAACTAGACAACCCTAAATATACAAGTGCTTAATACTTGATTTCTTGCCTATCTATAGTTCATATGGGTTTTTAGCTATTAATTTGTTGGATACTCTATTGAGTATGTGAACGGTAGTCTTAAGTGCTTATCCCCATAGTGATTCAGGTAAGAAGGAATGACTAATCATACTCCTCACCATATCCTTAAGTATTCGGATTTGTCACTCAGCAACATTATTCATGCTAGGTTTCCCTGACATTGTGTATTATAGGATGATTCTACCATAATACCTACGGTAGTATTCAGGTAAAGGTCCTTGACGTTGTTCACCAGATCCACCATACCTACCATAGTATTCACTACCATAATTGGATTTGATGGCTTTAATTTTCATATCAAGTTGATTTTCCACTTCGGCTTTGAGAGCTTTAAATATGTCCAGGGATTATGACTTCTCATGAATTTAATATAGGCACCTATAGCGAGAGTAATCATCTACAAATGTGATGAAATACTATTGGGCATTCCACGAAGCCGTAGGAAATAGGCCGCAGATATCATTATGTATTAGTTCTAAGAAACCAAATCTCTTATTAGCACCTAAGTTATGTACATTTTTCTGTTTACCTTTAATGCACTTAACAAACTATAAAGTCTATGAGATCGAGTATGTCAAAAATTCTATCTGACACAAGATGTTATTTTCTCTATTTAGAGATATATCCTAATCACTTGTGCCATAATATAGAGGAATTCTCAATTGTTTTGTGTTGTGTATCATGTTTCTAATATGCAAAGTTTCATTAATTGAGGTGATAGTATCAATTTCATATTGGTTATCAATCAAAGTACCAATTGCAATAATATTGAAATTTTGAAAAGACTAAATTTATTATTTCTAAATGAATAAGAATAATTAGATTTGTCCAAAATAAAAAGGAAATTAAATTATGTCTAAATGATGGTACAATAAATGTCTTATCCAAATCTAAAAATAAACCAAAACCTAATTGCAACCTAGAAAGTCCTATTGCCTTTATTGTAGCTGTGTCCCCGTTATCTATATAGATGAATCTTTTGGCATCACATGTAGAATGACTAATCTATGTTGCTTAATACTTGATTTCTTGTCTGTCTATAGTTCATATGGGTTTTTAGCTATTAATTTGATGGATACTCTATTGAGTATGTGAACTGTAGTCTTAAGTGCTTATCCCCGTAGTGATTCAGGTATGAAGGAATGAGTAATCATACTCCTCACCATATTCTTAAGTATTCGATTTTGTCACTCAACAATATTATTCATGCTAGGTTTTCCCGACATTGTGTATTATAGGATGGTTCTACCATAATACCTACGGTAATATTCAGGTAAGGGTCCTAGATGTTGTTTACCAGATCCATCATACCTACCGTAGTATTCACTACCATAATCAGATTTGATGGCTTTAATTTTCATATCGAGTTAATTTTCCACTTTTTTTTGAGAGCTTTAAATATGTCAAGGGATTATGACTTCTTATGAATTTAATATAGGCACCTATAGCGAGAGAAATATGAAATACTATTGGGCATTCCACGAAGCTGTAGGAAATAGGCCGCATATATCATAATGTATTAGTTCTAAGAAACCAAATCTCTTATTAGCACCTAATTTATGTACATTTTTCTCTTTACCTTTAATGCACTTAACATAAACTATAAAGTCTATGAGGTCGAGTAGGTCAAAAATTCTATCTGACACAAGACGTTATATTCTCTATTTAGAGATATATCCTAATCACTTATGCCATAATATAGAGGAATTCTCAATCGTTTTGTGTTTTGTATCACATTTCTTAATATGCAAAGTTTCAATAATTGAGGTGATAGTGTCAATTTTATGTAGGTTATCAATCAAAGTGCCAATTGCAATAATATTGAAATTCTGAAAAAGACTAAATTTATTATTTCTAAATGAATAAGAATAACCAGATTTGTCCAAAATAGAAATGGAAATTAAATTTTGTCTAAATGATGGTACAATAAATGTCTTATCCAAATCTAAAAATAAACCAAAACCTAATTGCAACCTAAAAAGGCCTATTGCGTCTATTGTAGCTGTGTTTGTGTTATCTATATAGATGAATCTTTTGGCATCACTTGTGGATGGCTCCTCAGACACCCCTGCATAGACACACTTATGTGAGTAGTGGCATTGGTATCCACCTACTAAGTATGATTGAGTACAAAAGTAAAATTAATGTTAGAATAGACAAAATTGAGAGGCTTACCCTTCTTCACACACTAGAGGACATAATAGGGACATTCTTTCTGCACATGTCATGCCTTCTTGTAGAAGAAATAAGCTAACATCTCATCTTATTTCTTTTGCACTTTATTTTATGAAGTCCTAGATATAGTTCTTTTATCCTTAGTCATTTTCCTTTTCTTATATTGAGAAGTTGTTCTTAAGTGAGCATTTTCAATTTTCGCTCATTTCAATATTTCTTCTTCTTGCACACACTGAGATATAAGCTTATTAAGATTCCATTTTTCTTTCTAGCTGGTTTAGCATACTTTAAATTAATTGAATTCTAGCAAAAGAGAGAGTAAAACTAACTGCACAAGCAAGTTATTCGACAACTCTAACTAAAGTACCTTTGGTTTGGCAGTCAGATTGGACATCTCTATGATGTACTCCCTGATATTTTCTTTACCTTTCTAATTTATTGCAAGGAAATTGCTTAGTATGGTACTTGTTTCAGCCTTTTTTATTCTTTTAGAAATATTTTGCAATTGCGTGAATGAACGCCTTAGCATTATCAACCTCTGGCATATTACAACTAAAGGTCTTAGATGCTGAATGTTTTATAATCATAAGAGTTATGCAATTAGAAAGTTTCCACTGCTCAAAGTTCTTAGCAACTATATTAGAACTTTTATTTGTAAGAGCAACGTGTTGTCTTTTCCCAAGTGTAAGGTCCAGATCCATATAACCAAGCACAATTATAATGTGCTCTTTTCACTTCTTAAAGTTTGTGCTATTAAGTACAGGGATTGAATTCAAGCTGGCAAATATTCTTGAAGTAGAAATTGAATAGAGAACAAAAAAAAAAAATAGAAAATAACAGCTCATATAAAAAATGTGTCATAAACTAAGCATACAAAGTACTAAGATATACTTGCATGATATATAACAAATAAACAGATAAGGTAGGCACCCATCACAAGACACCTAGAATAATTTCAGTAAGTCTTCCTTTGGGCTAACTAATCAACTTGTAAGTGGTACTCTTAAGTACATTAATCAATTATTGACAATAAATTCTATTAGATAACAAATCTTCCTTTGTACCGATTTATTGTCCATATGGAAATTTAAAAACCATCACACAATCATTCTTGCAAGTGTGTCCATTATTGAGTCAAATAATCACATTCCTTTTGGCCAGTAATTATTCGCATGAACAATAGAGATACAATGATTGAAATATTTCAAAACAAATAAATCTACACAATAGAGATTATTTTGGTAACATATTGTTTCAATTCATCTATTACAAAATGTTTAAATAATTAGTGCAATGAAAATAGTAACTAAAGCGCCTAAAATATTAAACTGAAAATTTCAATGCATAACAATTAATAGACAAACGACTGAGTTTTAAGCACTTTTATCAACTCTTAAAGCTAAGTAAACTTTTTAACAAACAAAGCATGGGTGATATTAAAGCTGGGTTAAGAAAATAAAACTGATCGATTAAGCTTTAGGTTAGAACTCCTTGTATTGAATCGAAAATGAATCAATTCCATTCAAAATTGAGACCATATGCCTTAATTAGTAAAACATTTGACCTATATACTGGATGGGTCAGTACTGCGGTGCCTGCAAGTGACACTAGCTTTTGTAAAAAAAAATTTCTTGCTCCCAGGTGATGGTGCTCCGGCGCCAGTATGTGGGGCTACGACACCATCTTTCTGTGGTGTAGAGCCACAGTGCCATGGTTGTTAGAGTTTAGGGTCACGACACTATGTTATTGTGCTTGCTTTGCTGGTGGGCAACACTGTAGCACCACCAACGTGGCATAACGATGTTATCATGATTTACTAACTCGTAAATTTCTAGAATTTTGAGAAATAGGAAACCAATTTGATGTAATTTTGAGCAATTTTTAGCCTTATATTCCAAGCTTTATAACCTAAAAACTTAGAACTCAATCATCAAATAATCAATATCTCAATAAAATTATGAAAAAATCATCAATCATACAGGTTATATCTAAACTCTAGAAAGCAAAATAAGTAAAGATATCAAAAAACAGAGATATGTATGATTATCCTAAGCAATTTAATATGATTTTCTACTCTGATACCAATTGTTGAATATAGATAATAGATTATTAAACCAAATATAATCCTAGAATTTGTCATGCCAAATTGTTAGAAAAAGATTTATTGAGAGAAAATCCATGATTAATTTGGATCTATTGTGTTTAATAAAAAATGATAGAATCGCTTAAGTTGAAATGATGAATTATTTAGAACTTGCAGGTAAAAGGCCTTCTATAATCAGAATACTTTATGCCTATATGTACTAATGGCAAATAGAGACTCCATCAATCCTTATTGATCTAGTATAAGGTAACTACACATTATACAATACATACTTAATTTGGTAATTTCCTCACCCTATAATTAGATCACTTAATTGGCCCTAATTATTGGACATCCCTAATATATATAATTGTTGTTTAAAAAATGTATAGCCTTCTTTAAGATATATATGACGCAATACATGAAATAGCACTCTATTAAATATCTGTAAATAATAAACGCTGCATATATCCTAGCATATAAGTAGTTCATAGTAGTGAAAAGTATGTTTTCATTTAAAAGTTTTATAAAATCTGATAATTTTTTCACTTCGTATATGATAAGATCATGATGCTTCCAATGAATATATGCACGTATATATATATTATTATGAGTTTCAATCAATCAATACCATAGTGTCTGTCACGACCCGAACCCCGAGGTAGTGGCAGAAGGGGAATTTCACTAAAATTAGAATTTTTTTTTAAAATATTGTGAATTCCAACCAGTGGATCTATCTCACAGTTCATAGTCACTAGTAAACACAGACAATAAAATTATAAAGAAAAAAAAATTTCAAATAGTTCACTGAGCATCATCATTCATACCTTAATATCAAGCTAGTATGACATATATAGTTTACAGACATATATTTAAAGTAACACACTTAACATGAATGCTAGCAATATCCAATTATTTAACAAGACTTAAACATAAGTGTTAAATTCACACTCCTAGCATTACCAAGTCACAAACTACAAATAAAAGATAGCTTCCTATTCCTCTTATTGATCCTCAATGTTACACTGGACACTACCTGTGAAGAAAGTACGGAGGGTGGGCATAAAATGTCCAGCAGGTTTACCAATTTTCATTTTTGGGAAAGTCTTATATAAATCTCAAAACATCTGCATGGTTAGTAGTACTGGAAAGCATTTCTATAAATATTAAGGATTTAAACCATTTACAGAAAACTATGCTAAAAATCAAAACCAAATATCCAGGTCAAAACATATAAAAGTCTCAATTAAAATAAGCATAATGCACATCACATAAATCAACACATCACATAAGTTCTCATCCTCTCATCACAACTAGAGAAACTTATACTACATGTATTGAGTACTCTCTGCCTGACATCTATCTCTGAAAATCGGAGGGATACCCATGTGTCTAATCCTACCAAATCGGAGGGGCACCAAATGCCTACGCCTACCGAATAGAGATAGTTAGAAGACAAACCCCGCACGGGTTTACGGGATCTTACCCTAGTTTGCCTACAGCAACATCATGATGCCTAAGATAACTCTCATGCATGATCATATGAAATGTGCAATATATAGAGTCTCAAACAACCATACAGTGGTTTAATATTCTAGACATGCTCTTATTTTTAATTAAAAATCCATTTTGTACTTAAAAATCCAAAAGTATAGCTTTTATGATTTTTCCAAATCCCATATATAAAATCTTGTACAAAATCATATGCAAAAATACCTAGAGTAGTTCACAATGTTTCACAAATTCATAGTTCATTAAAATAACTATTCAAATAATTAAATTTAATAAAATCACGAAATTTTATTTTTCAGAATAAATTCCAATTTTAATGAAAATAATAGAAAACAAGGAAATAAAATCCCCTACCTTGAAATAATAGCTATGTTGAGCTAATGACACTAGAAATATCCTCAATTAATCACCGGGTTGTTCGGATAGTTGTATTCGAATCTCGTCAAGTTTACTTGAAAAGTTGACTTTTCGAACGGAGTTTTGGATCGAGAAACAGAGGTCACCATTGAATTCAGAACACCCAAAAACATTGGTTTAAATTTAAAGTTCGTCGAAAACGGGTCCAAGTACGGAATCGGCTCGTGGCATGCAAAATAGTGCAAATCACAAGCTATATTCTCGATTTTTGTGCCACTTCGAAAAATAGTGGTATTTTATATCAAACTTCATGTCCCGAACTCACTGAGTCCAAATTTGAGGTCAGAACTCAGTTTGGAGATCCTGAACATTAAATGGGCTCAAAAATCCCAAAATTATAAAAATACCACATTTGGAGAATAATTAGAAAAATACCACATGTTCATCTTGATAAGTAACGATCTTCTGGTTATTGTTTTAATACTTCAAAATCATGAGATTTCATGTTTCAAACTCCTCTTTCACGTGGTAAAATTTTCTCAGAAAAATAACTCAATTTTGAAATAATTACGAATATACCACAAAAATTAAATATTAAAATATTTTCATAGTAGTCAACTTCTCACTAGAGCTGAGTTGGAGGCTGAGAGTGGCCAGAAATGACAGCTAGAGTTGAGACGAGTCTAACGGTGGTGGTGGTGAGGTGATCGGACGTCAGAGGAGGAAACGGCAGGCGAAAAATGAGTTCAGTGGCGTGACCTTCGGAGTTCTCTATCTCAGGGGAGAGGCGGCACCGGGTGTGGCTTCGTCAGTGGGTGGACAAGGAGGCAGGGCGGTACTCAGGCAGTACGGTGGCCAAAGCAGCTTCGGGTGAATAGTGGTAGAGGTGGGAGTTTCGGGGGCTTCAACATGGTGCAATCTGGTTCGACCAAAAAAAGTTTAAAAAGATTCTTTCACTTTAGTCCCTCCTTAATTACACTTTTATCCCCAGTTTGTAATTTCTTTTTCACTTTTGCCTCAAATGTACCTAGACTTAATCTTGTCTAGATTCAACACCAATTATTTAATTTAAAAATAATTCAAAAATGTAGAATTGCCAAAATTCCCTTGAATTAAAATTACTTAATTACCCTTACAAAATTTAGGATTTTAAATCTTCTCCCCTTTAAAAGAATTTCGTCCCGAAATTCGAATACAAGGGTCAAACTACAACTTCAAGTTGGAAATTAAACAGATGAGAATATTTTTCATACATTTCTGCTTCTAGCTCCCAAGTGGCTTCGTCTTCCTTATTTCGAAGCACTTTGAGCTCTCTCTCCAGTATTCGAACTGGTTGTTTCTCATATGTTACATCCTCTTGTAATAGCACTTCCACATACTGAATAACATGGGATGGATTAGGCACATACTTCCTGAGTATCGAGAGATGAAAAAAATTGTGCACTCAGCCCAATTATGGTGGCAATTTCAAGCGATACGCTACGGGCCCAATTCTAGAAGTAATCTCAAATGGTCCAATATATATTGGAGCCAATTTGCCTTTAAGCCCAAATCTAGTGATCCCACACTTTGGCGCCACTTTCACGAATACTTGATCACTAACTTCAAACTCTACTTCACGTCTCTTTGGGTCCGCATAGCTTTTTCTATCGACTCTGTATGACTTTAAGTCTTTGTCGAATCTTATTAATTTTCTCAGTAGTCTCCTGTATTAATTCTTGCCCAAGAATGACACACTCCTCAGCATCAGCCCAATACAAGGGTGATCTACATTGTCTCCCATATAATACCTCATATGGAGCCATGCCAAGACTGGTTTGGTAGCTGTTGTTGTAAGAAAAATCCACCAATGGCAGGTGATCATCCTAGCTTCCATCAAAATCTAGTACACAAGAGCGAAGCATTTCTTCTAGAATCTGAATAGTCTTCTCAGATTGGCCATCTGTCTGAGGATGGTGAGCAGTATTAAGATTTAGTTTCATTCCTAAAGCTCTCTACAAAGCTCTCTCGAACTTAGAAGTAAATCTTGGGTCTCTGTATGAAACTATGCTTGATGGCACTCCATGTAATCGAACAATATTGTCAATGTAGAGTCGACTAAGCTTGTTGAGTGAAAAATTAGATCTGATCGGTATGAAATGAGCAGTTTTTGTCATACGATCAACAATCACCCAAACTGCATCGTTCTTTCTTCAGGTCGTAGGCAAACCTATTACAAAGTCCATGGTGATTTTATCCCACTTCCATTCTCGTATGGGTAAAGGTTGTAGTAGTCCAGCTGGTCTCTGATGTTCAACTTTAACTTGCTGACATGTCATATACTTAGATACAAAAGTAGCTACTTCACATTTCATACATTTCCATCAATACTGTCTTTTCAGGTCATGATACATCTTTGTGCTACCACGATGCACTGCAAACTTAGACTTATGATCTTCAATGAGAATGGTCTCTCCAAGATGAGGATCATTAACTACTGCTAGCTTGCCTTTGAAAAGCACAAATCTTTCTCTATTTGTACTCCAACCTTCTAATTGTTCACTACTTTCGAGTTAATTCTAGATCGTTCTCAACTCTTGGTCTTGCCATTGACTTTACTGTACAGTTTGGAGAAGTGCAAGTGTGGCAACAATATTATTGAGGTAAGCAGTGTTTCCAGACTCGAAGTACTACAAGTTAATATCACCAATTACCAATGAGTTCTTCCAATCTTGAAATATAAGTGCCGCTAAGGAGCTAAATGGTTTTCTACTCAAGGCATCAACTACAACATTGGCTTTACCGAGATGGTATTGTAGTTCGAAGTCATAATCTTCCATATACTCAACCCATCTTCGTTGCCTCAAATTCAGATCTCGTTGGGTGAAGAGATATTTCAAACTCTTATGGTCGGAGAATATTTCAAATTTCACACCATACAGATAACACCCCCATATTTTGAGTGCAAAAATTATTGCTGCAAGCTCTAGGTCATGGGTAGAATAGTTCCTCTCATGTGGCTTTAACTGGTGTAAAGCATACGCAACAACTCGACCATTTTGCATCAGAACACATCACAATTTTTGTCACGACCCAAACTCCGAGGTAGTGGTAGAAGGAGAATTTCACTAAAATTGGAAAATTTTTTAAAAATATTTTGAATTCCAACCAGTGAACCTATCCTACAGTTCATAGTCACCAATAAATACAGACTAAAAAATTATAAAGAAAAATAAATTTCAAATAGTTCACCGAGCATCATCATTCATACCTCAATATTAAGCTAGTATGGTATATATAGTTTATAGACATATTCAAAGTAACACACTTAATATGAATACTAGCAATATCCAATTATTTAAAAAGACTTAAACATAAGTCTTAAATTCACACTCCTAATATTACCAAGTCACAAACTACAAATAAAAGATAGCTTCTTATTCTACTTGTTGATCGCCAATGTTACACTGGATACCAACTGTGGAGAAAGTAGAGAGTGTGAGCATAAAATACCCAGTAGGTTAACCAATTTTCCTTTTGGGAAAAGTCTTATATAAATCTCAAAACATCTGCATGGTTAGTAGTACCGGAAAGTATTTACATAAATATTAAGGATTTAAACCATTTACAGAAAACAATGCTAAAAACCAAAACTAGATATCCAGGTCAAAACATATGAAAGTCTCAATTAAAATAAGCATAATGCATATCACATAAATCAACACATCACATGAGCTCTTATCCTCTCATCACGACTAGAGCAACTTATACCACATGTATTGAGTGCTCTCTGCCTGACATCTATCTCTAAAAATCGGAGGGACACCCATGTGTCTAATCCTATTGAACCGGAGGGGCACCGAATGCCTACGCCTACCGAATAGAGATAGTTAGAATACAAACCCCGCGTGGGTTTACGGGCTCTCACTGAAGGCAGGTGTACTAGTCTGCCTACTACAATACCGTGATGTCGAAGATGACTCTCATGCATGATCATATGAAATATACAATATATAGAGTTTCAAACAACCATGTAGTGGTTTAACATTCTAGACATGCTCTGAGTTTTAATTAAAAATCTATTTTGCACTTAAAAATCCAAAAGTACAGCTTCTATGATTTTCCCAATTCCCATATATAAAAACTTGTACAAAATCATATGTAAAAATACCTAGAGCAGTCCACAATGTTTCATAAATTCATAGTTCATTAAAATAACTATTCAAAGAATTCAATTTAATAAAATCACGAAATTTCATTTTTTAGAATAAATTCCAATTTAATGAAAATAATAGAAAATAAGAAAATTGAATCCCCTACCTCGAAATAGTAGTTATGCTGAGTTAACGATGCTAGAAATATCCTCAATTGATCACCGGGTTGTTCGGACAGTTGTTTTCAAATCTTGTCACATTAACTTGAAATGTTAACTTTTCGGACGGATTCTCGGATTGAGAAATAGAGGTCACCACTGAATTCAAAACACCCAAAAGCGTTGGTTTAGATATAAAGTTTGTTAAAAATGGATACCGGTATAGAACCGGCCCGTGGCACGCAAAATGGTGCAAATCACGAGCTATTTTCTCGATTTTCGTGCCACTTTGGAAAATAGTGGTATTTTATATCAAACTGCATGTCCCGACCTCACTGAGTCCAAATTTGAAGTCTGAACTCAGTTTCGAGGTCCTGAACATTAAATGGGCTCAAAAATCCCAAAATTATAAAAATACCATATTTGGAAAATAATTAGAAAAATACAACATTTTCATCTTGACGATCTTTTGGTTATCGTTTTAACACTTCAAAATCGTGAGATTTCATGTTTTAAACTCCTCTTTCACATGGTAAAATTTTCTCAGGAAAATGAACTCAATTTTGAAATAATTACGAAAATATTATAAAAATTAAATATTAAAATAGTACTACAGTAGTCAACTTCTCACCGGAGCTGAGTTGGAGGCCGAGAGTAGAAATGAAAGTTGGAGTTGAGATGAGTCCATCGGTAGTGGTGATAAGGTGATCGGATGTCGGAAGGGAAACGGTGGGTGAAAAACTCGGGCGTGGCTTTGTCGGCGGGTGGGCAAGGACGCGGGGTAGCACGTCGGGCGGTACGGTGGTCGGAGCAGCTTCGGGTGAACAGAGGTAGAGCTGGGAGTTTCGGGGGTTTCTACAGAGAAGAAAGAAGAAAATGGGGGTTTTTATGCAATTTCCAGAAATTGTAGCCGGGGGACACGTGGCGCGATCTGGTTTGACCGAAAATTTTTTTTTGAAATTCCACTTTGGTCACAAATTTTAAAAAGATTCTTTCACTTTAGTCTCTCTTTAATTATACTTTTATCTCCGATTTGTAATTTCTTTTCTACTTTTGCCTTAAATGCACCTAGACTTAATCTTGTCTAGATTTAACACCAATAATTTAATTTAAAAATAATTCAAAAATATAAAATTACTAAAATACCCTTGAATTAAAATTACTTAATTATCCTTACAAAATTTAGGATTTTACAGGATAGATTTATATTATATAGCATAATATGGATCTAGTTTTGCATGTGTTTAGAAAATTGTAGGTTATTATTCATTACGTGATTAAGATTAGATTGGCTTCAGTATTGTTGACATGATTAGTTGTCTCCCACCAGTACGTGACCTTGCCTTTCCTCGTAAAGATAGCACACTTAATTCATTACTAATCAGTGTGTACAATCAAACAAAAAATGTTTTTTAATTCCTTAATCCAAACTTTCGCGACAAGTGGGTTGATCCCTTCTTCAAAACCTGGAGGTTTCGTCCTCCTAACTTCTTTGTATACAGGATGTGAAACTCTAATAGTAAGAGGAGCCTGAGTAGGCAATTATTGATGAGAGTTTTGTCAATGAAATAAATAATTATATTCACAGCGAATTCGACCGAATTGCATGCAAATTGGAGAAAATGAAAAATGGTATAGTGGTTTAATCCCAAAAATGTGACACACATCAAATTCAGTTTATTATAGAGAGATTGTTTATAGATCTACAATTTCAGTTCAGTAAATTAGTGTATTATTTGTGAACTCATGAAAAAATGTGAACGAGAACTCCTATTTATTGAGAAAGAGTTCTAACCATTTAAAATTATGCACCACCTCAAGTAGCATGATTATAACTTAAGAAATATTAGAAATATTGTTAATGTGAATGAATTAACTATATATAAATAATAATTATCCGAATCTCGGTATAACGTTTCCTCGTCATAGTTCAAGTTATTTTGGAGTTTCAGCGTATTGGGTCCTTTAATTTCTTGGCAAATTTCTCTATTCGCAAGCAAATAGCAATGAGTTAAGCTAATTTTCTTCCGCGCGAGCAATAAGCTCGCTAGTTATTTTTCAGCTGAAATGATCACATAAGACTTGTGACCAGTATGTGAGCAAATACCAATGAGCTCGCTAGTTGACCATGTATGCACATTTCTTGTTGTAGTTGCCAGCAAGTAAAATTCCTCAAGTTGAGTATTTGCGTGCAATTGATACAAACTCTAGTTTCATTTATACAATTTTACCTTTTAAGTTCAAAATTATTGTTGGCCGTGTTACAAGTTTAATCTTGTCTCTTATTTAATTAAAGTTATTATTCAAAATAATTTCTTATAGGAATAGTTTTTTCTTTTATTTATTTTGGCGTTAATATTGTCTTTTAATATCAGGAGAGATATTTTATATATTATGACAATTTGAGGGGAGAATTTTGTTTTTTCTTAAAAATTCGATGGTAATCGATGGATTTAGTCGAAGCGCATGAGATATTTTTGTATTTTTACAAAGTTATAACAATGTTAAAAAGCCGTAAAAAACTTGTAAAAACATCACTCGTATTGATAAACGAATCACAGTAACATTAGCGACAGGATTAAAACACCTAAAGGGTAAACAAACTTCTTTATTCTTAGTGAGGTGAGCCCAACAAAATACATTGTAGGTAGAAATCAACTTCACTTTCAAACAACTGAGATTCGGGTAGATGGGTAAGCAAATTGAAGAAGCTCAGGGTGACTCTCAAACAAAGTCATATCATTTTTGTTCAAAGCCACCAAAGCTTCAACTCCACCCTCTCTTGTATCTGTTGTGCGGTCTAAAATCCTAAGGTCGCATAAGGGTTAAGTTCAACCACCTCCGTGTTGGATATGTGCGACCTCTTCCGCTTAAGTTATATGCGACCTTCTTTGTGTAGTCATTTGACCTCTTTTGCATAAGTTATGTGCGACCTTCTCTGTATAAGTTGTGGGCAACCTCTTCCACAAGAAAAGGGAAACAAGTGTATGCTTTGTCAAATAGGAAACCTGCAAGGAAAGGGAAACATGAGTCCTCTATTTTATGATCAACTAATTACCCGTTTTGAGTGGTTATCCAATTATGTTTTTACTTAAATTGTGTTACCCGATTGTATAGTTACCTGTTTTCACAATTAGGAATATTGGGTTACCTTTATCAATATAACGGGGACTCAATGTTCCAAAGGGATAGAGATCAGTTTTTTGAGTATTCCAATTGCTTTTCAGTTTTCCAATTTCCAGACTTCAGAATTCCGACTTCCGATTTGAGAGGAATTTCCACACGAGACATTGTAACTTTGAGTGCTTGTAATTCTCCATAAAATAGTGAAAAGCAGTGGACGTAAGCTCATCTTTTTCGGGACTGAACCACTATAAAATCCTCTCTCTTTATTTGCTTTGATTATTAACTCAATTCGCACAAGCCACATCTCTTAATTTTTTCTAAATTTATTGTTGATAAATCCTCCATCAACAATTGGCGCTAGAAAGAGGGCTATTCTAGCAGAAAAGTTTGTCAAATTCCACTTTTTTAATAATGGCAAACACTAGAAACACTACCAGAATCACCGGAACTAGCCAAAACTAACCTCAAAGTACTGCTGCTACACAGGCAGACCCTGCTCCGGATCAACCTACTATGACTCCAACAGAAAACCTTTCCCAGAGACAGGATCGTATGGAGGAGACGCTGGTGAACCTTCAGTAAGTCACTAACCAGATCAATGATACCCTGCGACGACTTGCTGAAGGGCAGATGGTGACCCCACCACAACACGAACGTCCCAAAGAACGTCCTACTCAATTACCTGAGAAAGGAATACCGATCCTAGAGACGAGAAGACGTGGCCAGCCAAGAACTCAGCAAGAGCGTCATGAAGATCACATCTCCAAAGGGAAAGGCAAGGTCGCAAACTTGCCTCCAGAATCTGGTACGGAGAGTTCAAGTACGAACCTTGATCGTGTACAACCTTCTCGTAAATCCACTAATAGTCAAGATCGCTTGAGCGGCGAACAAAGACGACCATCGAGAAGCGTCTTCGAAAGAATCAGCTGAGAGTCAAGACAAGATCCTGCAGACCTAAGACAGTATTTGGAGTGACGACGTAGTCATGATCGATCCATATCGCATCACAACGACCAAAGTCGGTCTCGTCACACTATCTCACTGGATTCCTCTCACAGATCGCAGAAGACTCTACCTGACCAACCCACCATGCAACAAGATAACGAACAAAGGCCGCTTGTACCACCAGCAAGGGATGATGCTTTCCCTCTGAACGTCGATGTTCACAACTTAAAGATCGCATTAGACGCACTTGCTGGTTGGGATGATGAGCTCGCTGATGGGTATCATCAGTTGCTATTCAGTGAGGAGGTTCGAGCTGTAGCCCTTCCCGTTGGATTCAAACTTCCCACCATTAACACTTTTGATGGAAAAACTGATCCACAGGACCACATGGATCACTTCAGTGATTTGATGGAACTTCATCGGGTTAGTGATCATGCATGTTGCAGATGTTTCGCTGTAACACTCTCTGGAGCAGTGAAGAAGTGGTTCTGATGACTTAAATCTGGCTCAATTTCATCCTGGCAACAATTACAGATGGCGTTCTTAAGATAGTTTCAAGCCGCAAAGAATTTCACTGTTCCGCTTGTTAGTTTGTCCGTGATCCAGCAAGGTCCAGAGGAGACTCTACGGTCTTATCTCAATCGATTCACTTCAGAGCTAGCAAAGGTCAACAACTCACCTGAAGGAGGAGTTCTTACTCTTATGATGGCTGGGGTGCGACCAGAAACAAAACTCTAGGAGGAATTACTTGAGTGAGAGTGTAGAACTCTCGAAGACTTCTACCGAAGAGTTGGTCGACATCTGAGGTTAGAATCTTTGCACGAGAATCTTCAAAAGACTAAAAAAGGAGGAAGGACAGATGCGACTAAAGATGCGGTCATTACCAACAAAAGTGGTAATAAGAAAAACAAGAGGAATAATGAACAGACAAATGAGAATCTGCCTAGACCCAAAAGGCAGGAGATTTCAAGAGCTCCCATGAGGTTTAACAATCACACTGAATTGAACGCGCCCATAGATCATATCTATGCAGTCACAAACCAGAAGTAGCGATTCCGACAACCAGAACCAATAAAGCGGGACTGGACAAAGCGCGACCCCAACAAGTTTTGCCGATATCACAATGATATTGGGCATGATACTAATAATTACTTTGCCCTGAAGGATGAAATTCAAAGGCTGATTAGAGAGGGACGATTGTGGCAGTACACCAGGCAGAGCGACGAAAGGCGAGAAGAAGACCAATAGCGACCTCCAGAAATTCAGCGTGAGGTGCGAACTATTTTCGGAGGACCGCATGTTGGAGGAGATTCCAAGAGAGCACAGGACAGATATGCGCGAGAAGCTCGACAGCAGCCGTTAACCAACGTCATGCATCTTGAGTAGCGACCACGCAAGCTTCAACGAGTACTGGAAATGGACATTACCTTCACAGAGCAAGATGCAACGGAAGTCCATTATCCGCATAATGATGCGCTGGTCATAAAAATTAACTGTGGAAGCACACAGTTGTGGCGAGTATTGGTCGATAAAGAGAGTGCTGTGGACATCCTGTACTTCGACGCCTTTAAGAAGATAGGGTTGAATGAGAGTGACCTGAAGCCTGCCGCCACTCCACTCTATGGTTTCACTGGTGACAGCCTGATGCCTATGGGCATGATTGAGCTGATGGTCAGCGTTGGGACCTATCCAAGGGTTTCATCGATAATGACCCAGTTTTTGGTGGTGGATTACCCCTCTGCCTTCAATGCTATGCTAGGAAGACCGACATTAAGGGAACTTCGAGCCGTCACCTCGATTTACCATCTAACAATGAAGTTCCCGACCCAGCATGGGGTAGGCGAGGTGCGAGGAAATCAATATGATGTGAGGACATGTTATAACAACTCGCTAAAACCTGCAGCAAAGGATGTGACATCTCGCGCAATGATGATCCACCTGCCGGACAAAGCGTCAGTCATGGCAGCGGGCAAAGCGTCAGTCGAGGCAGCGAGCGAAGCTCCAGTCGGATCGTCAGATAAAGCGTCAGTCGAACCGTCAGTGAAAGCATCAATCGAAATGACCAGTGAAGATTTCAATCCTCGAGAAATAGACGAAGAAGTCAGAACTGGATCCGTTGAAGACCTGGAGGATTTATCATTTGATCTGTCTTCCAGGACTTTAAAGATTGGAACGGAGGTTCAAGGACCTGTGCGAGCTTCATTGATCGCTTTTTTGAAGTCTAATTTGGATGTCTTCGCATGGCAACATTCGGATATGGTAGGGATTGATTCAAGGATCATATCCCACCGTCTTAACATTGATCCGACAAAGAAGCCTGTACGACAGAAAAGAAGGGCCATGAATCCAGAACGCTACGTCGCATTAAAAGAAGAGGTGGAGAAGTTGCTCGAAATTGGGTTCATAAGAGAGTCTTTCTACCCTGACTGGCTTGCAAATCCGGTCTTGGTAAAAAAACCTAATGGGAAGTGGAGGACCTGTATTGATTTCACCGATCTCAACAAAGCATGTCCTAAAGACAGCTTCCCTCTTCCAAGAATCGATCAGCTTGTAGATGCGACGTCGGGGCATGAACTTTTGAGCTTCATGGACGCATATTCAGGATATAACCAAATCCCCATGTACGAGCTAGATGAGGAACATACCTCGTTCATTACTGCTCGAGGGTTATACTATTATAAAAAGATGCCCTTCGGACTTATCAACCCGGGAGCAACCTACAAACGTCATGTCAATATGATGTTTGCAAAGCAAATTGGCAAGACAATGGAGGTATACGTCGATGATATGCTAGTCAAATTGGAGAAAGCTGAAGATCACATCAAGCACCTTGATGAGATGTTCAAAATCCTCCGGAGATACCAGATGAAGCTAAATCCCCAGAAGTGTGCATTCGGAGTAGGATCTAGAAAATTTCTGGGTTTTATGGTCAACCAGCGAGGGATCGAAGCAAATCCTTAGAAGATACAAGCGTTGATTGATATGCAATCTCCTCGTAAACCCAGAGATGTGCAAAGCCTAGCAGGAAGAGTAGCTGCTCAAAGTCGGTTTGTATCCAGATCAACCGATAAATGCCAACCGTTCTTTGAGGTGTTGAAGGGATCAAAAAGGTTCGAGTGGACAGAGAAATGCGAGCAGGCGTTCCAAGAATTGAAAAAACACTTGGGTTCCCCTCCACTCTTGTCGAAACCAAATCCGGGAGAAGAATTATGCCTATATCTCGCTGTTTCTAAGTATGTGATGAGTGCCGCATTAATTCGCGAGGAGGCAAATGTTCAGCGACCTGTGTATTATGTGAGTAAAAGATTAGTTGATGCTAAAACCAGATATCCAGAGATGGAAAAATTGGCACTGGCACTCGTCATTGCATCAAGAAAACTTTGACCTTACTTCCATGCTCACTCCATCCAGGTTTTCACGAATTTACCGCTGAAACAGGTCTTACAGAAACCTGAGGCATCAGGATGGCTGCTTAAGTGGGCCGTTGAATTGAGTCAATTTGACATCAATTTTCAACCTCGCACCGCTATAAAAGGTCAGGCCCTCGCAGATTTTATTGCAAAATTTACATACGACGTCAATCTTCCCATGGGAGTATTCGACAAACCCGCCTCAGATATGTCTAAGTTGTGGAAGCTTTATGTTAACGGGTCGTCGAATGAAAATGGAGCAGGTGCGGGCATATTTTTAATCAGTGCTGAAGGGCACAATATTCATTATACGCCTCGCTTAAAATTCCCAACGTCGAATAATGAGGCCGAATACGAAGCACTGATAGCTAGGCTAAAGCTCGCATAGGAAATGAAGGTCGAAATAATTGAAGTGTCTAGCGACTCCCAGCTGGTCGTCTGTCAGGTTAAGGGTGATTATCAAGCAAGAGGAGAGAGAATGATGGCCTATTTGGAGAAGGTACAGCAGTTATTCTTAACGTTCGACACTTATGACATACAGCTTCTTCCTCGTATTAAAAACACTCGGGCAGATGCGCTCGCTAAGCTCGCTTCGACGAAAGATGCAGAATTGTTGAAGGTAGTTCCGGTTGAATTTCTTATATCACCAAGCATCGAGGTCGAACCCCAAGTAATTATGACAGTTGATGAAGAACCATCGTGGATGGACCCCATAATATGATATATACAAAATGGCGATCTCCTGGAGAATAAAGACGATGCAAGGCGGCTTTGCATGAAAGCAGCTCGCTATATCATCCAGGATGAAAAACTTTATCGAGGGAGTTTCAGCTCGCCATTATTATTATGCATCAATGATAAAAAGGCACGCTATATTATGAGAGGAATTCACAAAAGAATATGTGGAAATCATTCTGGGGGGCAAGCGCTTGCAAACAAAATTCTTCGACAAGGGTACTTTTGGCTAACTATGAAGAAGGATACATTAGAATTTGCTAGGAAATATGATAAATGTCAACAATTTGTGACCATTCCTAGAAAACCACATGTTCCTTTAAGTTCAATGACTAGTCCATGGCCATTTGTTGTGTGGGGAATTGATATTATCGGGATGCTTCCATTAGCGCGAGGTGGTGTGAAGTATGCGGTGGTCGCATTCGATTACTTTACAAAATGGACGGAAGCCGAGGCCTTGAGCACCATCTCCGCGAAGAAAATGATAGATTTTGTTTACAAATCCATAATCTGTCGATATGGTATACCACAAACCATAATTTCTGATAATGGAAAGCAATTCGACTGTGACGAGTTCCGTGACTTCTGCAATAACTTGGGCATCAAAAAGAGCTTCTCTGCTGTTATTCATCCACGGGCCAATGGGCAGGTCGAAGCAATAAACAAAACACTCAAGCAGAATATAAAGACAAAGCTGGAGGAGCATATAGGAGCTTGGCCAGAAGTACTTCCAGAAGTTGTATGGGCTTATCGCACCACACAACGAACCACTACAGGAGAGAGTCCATTCTCCTTGGCTTATGGATATGAAGCGATGATCCCTGTTGAAATTGGTGCGGGCTCCTGCGGTGATCTATTTATGAGAAAAAAAAGAATGATGTATTGTTGAGAGTTGAACTCGATCTTTTAGAAGAACGGCGTGAACAATCTCAGCTCCGAATTGCATCATACCAACGACGCACTGCTCAATATTATAATTCCAAAGTCAAAGGTAGACATTTTGAAGTTGGAGATCTTGTCCTTCGACGAGTTCTACCTAATAATAAAGAACATGGCGCTGGTGTATTTGGGCCTTCTTGGGAGGGACCTTATGTTATTGAAAGCATCATTCGACCCGGGACATATAAGTTAGCTCACATTGGTGGACAAAAGATCGAGCATGCCTGGAATTCAGACCAGCTTCGTCATTATTATCAATAAATTTTCATGTTTTCGATAGCCTACTGTATCTTCATTAATATTCGACAATAATACTTCTTCGACTATTACTTCAGCTCGTTTCCGATCGTCTTTTATAGTTTTATAGTAGTTTTCAGACACCATAAAACTCGGGGGGCAGTGGGATCAGAATGTTATCTCCTACTGGTTTCCTTTGGGACTATGCAAACGTCCATTTAGAGGAGACATGGTTTTAGATCGTTGAAGTATCTGAATCTCCTTAAAATCCTAGGATTTTCTCCTCACTTCATGCCTCAGCATGTCGTATTATGCAATTTCCCTCCTCGAACAGAAAAGTAACTAAGCAAAACGTGCGTTGTTCGAAGTGATATATTGCTATGTTTTATTTTGACATGGAACTTTTGAAATACAGTTAGAGTTTGCATCACTTGTATTGACTGTTTTCTTAAGCGACCTAACCTATCCTAACGCTTAAAACTCGTTTTAAGTTAGTCGGATTCAAATCGCTAAAAGCGTACTGATCAATCACCTGTAATTGACTACTTAGTTAAAATTACTATTGTTTTTTCATTATTTTGCAGGAGCATATAAGGAAAATAATTTTTTGTAAGTCATCCGTACATAAACAGAAAAGAAGGGGGACAAAGCCCGCATTGTTCTAAAAATATTAAAAAAAAAAATTTCATGTAGAAGGGCTTGCACCGCCATCCCCAGCCATGGTGGTATCCTCTCTCCAACTCTGCACAAGTTCGACCACATCCTGGCCAAGGATGGAGAAGTCAAAATCCGGATGCTAGCAGAAAATGTTGAAAATGATAGTCGACGAGGCAATATCACTAGCTTTATCTTCGAGTTCTTGGACTTCGGTCGCCTTGAACTCCTCGATAGCTTTGTGAACCGCCTCGATGGTCGCTTCCCTCATACGGTCCGGATGCTCAGAAATTACCTTCTCGAGCTCTCTAACTTTCTCCTCGAGATTCTCCTTGGTGAGTCTCTCCTTGGCCAGGTCCTCGAGCATCTGCTGCTTTTCCAAGTGGAAGGCTGTTCTCTCCTCCTCCCGAGCCTTTTCCGAGTTCTCGAATGCTTGTGTTATCTCTTCAACTTTCTCAGCCTTCTCCAAGCATTCGAGAACTGGATCGTGCATCAAGACAGCAGCAGCCGCAGTCTATAAAAGAAAAAAAATGTAAATCTCTAAGTTAACACCAAAAGAATACACACGGAGAGAAGATAGAAACGCTTACATTGGCCAGCATCCTCATTGCAGATCCAAAAGCGAACTTGGCAGAATGTCGCTTCATCCGCTCCCAACCTTCCTCAAATGTGAAGCGATCAATAAAAGCTGCGCTCATACCAACCTTCTCTGGTAATTAGTTGAGGAGTGCGAAGAGCTCATCACCCTTATCTGCCAAGGTCGGTTCCAAAAAAGTGGCAGCCTCAGTGGGGGGTTCAGGATGACTCGCTGGCTGAGATGGTTGTGGAGGAGGCGAGCTTGCTGGGAAGTCCTCGAAGGCAACTTTTCTCTTCTTTGAGCTGTCGACCTTCTCCTTCCCTTTTGTTGGTGGGGTACTCTCGGGTGTCTTGGTTTTTGCCATGGACCCGAGAGTTAAAGGTGGTGCTCACAAGCTGCTACCAATGACCATCTCTATATAGATATGTAAATGAGCGAGGATATATAGTATAAGGGTAATTAGAATGAGCGTGTAATTACCTTCTTCTTGTGGAGCTGGTTGAGGAGCTGGTGGTGACACTGTCTCTTGAGATGAAGGTTCTGAGCGTGGAGGTGTGGCTGGTGCTTTTCGTTTTCTAATCCTTGAAAACGAGGCAATTAAGTCTGTCGTTTTCCTTGGCTTCTTCTTCGAGCTCGATGGCCTAGACGAGAGAACAGGGGGGTCTTGGAATGTGGCACCCTTCGAAAGCAGACAGCAAGCGGCCAGGTTATTCGAAGTACCTAGTACCTTCCAATTAAAATCCTCAATTGGAAGGTCGTTGATTTTATATACTCTTGCGAGCTGTTCCCTAGAGAGTCCGGTCGATCCCTATTATCTGCGATGACATTCGAACACGATCAGTATAAGAATAAACATAGAAACAAGGCAATAAATTGGAAGACTACCTACCGGGATTCTAAAAGAAGCTGTTAGCTGCATAGTCAAAATGGAAAAATGGATTTTTCCATTTTCCCATGTTGTTGCGAACCCTGGTTCAACCATTTGCTCGTATAGAAGAAGCCGAGATCTGACGGATTTGATTTTACTTGGTAGAACCAAGCAAATTCTTCACGTGAAGGGGTTTCTAAACCTAGTTTATGGAACAGTATATACAAACCTACCATATATCTATAGGTATTAGGGGTCAATTGAAAAGGGACGACCCCATAGTAATCAATAATTGATTTTATATACGGATGGAGTGGGAGATGCACGCCACATTTGAGGACTGCCTCAGAAAAAGAAGCGCGTCCATGTGGGGGAGTGTGTGGTCGGTTAAATTCCATAGGTAGACGAAGGGGTATGGCGATCTTATAGCTGCTCGCAATTTTGCTGAGTTTGTTTGATGTGCAGCTCGTCCTTACATTGGTACATGACCAATTCCCTTCTACGTATTGGTAGCCAGATGAAAATGCAGGGGCATCCCTGATATGTTTGGGCCACTGATCCTGGGGGAGATCACCTATTCGAGGACTACTCTTTCTAGCTCCTGTTATTTCTATCTCGGGTTCTAGCACGAGATAGTCTTCGAGGTTAATGGAGCTAACACTCGAGTTAGATTCTCCAGAAAATGCATTCCCTTCCCTAAATTCCTCACTACTAGACATCTGAAAAGAAATACGCAAGGATTTAGGCATCGAGGATTCTCACTATGCCAGCACTTTGGGTATTCATCCTAGGATTGTACTAACAAGCAAGCTCACTCCTAAGAGGTCAACGGATTCGTAAAATTTGTTCGAGGGGTTCATCAGAAAATAAATTTTCGAGCAATTCATCAGAAAATAAATGTTCGAGCAGTTCGTTGGGAAATAAAATAGGGTATCAGCCCTTAGAAATTCTTTTCACAGGTTCGTTTCTAGTTATTATCTAGTAATTCTACCCTACGGACTGAAAAAGGGGGAATAAAAAGAAATAATTCTCATTTCACTCCAGTGTGGGATGAGTTTTTATTCCTAAAGATTGAAATCACTTTTTCAAGAATAGAAGAAATGAGAGAAGAAATGAACTGACCTTTCTTCAGAAGCGGGCGATTTGAGATGGTTTGAACTTCGTCGGAGAAGAAACTGTGATTGTGCGAGCTGAAGGATGAAACGGCGCTCTAGGGTTCTCTGAAGTTTCGATATTTTCTGAGATGGAAACAGTGAAATAAAACAGGAACAGACTGGTTTCTGATATTTATATTCCAAGCACCGTTAAATCACAGCCGTAGATCAGGGAATTTGATTTTTAAATCTGAAGGCCGAAGTTTGCGCAGGATTTGATTCTTTCTGAAAAATCAGAATTGTTTAAAATTTGAAAAGATTTGGTTTTAAAAGAGAGACAGTTGATATTATTAGACTTCCTCGAATTCTGCTCTTTCTCAGAAAAGGCTACACGTGTTCCGCTCCGTCAGGAAAAGATACGCGTGATCTTGAGAGATGGGATTTGAAATCTAGCGACTCTTCGACTCTTCAGAGACCTCAAGTTTAGGTCATGACATCACATTTTTAAGATCGCACGGTAATTAGAAGCTCCATTTTGTCTTAAAGAAATAATAGAGCTGGGGGAAAATTGTTGTGCGGTCTAAAATCCTAAGGTCGCATTAGGGTTAAATTCGACCACCTCCGTGTTGGATATATGCGACCTCCTTTGCTTAGGTTATATGTGACCTCCTCTGTGTAGTCATTTGACCTCTTTGCATAAGTTATGTGCGACCTTCTCTGTATAAGTTGTGGGCGACTTCTTCCATAAGAAAAGGGAAACAAGTCTATGCTTCGTCAAACAGGAAACCTGCAAGGAAAGGGAAACAGGAGTCCTCTATTTTATGATCAACCAATTACCCGTTTTGAGTGGTTATCAAATTATGTTGTTACTTAAATTGTGTTACCCGATTGTATAGTTACCCGTTTTCACAATTAGGAATATTGGGTTGCCTTTATCTATATAAAGGGGACTCAATGTTCCAAAGGGATAGAGATCAGTTTTTTGAGTATTCCAATTGCTTTTCAGTTTTCCAATTTCCAGATTTCAGAATTCCGACTCCCGATTTGAGAGGAATTTCCAGACGAGACATTGTAACTTTGAGTGCTTGTAATTCTCCATAAAATTGTGAAAAATAGTGGACGTAAGCTTATCTTTTTCGGGGTTGAACCACTATAAAATCCTCTCTCTTTATTTGCTTTAATTATTAACTCAATTCGCACAAGCCACATCTCTTAATTTTTTTCTAAATTTATTGTTGATAAAACCTCCATCAACAGTATCCATCAACGAAATGGGAATAATCACTGAAACTGGCTTTCCCCACCCAAAGTTGACTGTCCCATATAACTGAAAATTACACAAACTGCTGACGATTAAGCCATCTCTTTTCGTAGACTTTTCGATTTGTTTACAGTGAAATCTTCGACACGTTTCCTTAATTCGACCACCAGATATTTCGGTTCGCCTTCATGATACTCATTTACCTCTACAGAAACGAAAGTGAGAAAATTTCAGAACAAACTCTCCGGCAATGGTGGGACTGCCGTTTTACGTAACGTCATAGCTTGTGTTAAGAAAAAGTTCTTCGCAGTTCCTGAGTTGGATTGTGAAGTGGCCATTACGTATTTCTAGATAAGGGCCGCCACAGCTGTGGCTCTTGTTCACAGCTGACGGCTTTGGCTTTAAGATCAGCAACCTTTGATTTATCGAACCTGAACCTTTTTGCGACGCATTCCAGCTTGTTCATCTCCATGGGGGGAAGCTTAAAGTTGGAGAGATCCATTTGAGGGAAGTACGAAGCTGCGTCAAACAATGGAAAAAATGTTTAACCGGACCAGCTTGAGGTTTTAGCCAACAGGCCATAAATATTGTCACTGAGGGTGAATCAGCTAATTTGGGCGACATAGAGATACCCACTGCTAACCCACCTCAGTCGAAGAAAGTGACTTAAACCAGTAGAGGCTAGGTTCTTTCTTCGGAAGCAACTGTTGGAGTATGCCAAGATCAGCCAGTAGTTGGAGAAAGGCAGGAGAAGGCAATTGCATCGAGCTTTTATATATTGAGCTCCTTCATGGTTACATTCAAAGACAGTGTTGTTACCGATATGGCCGGCCATAGGGTAGAAGCGAGCTAAGGATTCAGATAGTGATTTCTTTAGCTGCTACGATCTTTGCTCAGAGGCAAAGGCAACATCATTCTGGTGGGTGTAGAAATAGATTATGCGTCCATAAATTGCCAGCGAATGCTGATCCAAGAAAGAAAGTCTGTGGATTTTTAGATGGATAGAGTCCGAGAAGACGGTTTTATGGTTTCTCTTCTGATGACCTCAACCTTCATCATCGTCTCTTCGGCCATAAAATTCGCTTTAATTAAATAAATTTGTCAAAGGTTGCACGAAAACTTGCACAGAGCGTCTGTCATATATAAGCATGATATAACTGTAAGTCAAATATTATAATGGCTCTTAATTACGTAGAGGCATTATACTAAATGTTGTGCGGTCTAAAATCCTATGTCAAGTCGGATGAGTAGGAGTTAAGTTCGACCTCCTCCGTATAAGTTATGTACGACCTCCTCCGCTTAGGTTACATGCGACCTCCTCCGTGTATTTATGTGTGACCTGTTTTACATAAGTTACGTGCGACCTCCTCAGTATAGGTTATGAGCGACCTCTTCTGAAAGAAAAGGAAACAAGTCCCTACTTCGTCAAACAGGTAACCCACAAGGAAAGAGAAACAGAAGTCTCCCTTTTTATGATCGACCAGTTACCCGTTTTGAGTGGTTATCCAATTATGTTGTTACTCAAATTGTATTATCTGATTGTATAGTTACCCGTTTTCACAATTAGAAACATTGAGTTACCCTCACCTATATAAAGGGAACTCAATGTTTCAGAAGGGGGATTCCAATTTTCCAATTTTCAAACTTCGAAATTCTGACTTCTAATTTGAGAGAGATTTCCAGACGAGACATTGTAACTTTGAGTGCTTATAATTCTCCATAAAATAGTGAAAAACAGTGGACGTAAGCTCATCTTTTTCGGGGCTGAACCACTATAAAATCCTCTCTTTATTTGTTTTGATTAATAACTCAATTCACACAAGCCACATCTCTTAATTTTTTCTAAATTTATTGTTGATAAAACCTCCATCAACAATTGGCACTAGAAGGAGGGCTATTCTGGCGAAAAATTTTCTCAAATTCCACTTTTATAATAATGGCAAACACCAGAAACACTACCAGAGTCACTGGAACTAGCCAAAACCAACCCCAAAGTACTGCTGCTACACAGGCAGACCCTGCTCAGGATCAGCCTACTATGACCGCAACAGAGAACGTTTCCCAGAGATAGAATCGTATGGAGGAGACACTGGTGAACCTTCAGCAAGTCACTAACCAGATAAATGACACCCTGCGATGACTTGCTGAAGGCCAGATGGTGACCCCACCACATAACGAACGTCCCAAAGAATGTCCTAGTCAATTACCTGAGAAAGGAATACAGATCCTAAAGACAAGAAGACGTGGCCAGCCAAGAATTCAGCAAGAGCGTCATGAAGATCGCATCTCCAAAGGAAAAGGCAAGGTCGCAAACTTGCCTCCAGAATCTGGTAAGGAGAGTTCAAGTACAAACCGTTATCGTGAACAACCTTCTCATAAATCCACTAATAGTCAAGATCGCTTGAGTGGCGAACGAGGACGACCATCGAGAAGCGTCTTCGAAAGAATCAGCAGAGAGTCGAGATAAGATTCTGCAGACCTAAGATAGTATTTGGAGCGATGACGTAGTCATGATCGATCCATATAGCATCACAACGACCAAAGTCAGTCTCATCGCATTATTTCACTGGATTCCTCTCACAGATCGCAGAAGACTCTACCAGACCAACCCACCATGCATCAGGATAACGATCGAAGGCCGCTTGTGCCGCCAGCGAGAGATAATGCTTTCCCTCTGTACGTCGATGTTCACAATTTAAGGATCACGTTAGACGCACTTGCTGGTTGGAACAATGAGCTCGCTGATGGGTATCGTCAGTCGCCATTCAGCGAGGAGGTTCGAGCTACAGCCCTTCCCACTGGATTCAGAGTTCCCACTATTAACACTTTTGATGGGAAAACTGATCCACAGGACCATATGGATCACTTCAGTGACTTGATGGAACTACATCGGGTTAATGATCATGCACATTGCAGATGTCTCGCTGTAACTCTCTCGGGAGCAGCGAAGAAGTGGTTCTGAAGACTCAAATCTGGCTCAATTTCGTCCTGGCAACAACTTCAAACGGTGTTCTTGAGACAGTTTCAAGCTGCAAAAAATTTCACTGTTCCACTTGTTAGTTTTTCTGCGATTCGACAAGGTCCAGAGGAGACTCTACGGTCTTATCTCAATCGATTCAGCTCAGAGTTAGCAAAGGTCAACCACCCACCTGAGGGAGGAGTTCTAACTCTCATGATGGCTGGGGTGGGATGAGAAACTAAACTCTGGGAGGAATTACTTGAGCGAGAATGTAGGACTCTTGAAGACTTCTACCGAAGGGTTGGTCGGCATCTGAGGTTAGAATCTTCGCACGAGATTCTTCAAAAGACAAAGAAAGGAGGGAAAGATGCGACTAAGGATGCGGTCATTACCAACAAAAACGGTAATAAGAAAAATAAGAGGAATAATGAACAGTCGAATGAGAATTAGCCTTGACCCAAAAGGCGGGAGATTTCAAGAGCTCCCATGCGGTTTAACAATCACACTGAATTAAACGCGCCTATAGATGATCTCTATGCGATCACAAACTAGAATGAGCGATTCAGTCAACAAGAACCGATGAAGCGGGAAAAAACAAAGCGCGACCCAAACAAATTCTGCCGATATCACAATGATATTGGGCATGATACTAATAATTGCTTTGCCCTGAAGGATGAAATTGAAAGGCTGATTAGAGAGGGGCGACTACGACAGTACACCAGGCAGAACGACGAAAGGCAAGAAGTAGACCAACAGTGACCTCTAGAAATTCAGCATGAGGTGCGAACTATTTTCGGAGGACCGCACATTGGAGAGATTCCAAGAGAGCACAGGACAGGTATGCATGAGAAGCTTGACAGCAGCCGTTAACCAACGTCATGCATCTTGAGCAGCGACCACGCAAGCTTCAACGAGTACCGGAGATGGACATTACCTTCACAGAGCAGGATGCAAGGGAGGTCCATTATCAACATAATGACGCGTTGGTCATAAAAATTAACTGTGGAAGCACACAGTTGTTGCGGATATTAGTCGATAACGGGAGTGCTGTGGACATCCTGTACTTCGACGCCTTTAAGAATATGGGGTTGAACGAGAGTGACCTGAAGCCTGCCGCCACTCCATTCTATGGTTTCACTGGTGACAGCCTGATGCCTATGGGCATGATTGAATTGATGGTCAGTGTTGGGACCTATCCAAGGGTGTCAATGATAATGACCCAGTTTCTGGTGGTGGATTGACCCTCTGCCTTCAATGCTGTGTTGGGAAGACCGACTTTGAGGGAAATACAAGCCGTTACCTCGATCTACCATCTAACAATGAAGTTCCTGACCCAACACGGGGCAGGCGAGGTGCGAGGAAATCAATATGATGCGAGGACATGTTATAACAACTCGCTAAAACTCGCAGCAAAGGATGCAACGTCTCGCACAATGATTGTCCACCTGCCAGAGAGAGCGTCAGTCGAGAGAGTGGGCAAAGCGTCAGCTGTGGCAGCAGGCAATGCGTCAGTCATGGCAGCGGACAAAGCGTCAGTCGAGGCAACGAGCGAAGCTCCAGTCGGATCATCAGATAAAGCGTCAGTCGAACCGTCAGTAAAAGCGTCAATCGAAACGACCAGTGAAGACTTCGATCCTCGAGAAATAGACGAAGAGGTCAGAACTAGATGCATTGAAGATCTGGAGGATTTATCATTCGACCTATCTTCTGGGACTTTAAAGATTGGAACGAAGGTTCACGGACCTGTGCGAGCTTCATTGCTCGCTTTTCTGAAGTCTAATTTGGATGTCTTCGCATGGTAACATTCGGATATGGTAGGGATTGATTTAAGGATCATATCCCACCGTCTTAACATAGATCTAACAAAGAAGCCTATACGACAGAAAAGAAGGGCCATGAATCCAGAATGCTATGTCGCGTTAAAAGAAGAGATGGAGAAGCTACTCGAAATTGGGTTCATGAGAGAGTCTTTCTATCTTGACTAGCTTGCAAACCCGGTTTTGGTGAAAAAACCTAATGGGAAGTGGAGAACATGTATTGACTTAACTGATCTCAACAAAGCATGTCCGAAGGACAGCTTCCCTCTTCCGAGAATCGACCAGTTTGTAGATGCGACGTCGGGGCATGAACTTTTAAGTTTCATGGACGCATATTCAGGATATAACCAAATCCCTATGTATGAGCTAGATGAGGAACATACCTCGTTCATCACTGATCGAGGGTTATACTGTTATAAAAAGATGCCCTTCGGACTTATCAACGCAGGAGCGACCTACCAACATCTTGTCAATATGATGTTTGCGAAGCAAATTGGCAAGACAATGGAGGTATACGTCGATGACATGCTAGTGAAATCGGAGAAAGCCGAAGATCACATCAAGCACCTTGATGAGATGTTCAAAATCCTCCGAAGATACCAGATGTAGCTAAATCCCCAGAAGTGTGCATTCGGTGTAGGATCTGGAAAATTTCTCGGTTTTATGGTCAATCAATGAGGAATCGAATCAAATCCTCAGAAGATACAAGCGTTGATTGATATGCAATCTCCTCGTAAACCCAAGGATGTACAAAGCCTAGCAGGAAGAGTAGCTGCTCTGAATCGGTTTGTATTCAGATCAACCGATAAATGCCAACCTTTCTTTGACGTGTAAAAGGGATTAAAGAGGTTCAGTGGATGGAAAAATGCGAGCAGGCGTTCTAAGAGTTGAAAAAATACTTGGGTTCTCCTCCACTCTTATCGAAGCCAAATCCGGGAGAAGAATTATGCCTATCTCTCGCTGATTCTAAGTATGCGACGAGTGCCGCATTAATTCGCGAGGAGGTATATATTCAGCGACCTGAGTATTATGTGAATAAAAGATTACTTGATGCTGAAACCAGATATCCAGAGATGGAAAAATTAGTGCTGGCACTCGTCATTGCATCAAGAAAGCTTCGAACTTACTTCCGAGCTCACTCTATCCGGGTTTTCACGAATTTCCCGCTGAAATAGGTCTTAGAGACACCTGAGGCGTCAGGACGGCTGCTTAAGTGGGCCGTTGAATTGAGTCAATTTGACATCAATTTTCAACCTCGCACCGCTATAAAAGGTAAGGCCTCGCAGATTTTAATGCAGAATTTACATGCGATGTCAATCTTCCCATGGGAGTACTCGAGAAATCTGCTTCAGAAACGTCTAGGTTGTGGAAGCTTTATGTTGACAGGTCGTCGAATGAAAATGGAGCAGGTGCGGGCATAGTCCTGAAGGGCACAATATTCATTATGCACCTCGCTTCAAATTCCTAGCGTTGAATAATGAGGCCGAATACGAAGCACTGATAGCTGGGCTAAAGCTCGCACAGGAAATGAAGGTCGAAATAATTAAAGTGTATAGCGACTCCCAGCTGGTCGTCTGTCAGTTTAAGGGTGATTATCAAGCAAGAGGAGAGAGAATGATGGCCTATTTGGAGAAGGTACAGCAGTAGTTCTTAACGTTCGACACTTATGACATACAACTTATTCCTCGTATTAAAAACACCCGGGCAGATGCACTCGCTAAGCTTGCTTAGACAAAAGATGCAGAATTATTGAAGGTAGTTCTCGTTGAATTTCTTATATCACCAAGCATCGAGGTCGAACCCCAACTAATTATGCCAGTTGATGAAGAACCATCGTGGATGGTCCCCATGATGCGATATATACAAAATGGCAATATCCCTGAGAATAAAGACGATGCAAGGTGACTTCGCATCAAAGCAGCTCGCTATATCATCCAGGATGAAAAACCTTATCGAAGGAGTTTCAGCTCGCCATTATTATTGTGCGTCAACGATAAAAGGGCACGCTATATTATGAGAGAAATTCACGAAGGAATATGTGGAAATCATTCTGGGGGGCAAGCGCTTGCAAACAAGATTCTTCGACAAGGGTACTTTTGGCCAACTATGAAGAAGGATACATTGGAATTTGCTAGGAAATGTGATATATGTCAACGATTTGCGACCATTTCCTAGAAAACCACATGTTCCTTTAACTTCAATGACTAGTCCATGGCCATTTGTTGTGTGGGGAATTGATATTATCGGGATGCTTCCATTAGCGCGAGGTGGTTTCAAGTATGTAGTGGTCGCAATCGATTACTTTACAAAATGGACGGAAGTCGGGGCCTTGAGCTCCATCTCCGCAAAGAAAATGATAGATTTTGTTTACAAATCCATAATCTGTCGATATGGTATACTACATACCATAATTTCTGATAATGGAAAGCAATTCGACTGTGACGAGTTCCATGACTTCTGCAATAACTTGGGCATCAAAAAGAGCTTCTCCACTGTTGTTCATCCACAGGGCCAATGGGCAGGTCGAAGCAATAAACAAAATACTGAAGCAGAATATAATGACAAAGCTGGAGGAGCATAAAGGAGCTTGGCCAGAAGTACTTCCAGAAGTTTTATGGGCTTATCGCACCACACAACGAACCACTACAGGAGAGAGTCCATTCTCCTTGGCTAATGGATATGAAGCGATGATCCCTGTTGAAATTGGTGCGGGCTCCCTGCAGCGATCTATTTATGAGCAAAAACAGAATGATGTATTGTTGAGAGTTGAACTCGATCTTTTAGAAGAACGGCGTGAACAATCTCAGCTCCGAATTGCATCATACCAACGACGCACTGCTCGATATTATAATTCCA
>JXTB01000357.1:263058-322147 GCA_002914805.1 Parasponia andersonii
GAAAAAGAAGACCCTAGGTTCAAAGTCGAAAACTGAACTTTGAAAGACTACATGAAACAAAGAAACAAGTCAAAAAAAACGCACACAAAACTTCGAAGGCTCAGAAAGTGATGAAAATGATGGATTTTGGCCTTGAAAATTGGGATGAATGGATTATATTTAGTTCAAAGCCGTAGAGCTTGGAATAAGCTTCGATTTGATGTATAATATGTGCCGTTTCAATAACCAGTTCAAAAGTTACGGCCGTTTTACTGAAGCATACTCAAAATTCTCTAATTCGGCCAAAAATTTCTCAATTCTTCTTTTCTTTTTTTTTCTTAATTTCAGGATTCTCTTTTTTTTTTTTAAATTGAGAACACAATTAACAACGGAAAACACAAAGGCTAACTAAAAAATACAAATGACGGATTTCGGATTCAAAACCAAACAAAGAATCTGTATTGGATACGACTAGAACAGATCAAGTTTATGTTTTTTTGTTTGTTTTTTTTTTAAATGATTTAGATGAAAGAAAGAATAAAAAATATAGACTAGTTTTGACTAGAAAGAAAAAAAAAAGGAGAGATTAAACCTAAGACTAGAATCCAACTCTTGATACAAAATGATACGAACCCCGCCAACTTGTGACGAAACCTGAAACAAGGATGATGCATAGAACCGTTCTACAATCAGATTTGGATGGAAAACCTCGACCTAACACTTATAAAGAGATGTGAACCTTGGTATAAAGGAAGATGACACAATCAAGGATGGAAAACTCGATTGATAAGTCTAGGGATGAATACCATAGAGAAATCTGATAAGTTCGAATAACTTCTCAAAGAACCAAAGAGAAATTGCTCGTAATTTTTTATTAATTGTAATCTACTCTTATTGAATGAAAAGTATACAATATATAGGCCAAGGGCCATAAAATTTTTAGTCTAAAAACATCCTAAAAATGCCTAAGGTAACTTACCCAAAATCAAAAAAGGAAAGTAGGAAAATAACCCTAATAGCTAACCTAAATCCGTCCCTAATTATATGGTAGGCAATCTGATTTTAATCCTTTAATTTTTAGCCTATTACACACCACTAAAGAAAAGGAAACAAGCAAATAAATCATTTTGGGAAACTAATAACTAAAATAGGAAAGTAAGCTATGGCTTGGTATTCAAGTCTTTACATATCAGATTTCCCTTCCATATGGACCTATGGACTTTCTTGAACTTGAATCAAGCTTGTTAAGGCCTTAGAAATTCATTCATCTCCATCAATGGGCCTCCACATGCATGCCTGAACCAAAATCCCTTGAATCAGTCCACTTAATGTATTTTGGAATTTTTTTGCACGTGTTCTTGTAACTGGACCAATGGGAACTTGGATAGGATCAGCATTCCATACTCTTATGCTTGCCATGTCCTCATCATTCTTTGAGAACTTATTCGAACTTATTAGATTTCTCTGTGGCATTCATCTCTTGACTTACTTCATTCTTAATTGTGGCGTCTTCCTTATACCAAGGTTCACATCTCTTTATAGGTGTTGAGTCAAGGCTTTCCATCCGAATCTGATTGTAGAACAACCCTAGGACTCCTTCGTATTTTGGGTTTCATCACAGGTTGGCAGGGTTCGTATCAAAGAGATTCAAAGAGGCATTAAATGGGCTGATTCAACACATTGGTGAAATAGCTAATGCATGGAGGCCCGATATAAGCCTAAATCAGATCCAAGGGAGCCTAATCACTATGATTAAGGTTCTAGAAGAGTCCAATTAAAGCTAAACACTTATTTTCAAACTTTTCTAGGTCTTTTGTTCTTTTAGGAAACTTCTACAATTCGGATTTATCTTAAACCTGAGATTGGGGTTCGAATTCCATAGTAGGTGCTGGGTTTCGTCACAATTATTGGCGGGGTTCATATCATTTGGTATCAGAGCTTAGGTTTCAAGGCAAGTTTGAATTATCCTTTACTTTCTTTACTGTCCATTGATTCTTAAATTAGGGTTACGAAACGAAAAATAAAAATGGCTGGCCAAATTTCTTGCTTTTGGTAGATTGGTGATATTTAGTTTCTTAATCTGATCAACTAGGGTTTTTGGCCGAAATTTTAAGATTTAAGGATACTAGATTTCCCAATCTGATCAAACTCCTTGTTCTTGGCCGAATTTGTGCTTTAGGGACACTAGAATTATTTGGTTTCCTAATCTAAGCCAACTAAGGTTTCCTTACTTTTGCTTGGGGTCCAAGTTGCTGGGTTACTAGGGCAGCTGAATTTTGTACTTTTAGCATCCTAGTTTGATTCAAAGTCATCATTTTTGTTTTCAATTTCTTGTTACTCAATTCTGGTTATCTGTTTCTTTAAGTTACGCTATTCTCCTATGTCCTTCACATATTTCTGCAACATTAAAAAAAAAAAGTCCTTCACATGTTTTTGCAACATCAAAGAAAAAAAAATTAGGAGAAATTGTGTGAATTTTGGGGTATTGCTGAAACTGAAGAATTCGTAGTACTCATATTTCTTACATTCGTTTCTTAAGAATTGCTTGTGAGTTTTTTTATTTGATCTGGTTGCTCATCATATTGAATTGTTGCTGTAGTATTCTTGACTCTGATTAAGAGTGAAAAGAAAACATAATGAGTGGAAAAAGGCAAGAGTGGTGAGAACATAAGAGAGTAAAGGCCATTGAGTGCCAAATACGAGAGTGAGTGAATCTTTCTGAGTGAAACACGAGAGGAAAGAGTGCTTGTGAGGTCCTAACCTTGTTTTTGCAGATTTCAATATGTCACGCAATCAAGAAGGTAATACAACCGAAGAGGTACAACAACCAACTGTTCCGAACTTACAATTGCAGGCATTGTTAGTGGAGAAGAGGAGAATGATGAGAGCTGAATTAGAACCAATTCATGAGAGGATTGATAGGTTGGAAGGAGAAATAGCCGTGGGTCAGCCTCAAAATGCTCCCATTAGGCAACCACCTAGGCGAGTACACCTAGAGGAGCAATGGGTGATGATGAAGATGTAGAGAAATGGGAGGAGATGGATGAACCAACAATAAATAGGGGTAGGTTTAGGCGTGGTAATAGGAATAAAGAAGCTAGGATAGGTAGGCCTAGGTGAGATAATGACTTGGGAGTTATTAAAGTGAAGATTCCATCCTTCCAAGATAACAACAATCCTAAAGCTTATCTAGAGTGGGAGAAGAAAATGGAGATCGTCTTCAACTGCCACAACTATTTTGAGATTAAAAAGGTAAAGCTTGCTGCAATCGAATCAACTGATTATGCTATTGTTTGGTGGGATCAATTGTTGAAGGAAAGAAGGAGAAATCTGGAATGCCCTGTTGAGGCATGGGATGAGATGAAAACAATCATGAGAAGACATTTTGTTCCAAGCTACTACCATCGGGAGCTGTACAATAAGTTGCAATGACTCACCCAAGGATCCAAGAGCATAGATGATTACTACAAGGAGATAGAGGTTGCTATTGTAATGCCCAAGATTCTCACATATATAATAGGCTAATAATAAACACATTCATATTACATAATAAACATATCATGAAACTAGTGTCAATTTTATGATACATTGCTCATTTTAATCGTTAAATATTTTTAATATATATTATTATACTAATGATTGTCGAAGTACTCCCATGAAATATAAAGGCTCATTATCCTCAAAGAAAGAGCTTGGTGTGTAAGAAAAACAAAGAACACATTCATGAATAATAATATTATATGCACATGCACTAAAAACATGGTCTATTGATAACTTGGTCAAATAGTAGTTTTTCGGTACAATACATCTTTCACGCTTTTTGGAACCAAATTCACTGTGTATATAGCACATCAAATAGCTTTAATTTAATTTTTAGGACTCATTTTTAGCGTTTTTAAAAATGTTCGTTCTAGGAGATACGAGATGGCAGTCATTATACTGAACTATTTTTAATTACATTAAGCTAGCTTAGATTCAACTTAATCGCATAATATCATCTTTGTGTATTCTATTAATTGTGCAATTATACTATGTTTGCATCATCAATTAGAATCTAATTAATTTTTTTTTTATGTTTAATGATTGGTTATGGGGCTAGGTTCCACCAAATTACAATAAGATTAGTCATATAAGATCATAAGTCAAAGTATCACTAGATTTCAATGTCTAAGCTAGGTTTCACCATTGTGATCTACACTTGAGTATATAGGAATTACCAGCTATGTGGTGAGTATGATAAGAATGTTTTAGAGCTGGAAACATGGAAAGTAAAGTACAAAATACCCAAAATGCCCCTTAGAATTTAAGTTATGCCATTCTTAGCCTTTAAGTATTGATTTTTGACCAAATCTGGTCATTTCTTTCCTCTTCCTCTCCAGCCACGACTTGAACCACTCCAGCCACTTTCTATACTTCTCTCAACTCTTCTTATCCATATCTAAGAGTTTCCAAGTAGTAGAACTCAATTTGGAGCTCAAGAAATCAAGATAGGTCCAAACTAGTCAAGGTAATTTTACTAGTTCTTCTTCCTAAGTTTTGTTTTGTTATTTTAATTCTCTACTTGATACTACTTAAGTAATATTTCCTCTAGGTCCTCTTGAGTCCTAAGATCAATTTCAAAGCCTAGAAATCAGTTTTGTGGAAGTAGAAAGCAAGAGCTTCAACAAAAGTTCAGACTAGTCAAGGTGAGATTTTTTGTGGAATTTAGAATTAGTAATTTATTTCTATTACTTTAGCTCTTAAAGTAAAGCTTTTATTTGATAAATTAAGGTCTAAGGAAACCTTATATATAGCTGGAAACATAGAATTTAAGTAGAGGATTAAAGTTAGTCTTAAAGCCCCAAAGTTTGCTACTTGTGAATTTATGTGTTTTCAAGTGTTTCCATTGTTAGAATAAGCTCCCTATACTTGTAATCTGATTTTATAAAATTGAAATGTATATTTTGTTGATCCTATGATGTAAATATATTTGTTTTGTTGCTGTTTGTGACAATAGAAAAGTGTAAAAGTGGTTTTAAACTTTATCTAAATGAAAGGAATTCAAATGTACCTAGGTTGCTCTAAATGGTCCTATTTGAATTATATATGTGAGAATTGGCTTGTTGATTATTATTACAGGTATTAAACCTTGATTTTAATCATGTAGAGATGTCCTAAAAATACGAAAGATGCTGTCCAAATATTTTTAGAATCAAATAGTGCTATTTATAAGTAAATGGACTAGTTTTTTAGGAAAGTAGATGACATTTTGATTTATTTTGTGATTAAGATTCCTTTTTTTGTAAAAGCTGTGATTCGGTCTTATGCTTGTTTTCTTTAAGTATTTTATATTGTAGTGATAATGTTATTAATAAAATTGACATCAGGTCTTCCACACACCCTGTCATAGAGGATACTGACCCCTTTCCACTATCTTTTCTACCAGACATAAGGTAAGTGAAGATTTATTTTAACTGCATCACTAGAACAATAGTAGATACAAGATGTTTTCCTACATGTTATTTCAATTGTATGTTATTTATATTGTTGTAGCAAAGCTTACGGAAACATAAGTATGGCATGATCATTTAAGCATGATTTCCAAAGAAGTGAAGTTTTCCACACATTAGATTTAAAGTAGTACCATTATACTAATTTTACGAGATATGTTTTAAGTACAGTGTTTAGTCTATCTGTGTTGGGTAAGTATAGTTTGTACATGTATTCTTCCTACATAGGTGGGCACGACTTACCGACTGCCGGGACTAAGCATTGTACTATGAGATTTATCAGGTGCATTACTTAGTCAGTCTGCGTTGGGTAGGTATGGTTCACATTGGCTATGTGTTTCCTTCCCACATAGGTGGGCATGACCTACCGACTGCCGCGACTTTGTAATATACTCAAGGGCCCTATAAAGAAATATTTTTCTAAAAAAAGTGCATCAAAATAAAAAGTTATGGAAGAAAGAGTACAATGAGAATTTCAATAAAGTTTATACATAAAACATGTTCACGAACATACATGATCTTTACTTACTGAGCATTAGCTCATTTAGTTCCTTTGATGCAGGTGAGTACGTTTTTTATGTATAGAGTTACTAGTTGGCTAGTAGCTTTTTGTCACACCCCCTAATTTAGGTATGCACCTAAGATAGAAAATGCTTAATTTTTGTATTCATCTTCTAAAATAAAATAGAAAAAAGATCCAGTAATAATTTTTTAAAATAAAAAGAAATATTTAAACTAAAAAAGAACAACCTCTTATTAAAACATCGGAAAACAAAACTTAATACTCAAAATAGCCTATGAAATAAAAAAACACTTAATTTTAATCCAAAAGCCGAATACAAGAAAATAAAACCTAAAGTCGATTAAAAACATCCTAATGCTATTTAGGGATTCCACTATTGCCGCCAACCAACCTCCAAAAATTTATTGCTCATCTGAAAATTTTAAAAGAATGGGATGAGCTTGCGCCCAATAAGTAAATCTCATGCATGCAATGAATGTAGTGTTTTATGAATAATGCATTTTAAGAATCATAACTATGAAACCCCTTCTTTGAATAACATCTTAATCATAACCGTTACTATTTCATAAAACTTTCGTATTTGAGCTCAACATAGTATAATACCAAGTCTATCAGAAGTGATGAGCCATAAACATAGTGTCATTACAAGCATATGACCATGTAGCTATTCGGATCCTATATAACTATCATACTATAATAGCTAGTATCGCAGTTTAAATATTTGTTTTTAACATGGTGACTGTAGGTCTTTCAGTCAGGTGCTCGTACTCCTTGCATAGTGCTTTAGAAAAATTATTCTTTGAAAATCATAATCTCTTGTGCAATTTATGTAATACTTGTACATACTCATGTCATAATTAATATGCAAACTTATATAGCATAGCATATAACAACATATCATAATGATCATAATAACATCACATAATAGCATGAAAATTTATATATAAACACATAGGGTGAGATTTACTTACTTCAAGTCCTTAGAAAAACTTTGTAGTGAAATACCACATAACCAACCTTATTGAAACCACGTGCCTCTTCTTTATCCTTTATTTTTTTTATTATTTATGCCAAAAAAAAGAAAAGAAATATTCATTATAAAAATATTAGCACATACTATCATTGCTTTTAATAAACATATTTTATATGTTTGAAAAAATATCCATAACCTAAAATAAATAATAATTTTCAAAACAAAACCAAATCAGTAAACATTCAGCAAACTTGGCATATTTAAATAATTTTAGATTCAACAATATAGTTTCGTATAAATAAGAATCTAGAAAATTTATCGAAATTTATACTAAAAGATTTAGTATATTTTTCATAATTTTGAATCCAAATATTGTAACCCAGTAAAATTGTTAAACTGAAAACTAATGTACAATAATAGAATTTTATAGATTTTTTCTTAAACAAAAATAATTGGAAACTTTATAGAAGTATTTTTAACACAATATAAAACATATATAAAAATTATCAACTCCAAAATAGACCATTAAATAGCACTTTAAATTCATGAAATTCTACATCAAGATTCATATCAGCACCAAATTAGCAAAATAATAAAGATTTCAAAAATCATATTTAATCGTAGAAATTTCCAAAAATCGTGAAAATATTTGGAGAACCTAATCACACATTGAGAAACGTCGATTAAAAATTTCAAGTTGAAAAGATATCAATAGCATGGGTTTTGAATATTAATAAATGGGAATGTTATGTCTATCAGATTCACTGATGTTAAGGACAATATAAATAAAAAATTTAATAACGAATACAAATAAACCCTTATGATCATAAAAATTTTTAGAATATAATCTAACATATAAATAAACAAGTTATTAAAATTTTAGATTATAAAAAAAAAAATTATAGCCCTAGATATCATAGGTTGAATTTTGATTTAACAGCAGCAAAAACAATAAACTCAAAGAAAATAGTGTCTTTAAATATTTATCTTCTTCTTGAAAATTGAAGAAAACTAAGCAAAAACTCTTAAAATCACAAATACTCTAAGGAACTATGAGATAAAGATGGATAGAAAAATTTAGGAGGAGACTGAGATCACAACTTTCACAAAAATCAAGAAACTTAATCACAAAATGATCCAAAAATATACAAATCATTTGATATACATGGTAGCCAAAAAATAAATAGCGTTGAAAACTGATCAAAATCATCAAAATATGAATGCTAGTTTCTTAGCACAAAAATGATCCAAAATGACATATAATTTTATAAAAACTAGTCTATTTTCTACTAAATAGTACCATTTGTTTTATAATATTTGGACAACACTTTTCCTATTTTTAAGACATTCTCATATATACAAATAAATTGACAAATAGCAAACTTTTGGACTTTAGGTTTAACTATAATTATCCACTTAAATTCTATATTTCTAGCAATATATAAAGGTTCTTAGGACCTTTATTCCTCCAATAAGAGTTGTGGTTTAATAGTTGAAGCAAAAGAAATAAATTACCAATTCTAAATTCTATATAAAGCTCACTTAACTAGTCTAAACCTTTTTTGAAGCTATTGCCTTCTACTTCTACCAAACTGATGAGGATATGGTAAGCACGAGAGTATGGAATGCAGATTCTATCCAAGTTCCCATTGGTCCAGTTATAAGAGCACGTGCAAAAAAATTCCAAAATGCGTTAAGTGGACTGATTCAAGGGATTTGGGTTCAGGCATTCACGTGGAGGCCCATTGATGGACATGAATGGATTTCTAAGCCCATAACAAGCTTAATTCAAGTGCAAGAAAGTTAATTAGCGCATAGAAATTGGTGCATAAAAATCTGATTTGTAAAGACTTGGACACTAAGTCATAGTTTACATTCCTATTTTCGTTATTTTAGGTGCAAATTGGTAGTTACCCAAAACAATTTACTTACTTATTTCTATTTGTTTAGTGGCGTGTAATAGGCTGAAAATTAAGGGAATAAAATCAGATTGATACCCTTTAATTTAGGCCGAATTTAAGTAGTTATTAGACGGATAGTTTCCAACTTTCCTTTTCTGGTTTGGGTAAGTTACCTTGGGCATTTTAGGGTCTTTTTAGGATTAAAATTTCATGGTTTAGTTCTATATATTGTACACTTTTCATTCAATAAGATCATATTACAATTCATTAAAGTTTGAGAGCAATTTCTCTTTGGTTCTTTGAGAACTTATTCGAACTTATCTGATTTCTCTGTGGCGTTCATCCCTTGACTTATCAATCGAGTTCTTCATCCTTGATTGTGATGTCTTCCTTATACCAAGGTTCACATCTCTTTATAGGTGTTGGGTCGAGGCTTTCCATCTGAATCTGATTGTAGAACGGTCCTAGGCATCCTTCGTATTTCGAGTTTCGTCACAGGTTGGCGGGGTTTATATCATTTGGTATCAAGAGTTGGATTCTAGTCTCAGGTTTAATATATCATTTTTCTTTTCTTTCTAGTAAAAATCAGTCTATATTCTTTCTTCTTTCTTTCATCTAAATCGTTCAAAAAAAAACATAAACTTGATCTATTATAGTCGTAGCCAATTCAGATTCCTTGTTTGGTTTTGAATATGAACTCTGTTCTTTGTATTTTTCAGTTAGCCTTTTTGTTTACTGTTATTATTCGTGTTCTCAATTTTATAAAAAAAAAAAAAAAGAGAAGAGAAGAATCGAGAAATTTCTGGCCAAATTAGAGAATTTTGAGTGTGCTTCAGTAAAACGGCCATAATTTTTGATCCGGTTGTCAAAACGACACACATTATATATCAAATCGAAGCTTAGAGAAAGTATGAGTCTCTATGTAGTTTCGGTAATTTTGGTTCCTAAGAAGGATGGATCATGGCGAATGTGTATTGATTGTCACGTGATCAACAATATAACAGTAAAGTATCGTCATCCTATTCCTCGCTTAGATGATATGCTGGATGAATTACATGGTTTTTGTGTCTTTTCTAAAATGGATTTGAAAAGTGGATATCATCAAATCTGAATAAAAGATGGTGATGAATGGAAAACTACGTTTAAAACAAAATATAGTTTATATGAATGGTTAGTTATGCCTTTTGGATTAACTAATGCTCCTAGCACTTTCATGAGATTAATGGACCATGTTTTGTGTACTTTTATTAGAAAATTTGTAGTTGTTTATTTTGATGATATTCTGGTTTATAGCAAAAACTTGGACGAACATATAGTACATTTGAAATCTATTTTAGATGTACTTAGAAAAGAACAGTTGTTTGCTAATTTGAAAAAGTGTACCTTTTGCACCGATAAACTTATATTTCTAGGATTTATTGTGAGTGCATAGGGTATACAGGTTGATGAGGAGAAGGTACGTGTAATCCAAGAGTGGCCGAGTCCCATGACTGTAGGGAATGTGAGAAGTTTTCATAGACTTGCTAGTTTTTACTGACGATTTGTGAAAGACTTTAGCACATTGGCCAGTCACTTACCGAAGTAATAAAAAAGAACGGGAGATGAACAAGAGAAGGCATTTCAACTGATCAAGCAAAAACTGACCAACGCCCCTTTATTATCTTTGCTTAACTTTAATAAAACATTTGAAATTGAATGTGATGCTTCAAGTATTAGTATAGGTGCAATTTTAATGCAGGAGGGACAACCAATTGCTTACTTTAGTGAGAAACTAAGTGGAGCAGCCTTAAACTACCCGACTTATGATAAGGAGTTGTATACATTGGTTAGGGTTTTGGAGACCTGGCAGCACTACCTATGGCCTAAAGAATTCGTGATCCATACAGATCATGAGTTCTTGAAGCACTTAATAGGCCAACATAAACTGAGCAAGAGACATGCCCGATGGGTTGAGTTCGTTGAGACTTTTCTGTACGTTATTCGATACAAACAAGATAAGGAAAATATTGTCGCATATGCACTTTATTGCAGGTACGTATTACTTTCTACTCTTGATATTAAAATACTTGGTTTTAAGCATATTAAAGAATTATATCCTTTAGACCATGACTTTAGTGAAGAGTATGTATCTTGTGAAAAGGCAGCCAATGGTAAGTACTTTAGGCACGAGGATTTCTTGTTTCAAGAAAATAAATTATGCATTACAAATTGTTCTGTGCGAGATTTGCTAGTGAAAGAGTCACATGGGGGAGGTTTAATAGGACATTTTTTGAGTTGTGAAGACTTTAGCTATTTTATAGGAACACTTCTATTGGCCACACATGAAACAAGATGTTGAGAGGATTTATGGTAGATGTGTCACGTGTAGGCAAGCAAAATCCCGAGTGCAACCCCATGGTTTAAACACCCTACTAACCATTCCTAGTGAGCCTTGGATTGATATTTCGATGGACTTTGTGTTAGGTTTGCCTAGGTCAAAATGGGGTAGAGATTCAATTTTTATAGTGGTGGATAGATTTTCTAATATGGCACATTTTATTCCATGTCACAAAACTGATGATGCTTCCCATGTTGCTGATTTGTTCTTTAGAGAGATTGTAAGATTGCATGGCATGCCTAGAACAATTGTTTCTGATAGAGATGCTAAGTTCTTGAGTTACTTCAGGAAGACTTTCTGGGCTAAGTTAGGAACTAAGTTATTGTTTTCAACTACTTGTCATCCTCAAACCGATGGTCAAACTGAAGTAGTGAATAGGTCATCCTCTACTTTGTTGGGGGCTATTATTAAAAAGAATATCAAAACTTAGGAAGAGTGTTTACCGCATGTTGAGTTTGCTTATAATCGTTCTGTTCATTTTGCTACTAAATACTCACCATTTGAAATTGTTTATAGTTTTAATCCTTTAACTCCTTTAGATTTATCACCACTAACTTTGCGTGTGAGTTTACATGGAAAAAGAAAAGCTGAACTTGTCAAGTAGATCCATAAGAAAGCAAAGCTCCACATCGAATGAAGAACTGAGCAATATGCCAAATAAGCCAACAAAGGCCGACAACAGGTGGTCTTTGAACCCTGGTGATTGGGTTTGGTTGCATATGCACAAGGAGCGGTTTCTGCCTCAAAGGAAATCTAAGCTGCTACCTAGAGGAGATGGACCTTTCCAAGTCTTGGAACGGATCAACGACAACGCATATAAGCTTGACTTGCCTAGTAAGTATAATGTGAGTGATACTTTCAATGTTTCTGATTTGAGTCCTTTTATTGCAGGTGATGAACTTGATTTGAAGACAAATCCTTTTCAAGAGGAGGGGAATGATGAGGACATGGCAAGCATGAGAATATGGAATGCAGATCCTATCCAAGTTTTCATTGGTCCAGTTATAAGTGCATGTGCAAAAAAATTCCGAAATGCGTTAAGTGGACTGATTCAAGGGATTTAGGTTCAGGCATGCACGTGGAGGCCCATTGATAGAGACGAACAGATTTCTAAGCCCATAACAAGCTTAATTCAAGTGCAAGAAAGTTCATTAGCGCATAGAAATCTGATTTGTAAAGACTTGGATACCAAGTCATAATTTACATTCCTATTTTCATTATTTTAGGTGCAAATTGGTAGTTACCCAAAACAATTTACTTACTTATTTCTATTTGTTTAGTGGCATGTAATAGGCTGAAAATTAAGGGAATAAAATCAGATTGTTACCCTTTAATTTAGGCCAAATTTAGATAATTATTAGACGGATAGTTTCCAACTTTCCTTTTCTGGTTTGGGTAAGTTATCTTGGGCATTTTAGAGTCTTTTTAGGATTAAAATTTCGTGGCCTAGTCCTATATATTGTACACTTTTCATTCAATAAAATTAAATTACAATTCATTAAAATTTGAGAGTAATTTCGCTTTGGTCCTTTAAGAACTTATTCGAACTTATCAGATTTCTCTGTGGCGTTCATCCCTTGACTTATCAATCGAGTTCTTCATCCTTGATTGTGGCGTCTTTCTTATACCAAGGTTCACATCTCTTTATAGGTGTTGGGTCGAGGCTTTCTTTCCGAATCTGATTGTAGAACGATCCTAGGCATCCTTCGTATTTCGAGTTTCGTCACAGGTTGGCGGGGTTCTTCTCACAAACTACAGCAAGTGGAGAATTCTAATTAAAAGACAAGACCTAAGAAGAAGAACTAATAAACTTACCTTGACTAATTAAGATTCATCTTGCTATTTAAAGCTCCAATATAAGTTCTACTACTTGGAAACTTTTGAATATGGCTAAGAAGAGTTGAGAAAAGTCTAGATAGTGGTTGGAGTGGTTTAGGTCATGGTTCAAGAGAAAGAGTAAGAAAATGACCAAATTTGTTCTAAAAGCAACACTTAATGACTAAAGAAATTAAATTCTGAAAGGTATTTTTTGTATTTTATACTCTAACTTTCCATGTATCCAGCACTAAAATATTAGTGCCTAAATTACTCTCAATATCACTTAAGTACCCGAGTTGATATCCTAATATTAACAATAATCTAATACGTCGATTCTCGACAACGGTGTAAAAAATGCCTCACTACCTGAGTTAATATCCTTATCTAACCCATTAATTTAAGCATTCATTAAGTTTAGTCCTTGAATTAGAAATCGCTCATCTCCTAGTCTCGTAATAACTAAGCACTCAAAGTGATTATCTAGGTATTGATATCATCCCCATTTCACAATAACCTAAACTATACTTCCCAATTATGGATTATGAAATTAATCTCTCCTAAGTATCAAAATCACAATCTAAGTTCAACTAATTCATTGGCCAAATATATTAGAAGCATAAAGTGAAGAGAAATATAAATAAATTAGAAAAAGAAAACTAGACCAATAATAAATAAAATAATATAAAGTGTAAAAAATAAATCAAATCATAACATAAAAATTCTGACCAAACATAGTAGTATCCATTACTAATCTCAACAATAAATTCATAATATCCAAACAAGATTTTATAATATGCCAAATACAAATTTCAAGAGAAATTAGGGTAAAGAGAAAGGAAAAGAAAAATTTTTGTGAAGATAAGTTTAAGTTCTTCAAGTCTTTAAGAATCTCCCATAAGAATTCTTCTAGAAATCTCAAACTCCATTCTTTTTCTCTCTAAAAATTTTATGTATTTTTCTCTCTAATTTTCTATTCATTTTTTAAGCCTTCTCTTAAGTTAAATTTAAGTACACTTAAGGATAAATGAGTCTCCACTATTAGATTATGACAAAGAAGTGATCTAGGTAGTTAAAAGGAGTCATCGGACCATTAAAAGACTCAAAAATTGAGTTCAGGTAGAGTCAGGGGCACGGATGCACCTTTGTTGTTGCTCGATGGTCTTTTTTCTCTGTTTCACTTTGTTTTTGCTCCGACTCATCTCGACAAGTCCCAGCTTGATTCAAATGGTTTGAAACTCTCATTTTTGACACAATTTCATCTCGATTCTAATTTATTTGTGAAATCTGCAAAAACACATAAAAGTACATCAAACTAATAAAAATACTGGAAAATGCACAATTATTTGAGTGTAAACAGTACTTGATTTAACGTTAACTATCTTCCTCATCATAGGTTTCAATGAACAATGTTAGAGGCAGTGGAAGAGGATTTGGCTATATAGGATCACCATAGATATGTGTTTCGATGATCAGTAGCATAATAATTTGGAGCTAAAAAGGTCGAGACTCGCAAATATCATTTAGAACCTCCTCCTCATTTGAGTAGTCATCATAGAAAAACCTAAAGTTCTTTCCACTTGTGCTTGTCTCCTCTTAGCAGCTTTCATAATTTTATATGTCTTGTGCATCCCTTGTCATCATCTCTATCCTTTCTAACTTCTCTATATTCCAGCCTCATCTTCTCTGAAAATTAGGCATCTAGGTCTTTAAGGCCAGGAAAATACTCCAATTAATGGTGCATAAAATTATAGAGCTAAAATATTGGAATTATCCCCCAAACTGAGATGGCTTGGTGGATAATTCCAACTTTAATAGTCAAAATTGGCTACGTCTTCCAATGACTAATATGCTTCATTTGTAAATAGTTGATAAAAAAAAACGTGGTATCTTTCCTTCTTCCACCCACATTCTCACCACAATGCATAGATTGTTGAGAAAGTTTTGTAGTTAATACTTCCGAGAGAAATCATAATGAGGAAATGTTGTGAGTAACTCTTTGTATCTCTACTACACACAATAAAACGACTCTAAGTCTCGTCGAGAAAATCTCGAGAGGACTTATCGATCAACCATCTTAAAATATCTCGCAAAACAAACACAAAAAATAAAAAATTGAAAATAAATACCTAAATTAAATCAAGTTATTTACTCCTAATATAAACAACAATCTAATACGTCGATCTCTAGCAACAACACCAGAATTTGACAAAGAGCATTTTGTCGTCGTAACACAATTACTAAATTAATAATTTATATTTCTTTCTATTAACTTATCTACCCTATTCTAGTAAAACCTAAAATTAATTAGTATAGCGGTAAGAAGGGTCGACTCCATAGAGATTGAGTTTTAGATTCATTATTAAGTACCAAAATTAGTATAACCTAACTTTATTTATTTATCAAAACCAAATGAATTTAAATTAAAATAAATAAAAACAAAGATAAAAAGAAATATGTAAAATAGAATATAGAAGTTACTATGCATTAATGTACTAGGACTTGAGTTCGCCTAACAACAAGTTCATCAAATTAAGTAATATTTGGCCTAATTCTATTCAACTCACTAATCGAGAGATCTAATCTAATTTTATTATTTATTCTGAGCATCAAAAGAGATAATATATCTAATTAACCTAAGTTAATATCCGTATCTAATATGTTTAAATAAGCGTTCATTAAGTCTAAGCTCTTAAATAGAAGTTAAGGTATCGCTCACCTCCTGATCTCACAATAACCTAATTTTTCTAAGTGATATCTAGGAGTTCGTCTCCTCATAGTCTCATAGCAACCTAAATTATATCTCTGAAATCCGATTTTTGAAGTCAATCTTTCCGAGCAACAAAATCATATTATATGTTTAACTAATTCATTAGACAAATAAATTAGAATCAATGAGCAAAGATAAATATAAATGAATTAGAAATAGAAAATTGGCCAATAATAAACAAAATAATCCAAACATAGTATAAAAAGGATAAATCAAATCATAACATATAAATTCTAACTAAACATAATAGAATCTAAAACTATTCTCATCAAGAAATTTATAAACCTCAAAATATTCATACAAAATACTTGATATAAATTTCAAGAAAGATTAAGGTGAGAGAAAAGAAAAGAAAAACTCTTGTGAAGATGAGCTTCAAGTTTTTATGTCATCAAGAATCTCTCCCAAAAATTCTTCAAAAATCTTTGACTTCAAGCTTTGTCTCTCTAGGAATTTTTTTATTTTTCTCTCAAATTCTCCACACTTTGAAATTATGCCTCCATCCCTTTTTAAGCTATTTTCTTACGTCAAATTTTATCACACTTAACGATGGCCAAATTGCCACCATTAGATAATCAAAATAGGACAATCTCAAGTTGCCGAACAATAATAAGATTTCGTTGGAAAAGACAATTAAATTGAGGGTGAATTCGATTCGAGAATGATAAGGAATAATTCGAGAATAAAATGAGCTCAACAAGAGAAAAAAGAGACAGAAAGGAGACAAGAAAATAGAGAGAGAAAGATAGAGAAATGTTATTGGAAAAAAAGTAAATTGACCTAATAAATTAACAGCAAAAATAGAAAAATAAAACTAATTAGCTAAGTTTTTTTTAAATAAATCTTGTACATTTAGCTATAAAATTTAAAATAGGATATCCATTTAAACAATTTTTTTAGAGAAAAAATATTCATCCCCTACATCTTCTCCCCAAAAAGGGTTGATGATATTAATAGTCTATGAATTATATATATAATACCATTTGCTTTTTGAATTTTTAACTTAGATAATAATGAACCATGAATTATATAATTGTTACAACAACGATTATGTTGTCACAAATTGTTAAATATTTAACATATTTGAGTTATTACAGAGTATATGGTTTAGTAATTGTAGTTAAAAATGAAATTTTTAATTTTTAATTTGCACAATAAACTACTAAAATCTATACAATTATTGCAATAACGATTATATTTTTTTTTTTTTACAAATTGTCAATTTTTTTTTTTTAGAAACGAGTTTTATACAAAGTGCACAATTTAATAATTATGACTGAAAATAAGATTCTGAGTCATAGAAATCAATAATGCCGAATTATACACTCTATCCATTAATGAGGAGAATCTTTACCTCCAAATCAAGTACATTTCGAGCTCAATTAGTTTTGTGTTTTCAAGCATATTTTGTTGCTTTGATGTATTTTTTGTAGTTTTTCTGAATAAATGAGAATCAAGGTAAATTTGTACCAAAATAGGTTTTTCAAACTATTTGAATTGAAGTAGGATTCGATATAAACATACTGCAATGAAAATGAGGTCAAACAGAGCTAAAACGATGAAACGACAAACCTAAAAAACAACATAGTGCATTAGGATGAATAAAGCGCCTCTGTGTCTCTAGGCAGCAAGAGAGGTGCTGTTGCACCTCCCCTGCTACCCAGAGGCTTCCTTGACGCATCCTGGACAAGGTTTTGAGCTTTTTTTATGAGTTTTGATAGCACGGATCACTCCTTTATCATAATCTAATGATGGAGACACAATAAAAACTCATCTATCTTAAGTGTGATTGAATTTGACCTAGAAGAATACTTTAAAAAAAAACGGAGGGATAAAAGTATTTATAACTAATATAAGACCGGTAACTAATAACCAATAATCTATTTTCAGAAAATATAATTAATAATTATTTTAAAAATAGTACTTTTCAAAAATATTTTTGAAAATGATGCTTTTATAATAAAATACTGTGCAAGAAAAAAAAACTACTCTCCGTATTTCCGTATTTTTTTGTAATTATTTTTGGTAAAAGTGATAAGAACCTGTTTAACCCCGACGCATGTTAATACTTCAACGAAGCCCAGCCTCCAGCCTTGCAGCCCATAGTGAACATCCTAGTCCTAGAATACAAAAGAGCTCTTCTTCGTCTTCGACTTCGGAAGCGCTTCAAATTCGCCACCCACTCCCACACCCTTCCCTCTCCCCCCGCTCTCGACTCGATATTCTTCTGGCATCGCTCATTTCCCAAAACGATGCCGCTCTTCGCATCCGACGAGGACTTCTCTCGTCTCCGCCACGACGCCGTTTCGCTGGCAGACAGGGCCGACGCCTTCATCCGCGATCTCCAGAAGGAGCTCGACACTGTCAGGGCTCAGGCTGACGCGGCCGCCATTACCGCCGAGCAGACCTGCTCCCTCCTCGAGCAGAAATACCTATCTCTCTCCTCCGACCTCTCGCACCTCCAGTCCCAGAACGCCCAACTCCAGTCCTCCCTCGACCACCGCATCTCCGAGCTCGCCCAAGTCCAGGCACAAAAGCATCAGCTCCATTTGCAAACCGTAAACAAATTAGGGTTTAACCTATTGATTCTTTATATATATATATATATATATATAAATGATATTTGGTTCAACTGGACATTGTTATTATTTGCTCTTTTTCCTTTCGAGAATTATGTGAGTTTTAGTTTTGGGATTTTGATGTGGTTGGTTTTGGAGCTTGTAGATTGAGAAAGATGGGGAGATCGAGAGGTTTAAGACTGAGGTTTCGGAGCTGCATAAGTCGAAGAGGCAGTTAATCGAGTTGTTGGAGCAGAAGGATTTGGAGATTAGTGAGAAGAACACTACCATCAAGAGCTATCTCGATAAGATTGTTAGTTTTTGTTTTCATTTTCCCCCCCAATTTAGACATGTATGGTATGTGGGTTGAATGACTGTCTTTTGCCTATGATTATGAAGGTTAATTTGACTGACAATGCTGCGGAAAGGGAGGCCCGAGTGAATGAATGCGAGGCCAAGTTGGCACGATCCCAGGCTGCTTGTACTCGTCTCTCACAGGTTATTTTTGATGTCTGAAGTTTTGGACATTCTTTTTTCCTTTCCAGATTTCCATATAATTTTCTTTTTATTTTATTTTCTTCGGGTTGGAGCGGGGAAGGGGGCATTATAATTCTTGCCCACTCTTAATCAGACATCATTCTTGTTCATGATCCTGCCTTAATGATTTGTGACTGTATCGAAACCCAATGTAGAAATCCATATAAATTGCTGTCGCTCACTTCATTTGTTTTTCATAGATATTCTATAGTATCTGACAGTTGTGGATATATTTTTCTCTTAGAGGTGTGCAAGCGCTTGTATGACAGCAATGTTCTTCAATATGAGTCTCACTTAGGTCTTGATTGTACTTTCGTATTAAATTTACTTTTTATTTTGATCTGCAAGATGCTTTGTTCAGTTGTAAATTTCTTAAAGGGCTAGCCTTAATTCTCAGGACTTAAGAATATTAGTGCGCGTTTGGTATAAGATTTGGATCATATTCTTCAAATCTAAAAACAACTTTTATATAGAAAGTTGAAAGGAAATCTAGAAACAACTTTTATATAGAAAGTTGAAAGGATATCTTTCTATATAAAAGTTGTTTCTAGATTTGAAGAATAGCATTCGAATCCTGTACCAAACGCGTCCTTAGAAACTTACTATTTCCAGATTTGGTGAGGGAGTGGAGTTCTTGTAATCTTTTTATCTTTAAATTTGGGACACCTTGTCCTCAAGATTTGTTCTTTTATAATTTTATTAATAATATGTAGATTTTTCTTATTAAAAAAGAAAGCAAAAACTTTAAGTGCAAAATCTTTTGTTACTTCATAATTTTAATTTAATAATGTATTAACTTGACTGTTAAACAAGATTGTATTTATGATTCTGTCTAGCTGCATTAAATGTCAATGCATATTTTCTTTTTCTGTTTTCTGGATGGTGCTGGATTACCTTCCAAGTTTCTGTCTTTGGGGATTTACTATTTTTACATCGACTATATGTTACTTCAAATGCATTTGGCACTCTTACTTGTCAACTTGAATCTTGATTTTGGAGTTCTGTTGGTTACAATGCGAAATTTTGATGTGTGCAGGAGAAAGAGCTTATTGAGAGGCATAATATGTGGCTTAATGATGAGTTGACGGCTAAAGCTGACAGTCTTATTGAGTTGCGGAGAGAACATGCTGATCGTGAAGCAGATCTGTCCTCGAAGTTCACAGATGTAAGTTTGCTTTGACAAGTTTTGCTTTTAGGTTCTTCTCTAGAACTTTGCTTAGTAGGTAAAACATTTTTACATGTGTCCATGACGGTGAATGTGTGATTCTTTTACTGCTCCCAGAGTGCTTAATTCCTTACTGATGTTTTCAGATTGAGAGACAACTTGATGAATGTTCCATCTCTTTAAAATGGAACAAGGATAGAGTGAGAGAGCTTGAAACAAAGCTAACCTCATTGCAGGAGGTAATATTTTTGGGGTTTGAAATTCTTCTGCATATCATTCCTTATTTTTCAGCTAGATAATTTATATTTCTAAATTCAAATCACGTGCAGGAATTACTCTTAACTAAAGAAGCTGCCTCATCAAACGAGGAGCAACTTTCTGCTGAACTCTCAACAGTGAGTTGTTATTTGAAGTCTTTGTATATTGAGATATCATAGTCTTTGTTAGTAGAAGTCTTTTCAGATTCATGTAGGGGATGGGGGTATTTTTTAGTTGAACTTTTTATGTTGGGGTTACCTCATTCCCTATCTATGTAGCTCCATCTTGTTTAATTAAACTTTGTTTCTTTTTCAAGGAAAAAAAAAAGATGTCACAGGGTTACAAATTTTGCACTGACCATGATATAATTTTAATGTTACTCTTATTATGCTATATTTTAGCGTATATTTTATCTTTTGTTTAATCCATTTCTTTTTATTTTGTAGAAAATATTAACATTTATTGTGTTTTGCGTGAATTATTTCCCAACTTTCTAGGTAAATAAGCTTGTGGAGTTATATAAAGAAAGTTCTGAGGAATGGTCCAGAAAGGCTGGAGATCTTGAAGGTGTGATTAAAGCTTTAGAGGTGAATTTTCCTTTTTGTTTTTCGGTTTATCTGTTGTTTAAATCATTTGATTTCCATTTTGAGTCTTTTTTTTATTGTGATTTGTTCCTTTGCTGCTATTTTGAGCAGACACATCTTGGTCAAGTTCAAAATGATTACAAAGAAAGACTGGAAAGGGAAGTGTCTGCAAGACAGCAATTTGAAAAGGTTAACTACGCTTGTTTTATTACCCTAAGATGTGTTTGCGTCAATAATTTTCTTCTCTTCTGGAATACGGCTACTTTTTTTCCGTCACAAAAAAGATTTTAATTGGGATCTTTATATAAAATTTAATATAGATTTTAGATTAAATTCCCCTACTTATGTATTATGTTTGCTCTGGCATTTGATGTTTACAGGAAGCTGCAGATCTGAAAATAGAACTTGAAAAGTGTGAAGCCGAAATTGAAAGAAGTAGGAAAGAAAATGAGTTGAAGCTCCATCCTCTTAGTAATTTTACTATTGAAACGTATGTTCCACTTAATTATTCAAGAGCACTTACTGAGTGCGTGGTCTTTTTATGTAGTTTTTCATTATTATTATTATTTATCTATTTTTGTGAATGAGTTCTTGATTTTTTGTTTTATTTATTTTTTTTTTGAGTACATTTCAGACCATTATTATCGGTAAAAACGTATAAAAACAGGGCGGCTTAGGTATCTTTTATCAAAAATATTTATCAAAAACATACATTTTAGAATTGAAGAAATAAAAGATCTTTGAAAATTTTGGGCCTATAAAGATGTTGACAATCTCTAAGAATTAGGAGTGTATGACCATTCTTTCAATAAATCATCTAAAAGTAGCTAAAACTATGTACTTCCACGTGATATCCACCGTCTTACATATGTCCATCTTTGTATATTTCTTCTTTAAGTTAATTGTCTCTCCAATTAGTAATTCAATAAGTCACATGTCAACCTAAATGTTTAAGTTTTGTGTCTTTGAGAAATGGTAATAGGAGGAATAAGTCACATGTCAACCTAAATGTTTAAGTTTTGTGTCTTTGAGAAAGGGTAATAGGAGGAAAGGCTGAAGTAGAGCTGTGTCAAGTCTAACTAGGCGTGCTTATAATAGAAGTACATTGTATTCAGCATGGAGTCATAATGCATTCTCCTCAACTGAATATTTTAGACGAATACTGTAAGCTAATGGATTTCAAGCAATGAAAAGTTATGTATAGTAATATATGTAAGGTCAACCATAGCTGAAGTAGAGTGCCTGAACATCCTGCAGCTGGGATAGTTCTTTGTAATTGTGTCTGTACGATACATTGTAGGAACGTTTTGTACTCGTATATAATTGAGCTTGGGGAGTTATAGCAAACACGGTCTTCTTTTGGTTACTTTTGGGGGGTTGGTAGGTTTGCATATCCTGGATATGCCATGTCAAGTGGATCTGAAGTATCAATGTCAAGCAATCAAAATTGTATTTTTCTGGTTTCAATTATATTTCTCTTGTAAATGCACCACAGAGCATAATTCTTTCTTGGGACTGGCTATATAGAATAAATATGGAGTTCAAGCTATGCTTGGGGTTTCAAGAGGATCTTTTGTTAATTCTTGGAAATTTTTTTTCTCAAGGACCTCGTAATTTTTTGAATCATGGTTCAACTGGGGTGGGGGATGTTATGGTATAACTTGAATTTGTTTTACGTGGCAGATGGATGAACTCAGTTGACACCAATGACACAGTTGAGAATGACCGCATGCTTGTTCCAAGGATCCCAGCAGGTGTTTCAGGAACTGCATTAGCAGCTTCACTTCTGCGTGATGGTTGGAGTGTAAGTTACTATTTTAATTTATTGTTTGCCTCATTTGTTTGAACACTGGTTTCTTATTGCTTTTTTTTTTAATTATTATTTTTCAAATAGCTTGCTAAAATGTATGCGAAGTACCAAGAAGCAGTTGATGCCTTGCATCATGAGCAGTTGGGAAGGAAGGAATCTGAGGTGGTACTGCAACGGGTATGGTGAATAGTGCTCCTTTGAACAAGGAGGGTATTGATTGTTTTATTTTTTTTCCCTCTTGCGCTCATATATATCCATATTGTATTAAATAAGGTAAAGTGCACTTTATCCTCCGAAACTATGGTGCCTTTGATTCATTGAGCCCTACAAAAGGTGAATCAGCACTTAAGCTTGTCAAATTTAGACGGAGTTGGCAAATTTTTATGAAATTACTGTCTACCTATATTGACAAAATCTAAGTGATTGCCATGTGACGAACTATGTCTAAAAAATTTAGAAATATTAAGAGTTGGATGGTATTGCAATAGATTGCAATTTTACGAGGCACTGTGGCTTTTTTTTGGGAAAAAAAATTCAGTTTTCTTTTACAGGCGATAATTGAAAGGTGCCATAGTTTGGGTGGGCTAATATAGTTACCTTAAATGTTATTTTTCCCTGTGATATCATATTATCCATGTTCTACCATTAATGGCCTCTGTGCACCTTCATTTGTTTTCTGCCTCTGATTACTGTCAGCAGTGGATAGATAAACGGATCGTCCTTGATAATTGTTTGGTTTGGTGTGATTGTTCCTTGTTGTATGAAGTTCGTAAAATTTACTTAATTTTCATTGTTTATGCAGGTCCTATATGAACTCGAGGAAAAAGCTGAACTAATTTTGGATGAAAGGGGTATAAGCTTTTGTTCAATTAATCTTTGTCGATTACTGATACTTTTGGTCCTTTGCTAGTGAATTTGTTAGAAGTATCAAAGAAACTAGGATCACATGCCTATACAATGCACTTGTAAACTGGACAACCCATAGATTAGGGCAAACTATGTAATAAATAGGATATAAGAAAGGAGAGTTTTTGAGTGGGACGAAGCTGAAAAGGTGTAGAGGTAAGTGTGGTAGTTAGCCGGTTACTAAATAAAACCAGTGCAGAATTCATGCAGTACATGAATTATTCATATTGTATTGCAAAGGTGCTGACACATAATTCTCTTATTTTCCTAAAACAACCAAGATTATGCATGTGGTACAGATTCATTGAATTTCCTTGATTCGGTGCAGGATGCTAGTTGTAATAGCTCAGTCAGTTGACTCTGGTGAGACATGACAGTGCAAATGTAACATTAAGCATATTGTACAATTGTGTGAAAATTCTCCAAAAATTTAAACTTGTCTGAACTATTCAATTGCAGAAAATGATGATAAAAAATAAAAGAAATCATGGGGTCTGGTTGACACTAATGAGGGTATAGTGACAATGCTGGACGTAAAAAGTGTTGAATGATTATGACCATGGGTGTAAAAAAATGTTGAACAATCATTATCCCTGGGCTGGTGTGTTTTATGCAAAAGGGATGGTGAATCCTTAAATCATATATTATTGCATTGTGAGTTTTCTTTAAGGTTGTGTAATATTTTGAAGGAGTTGGGTAATTCCTAGGTCTTTTCAGGATTTGTTAGGAATTGGGCAAGGTCTTCATGATAACCTGAGAGGAAGAGTTCTTTAGAAGGTGGCTGTTTTAGCTTGATTATGGGCCCTTTAGCTTGAAAAAAACAGAAGGATTTTTGAAGGAGTGGAAGAATGTTTGGAATTATTGTGGGATAGGGTTAGATTTTGGGTAGCAATTTGGTTACATGATGCTTAGGATTTCAATAGTTTTTCTTTTTTTGTTATGGTTAGGGATTGGAGTCTTCTGTTGTAAAAGTCATTTTTGTGTGGATCCCTTATCCACTCTGTTTGTATTGTTTTATCTTGATAATATAAATTTTGTTTCTTATCGGGAAAAAAATGGGGTAAGGAACAATTAGGAAGGTAAAGGGAAGCAATGAAACCGTATTGTGAAGAAATAAATAGCTAGATAAAAGGAAAAACACCGCCACAAAAATTTAGGGGAAATAATTGAAAAATGAGCAAGAGAATAATTAATCCCTACTGCTTTGCTGTCCGTTACTAGGATTTGGTGATTATATTTAGTTTGATTCAGATTATTGGCAAGATTTGTTCAATTCTCTAAAACCATTCTTTTACTTTTATGCAGCGGAACATGAGAGAATGGTTGAGGCATACTCTATGATTAATCAGAAATTGCAGATCTCAATTTCTGAACAAGGAAGCTTGGAGAAAACAATCCAGGAGTTAAAGGTTTTAATCTTGTTTAGCCAAACATGATCACCCAGACATGATTCTTATTGCTCTGTTTGTCATATTATGCTCTCACCTTTTTCATTTGGTTTTAGGCTGACTTAAGGAGGCATGAACGTGACTTCAATCTTGCTCAAAAGGAGATCATTGACCTCCAGAAACAGGTAAAAGAGAGAGAGAGAGACTTCGTGGGCAGTTAGACTTAATGAGTTAAAATTTGTGTGTTTTCTCGACTTTTTATTTTCAATATTAGGTAAGATTCCTTTGTATTCATTGCCATTATGATGTGATGTCTTATCCCATGTTTCTTCAATATCCAACTACTATTCATCATACTCCACTATGGAAGCACCAACACTGAAGCCTATTTGTCATACATTTTGTGAAATTTTCATTTCAATATTTTCTTATTCAATTAAATTGGTGATTTGCCGATGTCTATTTTAGAAGAATTACACAACGAACAAATTTGTTACAATGGAAGAATTGTGTCGAAAGAAGCAGCACAAAAATGGAGTGTGAAAGAAAATGTGGCAAACTAAAGTTCTCAATTCCCGTAATTCTATAATTGGTTTGAGTGGAGTCTTGTAATTTTTATTATCGATGTTATAAATTTTGAACATACTATGTGCTGTCCTTGATGCCAAATTTGGCACCGAAGATATTACATGCAAAAAGTTATGCCAAATTTAGCACAACAAAGAGAAAAACTAGATTATCAGCAAAACTATTGGCTGTCCTTCGTGCCAAATGTAGTTTTTTCAGTATGCTTATCAACTGCTATCCCCAGGATAGTGTGTCCTCCGTAAAAAGGATTGCGAGTCTACAGATCACTTATTTCTTTATTGAAGTTTTTCTCTAAAGCTATGGTGTAAGATGTTGAAGGAGTTTGGAAGAAGTTGGATGATCCCAAGATCTTGTTCTGACTTGATGGAATTAGGCCAGGGTTTTAATTTGAACAAGAAAGGAAGACTCCTCTGGAAGGTGGTTCTTTTAACAGGCTATTGGGCATTATGGCTGGAAAGAAATAGAAGAATCTTTGAGGGAGTTGAAGATTGCGTAAATTCAGTGTGGGACAGGATTAGACTTTGGGTAGCTATATGGTTACATGATGTAAAAGTTTTTGGTAGTTTTTCTTTCCTTGACATGGTCAGGGATTGGAGTCCCCTTTTGATGTGTTTTTGCCTTTTTGCTTTCCTCGGTGGATTTCTTATTCACCAATACTTCCCCCCCCTCTCTCTTTAATACCTCTTTAATACAAGTTTTGTTTCTTATCAAAAAAAAGTAGGCTAGTAAGAGGGCGAAGAAATTATGGAACTTGGTAGTGCTGGAAATCTGTTCGGTCTTTATGGTAGAATTTTTGATTAGATGGGTGAGTACATGGAATATTTGTGATCGAATTATGTTTTTGGGTGGCCTTCTGGTTAGTTAATACTAAAGAATTCAAGAATTTGTTGTTTTCTGATTTATGAAGGGAATGGCTTGCATTTTGTAAATTTTTTCTTGGTGGACGTCTCATCCCCTAGTTGTAATGCATTATTTTTCCTGTTAATAGTAGTAAGAAAAAAATGCAAAATGTTGTTCAATTGCTTAATTTCAGTGTTAGAATGGCTTTGGTACATGCATGGGGGATGCTAATATAGTATGTTCTAGAAGTAAGCAGATTAACAGTAGGTCATGCACACTGTTTATCCCTTGGGAAAAGCTTGTTCGTCTAACATGCATCTAACCTTTTTCTTCTCTAACATCTAATTTTACCTTAAGGTTTTATTGGTTGGTTTCACCAAGACTTTTGGTGGCGATCCCTGTCCTTTTTATCCAGCTAGCTTTTCTCTGTTGTACTCAAATTCTATTTGTGAGAGCCCTTAGGCTCGGCTACTTTTTTATTTGCTTATTTTGCAGTGCTAATGCTGTAGGTGACAGTTCTTCTAAAGGAGTGCCAGGATATACAGATTCGTTGTGGATATTCTGGGCAAGATAATGGCACTTCTTTTGTTCCTTTTGGGATGATTACTGATTCAGATGTTGAAAAAGTCATCTCTGAACGTCTTGTAAGCTTGGTTGTTGGTTTTCTCTATTATGATTCTTTGACAGTTAGATTGTTTAGATTCTTTCCTTAGTGGCTCTCTTTTGATTTCAGATTTGTGTTTCTTTATATAAACAAATGAAATTGACAAAGATACCTTGTGTGTGTTACAATAACAGTTGACCTTCAAGGACATAAATGGACTTGTTGAGCAAAATGTCCAGCTCAGGAGTGTTGTTCGTAGTCTTTCTGCACAGATTGAAAATAAGGAGTTGGAATTCAAGGTTGGCCATAATAAATTTCAGTTCTTCTAGGAGTTTGTCTGTTTGAAAAGGTCACATGCTTGTAGATGCAAAACTAGTTGTAAATGGCATACTATGGATATGTAGGAAAACCTTGAAATGGAACTCAGGAAACATACTGATGAAGCTGCATCAAGAGTTGCAGCAGTCTTAGAGAGAGCTGAAGAACAAGGACAGATGATTGAATCCCTTCACACATCTGTGAGAAATTTTTTAGCCAAATTTCCGTTATTTCTTCCTTTTATTTATTTATTTTTTTGTTTTTTTGTTTTTGTGTTCTTTTGTTTTTTGTTTTTTTTTTTCTTTTTCTTTTTCGTTTTTTTGTTTGTTTGCTTGTTTGTTTTTTTTTTTTTTTTCCGGATAGGAAACGTAAAGATTTGTAAATTATGGGTTTAACATACAGAAACCCCTCATTAATCTCAAAATTCCAAATTCTCATTAAATATGAAAAAGCCAGACTTTTAAACTCTGACATTCTTCAGCCAAACAGCTACCCAAAGTACTTTTTCCCATGTCCTCCTCCCAAGGATTCAATGTCTTCAAAAAGTCTTTGATTGGTTTCTCAACACACAGCCCAAAGTATAGCCACAATAGAAGGATTCTGTAATAATTTTCTCAATCTACCTCCTACATATCATACTTGGTCAGAAAATAAATCAGAAATTATTCTAGGAATCCCCCAAGAGGTAATAAATTCTCTCAATGCCCTCTACCACAAATTCAAAACGAAGCTGCAGTGAATAAACAAATGATCAATATTTTCCCCACAACTCTTATAGTTCACACACCAACTCGGTGAAATAACTTGATAAGGCCTTCTCCTTTGAAGCATATCTTGAGTATTAATTTTCCCCTAAGCAACCAATTGCTTGAAAACTTTGATTTTTTTAGGAACTAGAGATTTCAACACCAACGGATATGGCATAAAATCAGCAAAAACAACCAATTCTTGCAAGTTAATGATACATGATTTGCAAGAAAACCTCCATTCTTATCTGGTAGCCATCCCCTTCTATCTTCTAAGGACATAAAATTGACTTGTGCCAAACTATCCAACATCTCCAACATTTCAACTCTCCTATCATGAATACTTCTGAAAAAATGAAAATTCCATTTCAAATCAAGTGATGCTACAGCTCCTTGGCGAACTCGTAGCTTATTTCTTAAGATTCTAGCATGTGTTTAAGGTGCTTCTTGCTATGACTTTGGATAGTCAAAACTGAACTTATTTTTTTGATATATATTGTCCTGTAAACACAGGTTGCAATGTACAAAAGATTGTATGAAGAGGAACATAAACTCCATTTGGCCCTTCCTTTTCCTGTAGAGGTAGCTCAAGGTTTGTACCCATTAACCCTTTTTAAGCACTGTGAGATTTCTACTAAGGATTGCTGTATTGGTGTAATCTATTTTGGAAAATATTTTACCTCCTTTATAGCATTTTTCTATGTGAATATTCTTTTTCTTTTTCTGAGATCGGAGGTTTGCTCCAACCTGTTATGAGCTGTTGATTTTGCTGTATATTATAATCAATATTTGTATGTCTCATTCATAGGAGTGGTATAAGCCTTTTGTCAATATGTAAAAACAGAGGCTTGTAGAAGGAATCAGACTCGTTTGATTCACTTTTCAGTCATCTAAAATGTTAGTATAGATATCCTATTTATAGGCTATACAAAATACAAAAATTAAGGAAAGATATAACTACTACGGCTTCCCTGATTTCCTACTGATCTCCTAATAACAAGAGTTGACTAATTTCAAATATATAGTAAAAATACAACTAAGATATTAGCTAGGATCTAACACTATAATACAACAAATATTCACGAATTTACTTCAGCCAAATATTCAACTTTACTGCAAATATTCACGAATTAACTTGAGCCAAATATTCAACTTTCCAGCACTCCCCCTCAAGCTTGATTGAAGATATCTTTCATTCCCAAGTTGCCAATTAGATTCTCGAACTGCTTTTTATGTAGTCCTTTCGTTAGTATGTATGCAATCTGCTCGTCAATTGGAATATAAGGCATACAAATAAGTCCACTATCGAGTTGTTTTTTAATGAAGTGTTTATTTACTTCCACGTGCTTTGTCTAGCTGTGAAGGATTGGATTATGGGCAATAGAGATTGCTGCTTTATTATCACAGTATAGTTTCATGGGAAAGGAATTGGAAACTTTTAAGTCCTCCAAGAGTCTCTTTATCCACAAAATTTCACAAATTCCATGAGCAATAGATCTGAATTCGGCGTCAGCACTACTTGCCACCACATTTTGCTTCTTTTTGCGCTAACTAACTAAGTTACCTCCAACGAAGGTGCGATAACCAAAAGTTGATCTTCTATCACTAATACTTCCCCGCCCAATCTGCATCCGTGTATGCTTCTATTTGTAGATGACCACATTTTTCAAATAGCAGGCCTTTTCTAGGAGTTCCCTTTAAATACCTTAGGATTCTATAAGCAGCATCAAAGTGTTCTTGTCCCAGTGAGTGCATGAATTGACTTACATACTGACGGCAAATGCTATATCTGGACGTGTATGTGGCAAATAAATTAGTCTTCCAACAAGTCTTTGAAATTGTTCCCTATTAATCACTTCTTTAGGTTTGGTTGGTTGTAGCGTCAAATTGGGTTCAATAGGTGATTTAACCACTTTACATTCCAATAGACCTATTTCACCAAGTAAATCGAGTACATATTTTCGTTGTAGGACAAAAGCACCTTTCTTAGACTTGGCAAATTCCATCCCAAGAAAATATTTTAAGTTACCCAAGTCCTTAATTTCAAAATCATTGGCAAGAACACTTTTTAGTCTCTCTAGTTCAACAAGATTATCACCTGTCAAAATTATGTCATCCACATAAACAATCAAAATCTGGGGAAAGATGATTAGCTTCTTTTGAGTGTTTATAGAATATGGTATGATTAGCTTGACTTTGACAGTAACCATGACTTTTTATAGCTTTTCCAAAACGTTCAAACCAGGCTCAAGGAGATTGTTTAAGACCATATAGTGATTTATTTAGCCTACAAGCTTTATTTTTTCTAAGTTTTCCTTCAAACCATGGTGGTAAATTCATGAACACTTCCTCTTCCCAGTTTCTATTTAAAAAGGCATTTTTAACATCTAATTGGTGTAAGGGCCAATCAAAGTTAACAGCTAGAGGAAGTAAAATACGGATTGAGTTTATCTTGGCTACTGGAGCAAAAGTTTCTCGATAATCAATTCCACAGGTTTGAGTAAAATCTTTTGCCACAAGTCTTGCTTTATACCTTTCTACACTACTATTAGCTTTGCATTTAGCTATAAAAACCTATTTGCATCCTACGGTCTTCTTTTTGTTAGGTTAATCTACTATCTCCCAGGTACCATTTTTTTTTAAGAGCATTCATTTCTTCTAGAACTGCTAACTTCCACTTCAGATGATCTAAGGCTTCTTGAATGGTTCTAGGGATAAACATATGAGAAATTTTAGAGGTAAATGCCTTATAGTTATTGAACAGTCTGTGGTATGACATAAATCTAGCAATAGGATGTTTGGTACATGTTCGGACTCCTTTTCTATGGGCTATTGGAACATCAATGTCCAGATTTTCAATATTAGGAACAATGACAGAAGTAGCATCTGAAGTTGAAGGATTACCTGGAATTTCTGAAGGATTAAATCTGGGGAAAGATGATTGGACTTGTTCTAGGTTTGCAGATTGGTCTTTACTCTTATGATGGGTAACTTTCGTAGTGTAAACCTTGAGCTCAGGAATAGGATCATTTTGTCCCTTTTGTAGTATTTCTTCCCCTGTTTGTGGTACAATAATACTTGGCAAAGATAGATCAGTATTTCCTTCTTTTTCATTATTTAAAACACTTGTTTCTAGATCAGCATTTCCTTCTTTTTCATTATTTAAAATACCTCCTTCTTGAGTTTTTAATATTTCCCGAAGAAAAGGATTAGGCAAAGGTACAGATGTTTCCCAAAATTGATCTTCATATTCTTTTTCCTCCTGAAGATAATTTTGCCTAAAGTAAGGTTGATTTTCAGAAAATGAAACATCCATACATGAATTTTCTTTGTATTAGGGTTAAAACATTTATATCCCTTTTTATTTGGAGCATAGCCAATAAACACACATTTTTCTGCCCTTGGATCAAGTTTCGATTGAAGATGACCAAGTATATGAACAAACACTGTAGCCAAATACTTTTAGTGGCAAATCTAAAATTATTCCTGATTCTGGGAAAATTTTTTGAAAACATTTAAGTAGTGTTGTGTATTTTAAAACTCGTGTAGGCATCTTATTAATCAAGTAAGATGTTAAAATGGCATCTCCCCATAAGTATTTTGGAACATACATAGAAAACATTATAGCCTGAGCTTCTTCGAGTAACTGTCGATTTTTTCTTTCGGCAATACCATTTTGCTGAGGAGTATCACAGTAAGTAAATTGATGTTGAATTCCTTTTTCTGTCAAAAAAAATTCCCAATTATTGGTTACAGTATTCTTTTCCATCATCCGTGCGAAATAATTTTGTTTGAAATTGGTTTTCAATCAAACTATAAAAATCCCTAAATAATTTTTCTACTTTAGATTTTTCATTTATCAAATATACCTAGCATAATCGTGTATGATCATCTATGAAAGTCACAAACCATCTTTTTCAAGATAAAACCCCAAACATCACTATGAACCAAATAAAAGGGTTCTGATGCATGATAAGGTTTCATAGTATAGGGAACACGATGAATTTTAGATAAATGACAACCTTCACATTGAAAAGAAGGAACAATCCGAATTTGTAAACAAAGTAGGAAATAAATATCTTAGATAAGGAGAACTAGGATGTCCTAATCTAAGATGCTAAAGCATTATTTGATCACGAACATAAATAGAACTAGTACTACTATTGTAGCCTTGAGCTTGCTGATCACTAGGTAAGTTGTCATCAAAATAGTAAAGACCATCTATCATCTTAGCACTGCCAATCATTGTCCCTAAGTTCCGGTCCTGAAATTAACAATGAGTATCAAAAAAAAGTGACACGACAGTTAGAATCTTTGGATAATTTACTTACTGACAAGAGATTACAGGCAAGATTAGGAATATGAAGGACAAAATCTAGATTTATTATTTCTGATATTTTAATTGAACCTTTTCCTACAATAGGTGAAAATCTGCTATCAATAATTTTAACTTTTTCATTATCGGAACAAGGGTAATAAGAATTAAATAAATGCGAAAGACTAGTCATGTGATCAAATGCACATGAATCAATAATCCATGGTGCAGATTTTAAACAAGAAGGAAAAGCACTAGGAGTACTACCTTTTTGGGCAAGGGTACCATTAGGAATACCGGATGAGGAATTGGATTTTAGCAATTTAAGAAGATGAGCCATCTGCTCTTTGTTGAAGGGATGTGTCTCAACCTCGTTAGCTAAAGAAACACTGCAATTAGTTCCAGATTTGCTACTTTTCCAATTGGCAGGTTTGCCATGAATTTTCCAACAAGTTTCCCAAGTATGGCGTGGTTTGTTGCAGACTGAACACCATACTCGAGGTTTTTCATCAGCCCCAGCCTTCCGCTGGTTGGTGAAGGTTCGGGTTGCAGCTGCATTAGCATCTAAAACAACTAGAGTTGAGTTCTCCATTGATCCACCAGGCCACCTTTTTTCCAAGCATGATGCCCTTGTGGCTTTCCTCCTTCCTAACTCCAGAAAAGACTTCTCCAATTGGGGAAGAGGCTGTCGGCCAATGATTCTTCTTCTCACCTCATCAAATTGAATATTCATGCCAGCAAGAAATTTGTAGATTCGGTTGTTCTAAACCATCTTCTTGTTGTGATTACAGTCATCAATGCTCTTCCATTCATAATCATTGAACATATCTAGGTCCTGCCAGAGCCTTTTCGGGGCATTGAAATATTTGGTGATGCTATCTCCTTCCTGTCGAATCTCACCAAGGTGTAGTTGTAACTCGTAAACTTTGGACTGATTGCCATGATTAGAATACATCTGGCTAATATTGTCCAGGAGTTCCTTTGCTGTTGGATAACATGTAGTTGGAGTTGATATCATCGTCCATGGCATTGACTAACCATGCCATGACCATGGATTTTTCTTTATCCCAGGTCGCATATGACAGGTCTTCCTTCGTAGGTGCCTTCTTTTCTACGGTCAAATCCTCGATTTTTCCTCTGCCTCGAATATACATTCTAACAGATTGAGACCAGCGGAAGAAATTTTCTCCATTCAGCCGGATATTTGTTATTTGGACAAATAACAAATAACAAATAAGAGCAGATTCAGATGATAGTCCATATGAGTTTCATTGTGTTTTGAGATAGTAACAAGGGTAATAGGGGCAATAGGAGCAGATTTAGATGACACTTCAAACATGGTGGCGACTAGGGTTTTTTCTGGGTTTGGTGTTTAGTGTTTAGGCTGCTAGGTTTCTGAATAGAGTCAAAAAATAAGTTCCTATTTAAAACAGAGGCTTGTAAAAGGCATTAGGCTCGTTTGATTCACTTTTCATTCATCTAAAATGTTAGTACAGATATCCTATTTATAGGCTATACAAAATACAAAAATTAAGGAAAGAAATAACTACTACAACTATTATTTCCTACTGATCTAATAAACAAGAGTTGACTAATTTCATATATACAGTAAAAATACAACTAAGATATCAGTCAGGATCTAAAGCAATAATACAACAAATATTCACGAATTAACTTTAGCCAAATATTCAACTTTCCAACAACATTACACAAGTAAATGCTTCTTAGTGACATTGTGAGGCCTTTTTTTTGGGCGGGGGAATAGGGGGGGAGGGGGCGATGATGACAGCTATATAGTATTTCTTTTCAATTAGGACACTGCCGTCACCTTTGTTGCAATGACTAGTTATTCAATTAAACCTTTTAGGATCACCAAATTTGCTGGCTGAGCAACTTCATGACAAAATGATCATTTGTCAATATCTCTACATTATGATAGGACAGTTCAATTATGAATGGGTTTGCATTTTAATTAAGCTTGCTTCAGCATGATGAAACTGAGGTGGTCATGAATTGCTTCCTTGCATCAATTCAGACTCATTCATTGCCTTTTTTTTTTTTTTTTTTTTTTTTTTTTTTTTTTTTAAATAATAATAATGGCAGAAGATGGAAGAGCCAACCTCAAGTTACTTCTTGAAGGTTCTCAGGTCTGGTGCAAATTTCTATGAAAAATCGAACTGTTGGATGTCTTTATTTTTTGTTCTTTAATAACTTATCCTACCTACAATAATATAGGAAGCTACTAGAAAGGTGCAGGAGAAGGCTGCAGAACGAGTGAAGCACCTTGAAGAAGAGCTGGAAAAATCTAGGTGAGTTTTAACTTTTAACATTATAATCTAGATGCCTTTATATATATATATATATATATATGGTTGTCAATCCAATAGGGATTTTTTTTTTTTTTAAGCTATAGGTAGGTATTTTTTTTTTAACCATTGGCTCACCATCTAATGGTGATCCAATAGCTATAATGAAGTGCATGAAAAGACGTGCATCATTAATGCTCTTTCTCTTTTACTTTTTATAATAAAAAAATGTGCATGTTAAATTTTTATTGGCCAAATTGATACCTATGCATAGGTAAAAAAAAAAAAATACCTATTGGATTGGTACCCTATATATATATATATAGGATAATCTAGATACTTCTATTTTATGAGATTTGCATTTTGCATATCCTTTTTAGTGCTGTAAAGGGTTTTTTGTTCCCTTCTATAATTGTTTTCTTTTTTAAATAAGGTAAGGAGATTTTAAGGCGAGAGAAGTGAGTTGGTCTTCGTGAGATTTCAGGCGAGTCTTGTGTGTGATAGTCTGACCCAAATTAAGGATAGGATATAATCCACATCCTGGTCTGGGTCAGATTCCAAACCTGCCATATCCCTTGGATCCTCAGTCTACTCTCTTCCCTATCTTTGTTTTTAGACTGGTTAATATCTTAGTTTTTCCTTGACATCAAGGTTCTTTAATAAGTAGTTTTATTTCTTTTATGTACGATCTTTTTTGATGTTATGCAGTATTATGTGCTTGTGTATACGCTTATTCCTTGGTTCCTCTTGTTTGTTTAATATCTTTTCCTTTTGACCTGAAAGTGGAAGACTCCAAGTAAGTATTGTCATTCTTTGTTTTTATTCCATGTGAGTATTTGTCATACTATATAATATAATTCACAATGATTAAATGTGTAGTTTCACTCATGTTTTACAAATTGTATGCTTGTTGGTCCTCAATTTATTCTCACCCGCCTCTTTATTTTTCTGGGCACCGTTTCACCTGGCTAGTGTGATTGCAATGCCGTTTCTTTTAGGCAATTTTTTTTTTTTTTTGGGCTTTATGAGAATTTCATTCATTTAAAGCTAATGATATTAGCTGTTGTATTTCAGTCTTGTTCTCCATTGGTCCGACCGATTTGAAGTTGTGTTTTTCTTTCTATGTGCTGGTACCCTTATCATTTGTTTAATACTTTATATTATTTAAGTAGCATACTTAAGCTTATAATAATGTGCATATATTTCTAATTTCTTTCCCAGTTTCTGTTGGATCAATTTTATGTTGTTCTTCGACTTCAATTGTTATCATTGTTAATCTTTTACTTGTCTTATTCAATGAATTTCTGTGCTCTCTTCTTTCCGCCCATTTCTTTCTTTACTCAATATCAACTTCATGTCAGTGGTTTATAATTCTGCGATCTTATGATTAATGATTAGGATTGAGATTGCCTCATTACGGTCAGAGCGTGACAAGTTGGCTTTGGAAGCGAATTTTTCTAGAGAGAGACTTGACAGTTTCATGAAAGAATTTGAACATCAGGTGATCATATAATTTAGAATATCTTTCTCTCTCTCTCTCTCTCTCTATATATATATATATACACTTATATGCATTTATGTATGTGTGTACCTTCTTTGTTACTCATCAGGCTCTATATATACATTTTGTAGACAGAACGTGGCAGTTGGCACTGATATTTGTCTAAACTGTTTGTTTTATTGTGAATTTTATATCAGAGAAATGAAAGCAATGGTATTCTAGCAAGGAACGTGGAGTTTTCACAGTTGATAATTGACTACCAAAGGAAGTTGCGTGAGAGTTCTGAATCTTTGCATGCTGCTGAGGAGCTTTCTAGGAAGTCGAATATGGAGGTGATGGTTTTAGACTAATGTTTTGTATATTGATGGCACTTGGAAGTACTCACTTTAGATTTTGCTACCACCAACAGTTGTCTGTTCTAAAGCATGAAAAGGAAATGTTAGTTCATGCGGAGAAGAGGGCTTTAGATGAAGTCCGTGGCTTGTCAGAGAGAGTTCATCGCTTGCAGGTTGTATTTCAGCAATTTCTTTCTTCTGTATTGCAAGTTATTTGCTTGTTCTCGATTTTTTTTTTATTTTTTTTATTTTATCTTTTTGCAGGCCAGTTTGGATACTATTCAGAGTGCAGAAGAAGTTCGTGAGGTAGTTAAGTTGAATGAAAATTTTAGTGATTTATTTTTTAAGTTTAGTAAGTAATTTTCTTTTAGTATTTTACTTATGTATTTCCTTATACTACAGGAAGCACGAGCAGCAGAGAGGAGGAAACAAGAAGAGCATACAAAACAAATTCAGGTATTTTACATTGTTACTATTAGTTCTCATGTTACTTTTTCTTCGGTGATATTTTCTGTGTAATTTATTGGTTTTGATGCGTCAGATTTATGTGATTTTGATCTTTTTGGATTTTGTTTTGCTATTTGGATAATATAATATGCTTATTAAAACCTTAAAGTTTTTTATGACTGAGTACATCTTTGCAGAGGGAATGGGCTGAGGCAAGGAAAGAGCTGCAAGAAGAGCGGGATAATGTTCGAGCTCTAACACAAGACCGTGAACAGACCATAAAAAATGCCATGAGACAAGTTGAAGAAATTGGAAAGGACTTGGCAAATGCCTTCCATGCTGTTGCAGCTGCAGAGACTCGAGCAGCTTTAGCAGAGGTCTTCTCTCTCTCTCTCTCTCCAAAAATACGCATGTGCATAAATTTGTCTCCATATGACTTACATTCATTAACTCTGTTGTATTCGAGCGAATTCTTCTGTGAACTTCTGTTTTTTCAACTCAGGCCAAACTATCTGATATGGAGAAAAAGTTTAAATCTTCCAACTTTAAGGTATTTTCTAATGCACTTTTGATCCTTAGGTGTGTGTGAACATTTCCTTGTATTTTTGTGCCCTATTTTCTCATAAAAGTGATTCTCTGTTTCTTATTTGAATCCTCACCCATCTTCGTCAAAAATAATCTCTGGTAGTTAGTGATTTTAGTTCTCTGTAATTGTTGCGTAATAAGTTGTGTTTACTGTTTCTGATTTTTCCGACATTGTTGAAAATTTCCTTGATTTGATGTAGACTTGCATAATGCTAATTATTTCCGCAATCTCTCTATTCCATCAAAATGTAGGATCTTGAGATTGATGGTGCTAATGGATCTTCCTCCTTGGCTAGTGAGGTTTGTGTGGTTTGTTTATGTATCTTTTCTTGTTTGATTGATGCTCACCGCAATTAATATTCAAAGTACTATATTGTGTGGCCATTATTTTCTTTAAAGAAATATCTCTGTTTATTAATGGAGCATGAACGTTTGATATATTGTGAGTATTCAGACAATTGGTCCTACTCCCCCCACCCTCTCCCTCCTCCCTCCCTTCCTCTCCCCCCTCCCTCCTTTCTCTTAGAACATGAATATCGGTCCTGTAAAAGATCTTTTATATGGAAAGCTCCTCAAGAAATCCCAAACCCCTTTAAATATTTTATATAGAGAAGAACCTATTTATCCCACCCCCAATCAAGTAATGAAATAAGAGTAGAAAACTCTGTAGCTTCTCTCTCAGAGATTTTGAAAAACTGGAATTTCCAAATGAAAAGATTATAATAATTAATTTGTTTAATCAAATAGGAAACGTGAGCTTCATGGGAACTGGAAATTTGGAAAAGAGAAGGAAACCTCTTTGGAGGATAACCGTCCCTAAACTTCCGCCTATAGTTGAATGCTGCCTCCATTTTTGAACACCCTATTTACAGAACTTCCAAATCAAAACTTTAATGGAGTTTTGAAACTCACTTCTCACTATGGCCAGTTTGAATGTAGTTACATGTACTCGAACTTAGTTAGAGAAGGGTCGTGTAAGCTTGTGTAAGTCTGATTTCAACCCTTTGTTTTTCTTCTGTGTTCCAGTGCTTCACAACTTGTAGTTCTGGATTTTGTCTTCCAGTGCTTAGGTGCATCACTGATTTATTTTTTCAGTTATGCTCATTAACTGCTTAGAGATTGTCTTAGCCTTCCCCTGACATTTTAGTCTCTAGAGGTTTCACTTTTTTTGTTTTCTTCGGTAGAGATACTTCTTGAATTTTTTATTTTATATGTTTTAACTCTAGCATCTTTCGTATGGTATTGTAGTAATATTTTCAGTTTGACATTTAATTTGTGTGTAAAAGTGCAATGTACTTTTATATTTGGGAATTATGTAAATAAATGTGCATTTGTCAGTGTTTGAAATTAGAAGAATGCTATTTGATTGTTTAAACTCTGTCAAGGTTGTTGCGGATCTGCGGGCAGCAAAGGCAGAGATTGAGAAATTGAAAGAGGAAGCACATGCTAACAAGGATCATATGCTACAGGTTCTTATTCTCTACCCTTTGAAATGCTCAATTTGTTAAAACCCAACTTAATGGTTTACTTCGTTTCTATTGGCAGTATAAGAGCATAGCTCAAGTGAATGAAGAGGCACTAAAACAAATGGAACTTGCCCATGAAAACTTCAAAGTTGAGGTACCTACGTGGTCGCATTGTCTTTTTTGTTTGTTTATTTGTTTGCCCTAATAATTACAAATGTACCATTTATCATAATGTTACGATAATGTTTACTATAGTTTGTCTTCCAAAATATTTTGACAGGCCGAAAAGCTAAAGAGATCATTGGAAGCTGAACTTCTTTCACTTAGAGAGAAGGTTTCCGAACTTGTAAATGAATCTAATTTGAAGTCTGAAGAAGTGGCTTCTGCAGCTGCAGGGAAGGAAGAGGCTCTTTCTTCTGCTTTAGCAGAAATCAGAAGTCTTAAAGAGGAAAATTTAGCTAAATTGTGAGTTTTGTCGTAATCCATATTGTGTTCTAAAATTGATCATCCTATTTAGTGTCATATGTCATCTTCAATTCCAGGTCTCAAATTACGACAATGGAGATCCAAGTTTCTGCTTTGAAAGAAGACTTGGACAAGGAACACCTGCGTTGGCGTGCTGCCCAGGCTAATTATGAAAGACAGGTTAGTACTATTTCTACTCCATGTTCTTGACTGATTCTTGTTTAGAGAAACCATCTATGTAATTTGATCCCGGACCTTGAATAGCAATGTGATTTTATGTTACGTATGGCATGAAAAGGTTTTCTCGGACCACCCCCACTCCTCCCTCCTGGTTGTGATCATTTTCTCTCTTGTTTTGTACAATAGCTGCTTTTGAAGATCGACTTCTTTTGTATTATTGTATGTGTTAGATGCCTAGATTTCTAATATAGTAATATCTACTTATTTCTGATTCCTTTAATGATAATTCTCAGGTTATCCTCCAGTCAGAGACTATACAAGAATTGAATAAAACTTCACAGGCTTTTGGTTTGCTGCAAGAGGAAGCATCTGAGCTGCGTAAATTGGTTGATTCACAGAAGAATGAAAATGTAACTCACAGTCACATTTATTTTTGTTTTTCTTTTGGCATGCAAGTTTTTCCTTTTATTTTTATTTTGGTTTTTATTTTAAACATTTGACTTGCGTATTAGTAATTTCTGTTATCTTAAACAGTGGCTGACACTTAAATCCAACTTTTTGAATTCACATGAGCTCAGTGGAAGAGGCCTTTTCTACTGTTGACTACAGCCACTTTAATTTACTACATGTCTAATGGATATCTTGTTTATAGGAAGCAATATTGTTGGTAAAGTTGAACTCCAAAGTGCAGAGTAAGGTTGAGTTTACAGGGGTCATCTCTGTTGTTATTTTCAAGTTCTCTTAAGGTCTATAGTTTATGACTGGGGAGGAATCATGTATCATTCCAGTTTCCACTCACAATAGGTTCAATGTGAAAAAATTCAATATAGGTTAATTCAAGTGCATGCAAGTACTCACGCATAACCTTCATTGACAGTTTTATGCCAATTCTTTGCTGCTCTTCTTTTTGGGTGTTAATTTTCCCACTCTTAGCTAATATAAAGAAAACTCAGAATTAAATTTTCCACGTGTTACTCTACACCAAATTCCTCCCCCCCCCCCGCCCTCTCTTTTTTGGGTACTGAAGGAAGATCCTGTTTTTTTATTTTTTTTTACTTAGAATGAACTAAAGACAAAGTGGGAAACTGAGAAGGCAGCAGTTAAGGAATTGAAAACTGATACTGAGAGGAAGTACAATGAACTCGACGAACAGGTATTTATTATATGCTTTATCATTTCTCGTGTAAAGGATATATACTCGGGCTATCATCTGCCTTAGGTATTTGTTATATGCTAGCGGGTTGTATGTTGGAGTGATGCTCATGCCATTGCTTACCTTTTTTTATAGTGATGCCTCAATTGGTATGTTCTTGTATCAAATACTTTTTCTTCCAAAGACAATACAGAACCTGAAAGCTTTAAATTTGGTTCCGTTAGTTTCTTGTGTTGATTCTAAGTTATGATTTGCCTTTGGAAATTCATGGGATTATAATCAGGGACTGTCATAGAAATATATTTATCAGAAACAAACAAATTCTGAGTGCTGTTGATTTGATCTTGACTCGGTAAATCATTGCCCGAATGATTTGTCCATGACTCCATATTGTAACAATTTTTTCCTCTTTCTATTTTAGATTATTGTATTGTGTTTTTTCCCACAATGTTAATATAATTCCTTATTTTAAATGAACTTGACACATTTGAGTTGTTTCATCATCTTTTGTTGACATCAGAACTTTTGTAACTTTTCTTACATGTGGATATTAGGACTTTTCTTCTCAAGGACTGTTGTAACTTGTGTTTTCATGTTCTTAAGTTTCTTCAATCTCGTTTTAGAACAAAATACTGCATAGCAGACTCGAGGCTTTGCACATTCAATTGGCAGAGAGAGATCTTTATTCTTCTGGATTGTCGAGTGGAACTGCTGGTCCAGATGCTCCCAGTGATGCTGGTTTACAAAATGTGATAAATTATCTGCGTCGGACGAAAGAAATTGTTAGTTTCCTTAGCATATCTCTCTGTCAGATGCCAGATGTACATTTTATATTGTACCTTATTTCTTTTTTTCCCCCTCAACAGGCAGAGACGGAAATTTCTTTGTTAAAACAAGAGAAACTGCGTTTGCAATCACAAGTGAGTTTTAATTCCCAAAGTTTGTTTAATTTTTATTCATGTTTATTATTCTGTTAGGAGAAAACTAGTTTGTAATGTAATTTCTGTTTACATTGGAAGATTTGTAATTTTTCAATATTAATAAATTTTTCCTTAAAAAAAAAGTAATTTCTGCTTACCATTTGCAACTATTATATATAATTTGATTGTTTCCTTTGATTTGTTAGTCCAAAATTTTCTTTATGAATATATGTTTTTTTTTGCGAGTTATAATGAGAACAAAAATACAAAACGTGCTTTTTTTTTTTTTTTTTTTTCTTATAGCAAAAAGAATTACACCTGTATTAACAACAGAGGACTACGAGTCTTTGGTGTACATCTGCATTAAGATGTCATTTGGAATTGTACACCTATCTTACTGAAAGTGGATCACTAGCTTTAATGCAGCGGAATTATATGTTGAAGTTCTCTGGCATTTATTAAGTACATTTTTTAATTGTTCTTTCAGTCTATCTAGGTCTTTAGATCTTATGGTTTATTGTCATTTGGCTTGGTTATCTAGCATTACTGAATTTAATCTCCCTTTTATCGTATTCTGCAATACCTTTAGTCTAGAATGTCGGACCTACGATTGTCAATACCCTTTTACTTAATGAGTATTCATTAATTTCTTTCAGCTTGAGAGCACGCTGAAGGCTGCAGAAACTGCCCAATCTTCACTTCATGCTGAACGTTCAAGTTCAAAAACATTATTATTCACTGAGGAGGAAATTAAATCATTACAACTACAGGTTCTATTCACTTATTCTTCTTGTTCTCTTATTGAAAGAAAAGGAAATTTTTATGTCTCTTTTGTAATCCAATCCTAGGAATAGGATAGGAACTTTAGGTGTACTTTCTTTCTCTTCAGTTGATGAGAGCTGACTCTCCTTCCACTGTTACCTACTTATCTTATTTAAAAATATGTACTTATGTTTGTTTGATGCAATTTTTTCTTTTTTTTTTTTTGGTTTGACTTTGTTTGATTTTTTATAGAAAAATTATTTGCACCAATATTGTATAATTGCCTAATAAATGTAGTATTCCCTTATGGATTTAGTAAGATGCTTTGGCAGGTTAGAGAAATGAACTTGCTTCGTGAAAGCAATGTGCAACTCAGAGAAGAAAACAAGCATAATTTTGAGGAGTGCCAGGTAGCAGTCTGGTTAACATCTTTTATCTATAAATGATTGTTACTACAATTTCACTAACCAATTATTGTCTAAATTGCCGGTAGAAATTGCGTAAAGTGGCTCAGAAAGCTAATTCTGAGGCCGAGAACTTGGAACGACTCTTAACGGAGAGTCGGGTTCAGGTGGAAGCCTGTAAAAAGGAAATCGACATCCAGAAGTTGGAGAAGGAACACCTAGAAAAGAGGGTGTCTGAGGTATTGAAACTGCTTTATCTCTGTTTTCACTTGGGAAGTCACAGATGAACGGAAAAGTAACTCCATACTAGGCCGTATATAAAGTTATTTGGGGTATATTTATGGACAATCTTTATTAAAAGTCATTCAATCAAGTTGCATATGGCACTGTATCAGTTTGACTCGAGAAAGATTCCCCCACCCCCCCTCTCTTAATGGGGACGTGCTATTTACTAGCCCAATCTAGATAGTAAACATATGATAGCTCAGTCCTATCAGTTGTGTGTTGTCTGATCATATAGCATTTATTCCCATGTTTGCACATTATATTTACATATGCTGTTGAGTATTCTAACGTATTTTCTTTTTATAGTTACTTGACAGGCGCTTGAAAGATAATGTTCAGCAGTTTCAGGTGAGTTGATAGAGTCACTTATATAAGCTTAATGGTTAGGGAAGATCAATTAAGTCATGTAGTTAATAGCTTCCTACTTAAATATGGTAGTAAAAATTCAGTTGAATGAATGAAACCCACATTACTCTACTCTTAATTCTCAACCTCCTGTTGATTAATGCTATTATTTATAGTCTGTAAATGTTGGGGGAATAGACTTAACCCTCTTATGTTTTCTGCTCTAGGGTCTCTGTATTTGATGACTAGAGGTTTCATTTTGAAATACCTTATAAGGATTCTATTTATTGTTATGTTAACGTCTATATTTGATGTAAATTTGCTATTTTGAAGTCTTTATTATGGCTCTTGTTTATTTTATTAATTTATGTGTTTGTAGTTCATGACTTATACACATGTTACATATAATTGTTTACTTTTATTTTTTTTTTCCAGGAACAACTAAAAGAGAAGAATTCTCAATTAGAGGAAAACAAAAGGCTTCTTTCTGAAAAACAGGGAACTGTGTCACAGTTGGAGCAAGACCTTTCTAATTGCAGATTAGAACTAACTGAGAGGGAGAAAAGGATAAATGATAGTTTGCAAGCTGAGGTATGCTAGAGCCCTTGTTTTCTTTTTTTCCTGCTGAAATAATATGATTTATTGCATCCTTCAAATGTATTTTGTTTCATGGTTCGCATGCACAGGCAGGTCTTAAGTTGGAAGTGGAAAAGCAAAAGAAGATGGTCGTTCAGCTAAAGGTTGTTGAATTTCATGATACCAAAATCTTCACCTGATATATATTTAATTTCTTTCATATCCTCGTACATTTAAATTGAGTTCTGGAGCCAGAAATATTTTATGATAGTTTTTCTTAGCTGGGTTTAATACCGTTCTTTTGTTTCTTTAGAGGAGGCTTGAGAATTTGTCAAAGGAGAAGGAGGAACTGAACAAAGAAAATCAAACTCTTACTAGGCAATTAGAGGAACTAAAACAAGGTATTAGAACTCCGAACTGTCTGCTAGTCTATTCATCTGAAATGCTGTTTCACAATTCTACTTTTCAGATTTTCATTTTTTATATGATCATTAATTACAGCAAAAAAAACTGGAGGGGATACATCTGGTGATCAGGCCATGAAGGAGGAGAAAGACACTAGAATTCAGGTTTATCTAACTATCTTTTCTTTGTTTTTTTCCCCCACTACAAAATGTCTCTTTGTTACATATTTGCTTGTTTATGATGTTTGCCTGTAGAGTCTGGAAAAGACCTTAGAGAAGCAGAGAGAGGAACTGAAAGCAGAAAGAGCAAGGCGTCTAAAGAATGAAAAGGCGGTAAAGGATTCTTATAATAATGTTGAGCAGGTTTACCACTGTCTCCTTTTGCTATTATTTGAGCATCCTTTGGAGAGATAAAGGGTTTAGTTCCTCCGTAATGATTTCATTTCTAAGCATTCAATTTTAATGATTATTTAGGGCTTACTAGATTCATATTGGTTTCTGATTTATGGAGAATCTGTAAGAAGATATCGAATCATGGATAATATCTATACTGGGATTAGGGCCCTCACGTATATTTATTCTCTTGTAATAAACTAGGTTTTGGACTATCACTATCCTACAGATACAAGTCTTCTTACCTTCCTTAGGATTACAATGTCTCAGTTCAAAAGACATCTCATTCAAGATTTTAGATTAGTTTGAAAATTATTTTTTATTATTCACAGCTTGATTCTTTATTTATATAATACCGGAGAAAATTCAAAATACTCGGATGTTAGTTACAGACTATGAGAACTTTCTTTTCTTATGGCTTATTCGATTCTCTGGACACCTGCTTCTGATACCTTCTGTTTTCACATTAGGAGAAAACGAAGTTTCTAAATGAACTTGAGAAGCACAAGCAGTCTATGAAGCTACTCTCAGATGAACTTGAAAAGCTTAAGCATGCAAAAGAAGGTCTTCCAGAGGTAGTGACAAGATATAATGTTTGACTTGCTGCCTCCTTTTTTCGTTTTCTTTTTTATTTTTTCTTTTATTTTATTTTTTAAATAAAAAATATATACATTTTGGGTGCGGTGGGCAGTTGTTGTGGGCTGATGCAAGAAGGTTGAGGTAACACAATTGCTGTAATATAAGTTTAAATATTATCATTCGATTTCAAATTTTCTTGCTGCTTCAGAACAGAGTTTTCAGTTTCAGTTTTGATTTTAGTGACTACTTGTTTTTTTTCTTTTGAACTAGGTTTTTCTTTTATGGTCTTGAATTATAGCTTGTTTTTGAGAATTGTGGACCTAATTTTCTTCCCTCTCTGATCATGATGGTGATGGAACACCATGGATAAGATGTGCCAAAGTGAAAGTGTTTGTTAAATTTTGTTTTTTTTTTTTTTAAGTAGTGGTTTAAAGCATCCAATACATCTTTCTTGTTTTTGTCTGATGAGTTGAGTTTTCTCCATGTTACGTGAATTATAACTTGGATTTCCTCTACTCAGGGTACATCACTGGTACAGCAACTTTCTGGATCCACTTTGGATGGTCTAGGTGGTGCCTATGCCTCGGCTGTTGAAAATTTTGAAAAGGCAGCACGTTCAATTTCTATTGAGCGTGGAGCTCATGCTGTTCCTGCAGAAACTCCGGCTGCTGATTCTACAGTAGCTGCTACCACTGGTCCTTTTCTTCACTTATCATCTCCACTGATTTTCTTTCCATTTAACGATAATTTTGTATTATATCTTCATTTCGTTATGTGGAAACCTTTTACAGGTCTTGCACCTCCTGCCCAAATCCCTATTGTTGCATCTTCTGCGGGTCCTGTGACGAGTTTTCCAGTCAAATCAGCTGAAGAAACTGAAAGGAGATACACTTCACTCAAATCTAATGTTGAATCTCGTAAAATGGGTAGGAAGTTGGTCAGGCCACGCCTTTTGAAACCGGAAGAACCCCAAGGTGATACTGAGATGTCCGAGATTGAAGGACCTAATAATGGCGGCAAGCCTGCACCTTCGAATGATACTGAAGTTCAAGGCAATCTTTCTTCTCTACCTCTGACACAAACTGTGCTTCGAAAACGTCAAGCTTCATCTTCTGATTTTGGATCTCATGAAGAATCAGTCACTCAGGGGGAAACCGGTCCAGATGTGGCAGCACCTTTACTCAAGAAGTCAAAAACTTTTGATATCCCACAAGAAAGAGGTGAAGAGCAAGCTTCTGCTATTATGGAAAATCTTGAAACTCTTCCTGGCATTGAAGAGTCTTCTGATGTTGGTGATTTGCCTCAAGCTTCACATGAGGAAGCCATTAATGATGGTGATAAAGAGGAGGTTGAAACCACCGGGGAGAAGGCTGATGAGCCAAAACAACCGCAGTTAACGGAGGCTAGCCAAGATGATGCTCAAAATGACAACAATATTTTAGAAGAGATGGGGGATAGAGGTGGGAAAGTGATGGTGTCTGATGATGGAGCACGTGATCAGGCTGATCTTAAGAACCAACCATCTATGATGGAAATTGGAAGTGAGAGAGAAGAGGGAGAGCTGGTGCCTGATGCTGCAACGCCTGAGGGTACTGGTGTTGCAGTATGCAGCGGTGATTTAGTGGAAGCCCAACCTGAGCCTGCTGCAACCCCTGTTGCTTCACCAGCTACAGTTGATGATGAGCCTCTTGCTTCTACTGCTGGGGGTGTTGGTGAGATTAGTTCTCAAGACATTCCGAATGATGAGAAGAATGAGGATGTTGATGTACCTGAAGAAACTGCTGAAGTTTCTGATAAATCAAATGATGGTAACGACCAAACAGCAGTGGAAAGTGATCAGGTTGTGGAAGCTGCTTCAACTGGTACTTCAGTTGTCCCGGAGATAACTTCAGCAGTAACTACTTCAGAGGCTTCTGTTTCAAAGCAAGATAGTCCCAGTGTCGTCACAGAATCAGAAGAGGTAAAACAGGTTTCTCCTTTGAGTGGTGCATCGACCACCATAAATTTGACAGAACGAGCCAGGCAGAGGGCTATGCTAAGACAAGCTGGAGTGCTTTCTACTTCACCAGGTAGAGTCCGTGGTAGGGGAGCACCTCGAGCTCGAGGTCTGCGTGGTAGACGAGGAGGGCGTGGGCCCACACCTAGTGAACAAGGTTGAGCTTTAAAAATTACAGAGGATAGCTGCACTTGTACTTTCTCCCCAGTTCTCTATATTTACTCGGTCCCTGACATTCTTATGCACTCCAAAGTTACAGTATTAATTTTTAAAGTTCTTGAGAGAGGTCACTGTTAATGGTGTTTGATGGTCGTAAATGCATGGAGAATTAAGTTCTGATTGGTTGCTCTCTATTTTGGGCTCTTACTAGTTTATGCTTGTTGTGTATGTTTTTTTTTTTTTCGGGCTCTTACTAGTTTATGCTTTATATTAACAAGATCAATAATTTCGTATGTTTTTTTTTTTTCGGGCTCTTACTAGTTTATGCTTTATATTAACAAGATCAATAATTTCATTTGATTTTCCTTTTTTTTTTCTTTTTTTTCGAAGTTATGACTATATAGGTCTCTTTCGAACTGTGTTGTGTGGAAAATACCAAATTGGATACCGTATGACTGATCTTTCACTAGTTAGTTTTAATCTTAAGTGGAGTGAATTTCAGTCGAGTTAGCAAGAACCATCTGGTTCAAGTTTTAAAAATATAGTTTAACCTCCGCTAGCTTAACCTCCGCCAGGCCCAGGCTCTTCATCGAGAGCATGATGCCAGGCAAACTTAACGGCCTGTCGAAATCAAACCCAAGAGTTTGGGCATCAAATTCGAAGTAACCAAACCCGTCGAACAACGTAGCTTTGTTGAAAAGGAAAATTGACGTGGGTGACAACGCCGCCACCTCTGCGCTGTCTGACTTGGACGACTCGGTGGATGAGCTTTCTTTTTCTTTTTTATTATCTTTATTTTCACTTGCCAGTACCTCTATGTTGATAATGGCGCTCGTCGTCGTATCCGTGGGAAAGTTGGTGACAGCGTTAGCTTCATCGTTGCTAGATCGTACATGGTGGTGGCTTCTTTTGTCGTATCAAAGGTCCTGAGCCAGACTTGTTTTCGTCAGGTCAGGTAGCGTATCTCAGCGGTCAAGTGTCCCCGTGGCTTCCGTCAGACTCTCTTGAACTTTTTCCAGCAACAGAATCTGACTCTGGCCATTCGAGAGGCCTTAGGGGTTGTCTGTCTTGCTGAGTAGAACTAGCTAAAGAGGACGAGGTCGTTCTTCTTTTTTAATGTCTTGTATATTATCAAGTAGGCCAATTAAAGTCACATATCATTTAGGGACTAATCTAGTTAATTTGTTTTATATATTTGTTGCCATTGCTTTTATTATTTAATAAATGTTATTGTTTTTTTATTTTTTGGTTCGTCTCTAAACTTGAGAAGAGGGCAGGTTGTAGAAGATATAATTATCTCATCTATACTTTAAATGTAATCATCTCTGCTAGCACAGATTAAGAGAAATTTCATTACATATGCCCCAAACGTAATTTGGCTTGATGACTATTCCATCTCTTTTCAGCACCGTACACCTTTGCGTGTAACCATAATAAAAAGGTGTAGCCCGAATGTTGTGACTACAATCAAATGCAATCATATGTGTTTGAAATAGCGAAGGAGAAAAATGAAGAACATCACACGAAATCTCAGCTATATGATCTGAGTGCATTTCATCCGGTAGAAGCCACTAATAGTCAAGTTCTAGCAATTCGTGATATAGCAAATAATTATAGTGAGATACATGAGCAGTTGAATGATTCGGGGGAAGATGCCATGCGTCAAGGAGAGGCAATGACATTTTATGGTGAAAAGATGAACTTAAACTCTAATAACGATCATTCGATGTCAGATGATGGTTGTAATAATGACAATTATGACACTTCGATGCGTAGAGAAAAGGATGGTATTGCATGTGGGAAACAGAAATTACAAGTTGTTATACCAGAACGAGTAGAGGCAAGTAAAGCAAGTAAGACACCCAGTACTTCAAGCAGTCATGTGCGAAAAGTCAGAATATTAGAGCATGAGCAAAAATGGAGCAATCCAATATTTTAGGATGAAAATGTGCTAGAAAGTGAGAATGCTACTGTTGACTCAAGTTTTTCTTCATCATCTAGTGCTAGTACAGGGACAGTAAAGGTGGGTCAATTATTTGAGAGAATAAACTTGAATTGAAGATGAAGGTGTATTTACTTACAATGTAAAAAAATTTCAAATTCAAGGTGAGAAAATCGGGGAAAGATATATAGTATGTAACCTGTGTAGATGATAAATATTGTTGGCGCTTGAGAGGTAAAAATTTAGAGAAATTAGATATGTTTGAGATTTGTATCTATGTCTCTATTCACCAATGTACATTGCTAGTAAGGCATAAGGATAACCGCCAAGCGACACCATGGCTTGTTGGACAATACCTCAAGAGAAGATATACTCATTGTAAACCCTAATTATCTGTCTCACCAAATAATAGAAGATTTTGAAGTCAAATATGGCATTAACATGAATTACACTAAGGCTTGGAGGTATAGGAAAAAGGCCCTTACGTTAGAGGGATGCCTGAAGTGTCATACCAGCGGTTGCCGTCATTTTTGTATATGTTGGAAAAGAAGAATAAAGAAACAATTACTCATTTGGAGATCGATGATGTATGCCATTTTAAGTACTTTCTCTTCTCTTTAGGGATGTGCATTAGAAGATTTAGAGCCACATGTCCGATGCATGGGACTTTCATTAAGAATAAGATTGGAGGGATGATGTTATATGCTGTTGCTCTAGATGCCAACAATCAATTATATCTAGTAGCTATTGCTGTCGTAGATTTAGAGAATAACGATTCTTGAATGTATTTTATGTTGAAGCTACGAGAAGCCATAGTATATGTTTAGAATTTGGTGTTCGTATTTAATAGACTTGCAAATATTGCGAATGCTTTGTTTGTGGTGTTCCCAAAAGCACATTATAGAGCATGCATATATCACGTTAGCATGAATATCATGGCTAAGTTTGAAATGAATCATTGTCATGAAGAATATTTCTTGGCAGCAAAATCTTATCTCCGGTTGATTTAATCATCATTTTCAGAAGATAAAGGTGAAGGAACCCACCATTGCATAGTATCTAGAACAAATTGGTGTCGAGAAATGGAGTCGGACATTCTTTCCTGGAATCTAGTACAATATAATGACAAGTAACTATACTAAAAGTATGAATAGTAAAACTAGGGAGGCACAAAAGTGGCCTATTACAAGTTTAGCAGAGTTTTCAAATTCACTATGCAAACCTGGTTCTAGGAACGAAGGGGAAAGGCAGAGAAGTGTGATTGTCCTCTAGCAAAAGACATAGAAAATTATTTAACAGAGGTGTCTGAAGAAGCTAAAATAATGATAGTTCATCCACTCAGCAATTTCGAGTTTTATGTATAAGATGGTGAATGGGACATTGAAGTTAATCTATAGACAAAAATATGTACGTGCAAAGAATTTGACCTAACTTGTCTGCCTTGTGCCTATGCATTGGCCACTGCCTGTGAGCGAAACGTAGATCTCTACACCTTATGTTCTAGGTTTTATACGACGGAGGCATGGTTGAAACAATATATACATTAGGACAAGCAGATGAATGGGTTGTACCAGATGACATTAAGCATCAATGGGTCGATCCTTCACCATATAAGCCTAAGCCAGGTCATCCAAAAATAAAGAGAAGACTATCGAAAGGTGAAAAGAACAAAATCCAATGTCGGTTCAATCGATGCGGAGGACGAGGACATAACAGAGCAAGTTGTAAATACATGATGCCTGCATCGTCTAGCTTGAAAGCTATGTAATAAGCCAATCAAGTGTTTGAAAGAAATAAAAGTAAAATCTACTAACCCTACAATATGCTTTAATAACTCTATATATAGATTATGGGATTCTTGCATTTTCAAGGAAAATAATGTACACTCTACTTCTGTTTCTTGTCATGAACCATAAGATGGATGAACTCATGACACAGATTTAGCTGCGTCTCCTTGAGTTTCATAGGCATAACAGTTCATGAGCACATGCTTATGGAGTGCACTGTGTACAGCATGTGCGTATAAAATTTATAAAGATGCATCTTAATCAGTGTCATTGGTTTCTCCATCTTATGGTTAATGGCAAGAAACAGAAGTGGAGTGTACGTCACTTTACCCAAACATGCAAGAATCCCATAATCTATATATAGAGTTATTAAAGCATGATATAGTGTTAGTAGATTGTTGTAATGCTTGCTAGTTGTTAAATTTGTTCTAATGTTAATCTACATACATCGAACCGCTGTAATGTTATATTTGTTGTAATGACATAAAGTTTACTATGATCGTTTTTCGTCAGTAATTGATTAGTCTATTATGTTAAAGTGAAACCATATTAATAATACTCAGAATTTTTATTTGATTGTGCATTTTTTGTAATGTTAAATTTCATTTGGTTTTGTAATTATCGATGTCCTTGTGTTGTCATCGAAACGATATCGAAATCATGTCGAATTGCATTGAATGATGTACTATAGATGTAACTAATATCAAAATCATATCGAATATATATTGAGATGTATCAAAATATATGCATCGAATCACATCGATTGGCATCAAATTACATATGTTCTTATGTGTTTGCACTGTTCGATGTGCTTATGTTGTCATCAAAACGACATTGAAATCATGTCGAATTGCATCATATATGTACTACGGACTTAACTAATATCGGAATTATATCAAATTCCATTGAATATATATTGAGATGCATCGAAATATATGCATTGAATTACATCGATTGGCATCGAATTACGTATGTTTTTAGGCGTTTGCACTTGTCAATGTGCTTGTGTTGTCATTAAAACGACATCAAAATGACGTCGTATAGCATCAAATGATGTACTACAAACTTAACTAATATCGAAATCATATTGAATTCCTTCGAATATATATCAAGATGCATCGAAATACATGCATTGAATCACATTGATTGCCATCGAATTACGTATGTTCTTATGCGTTCTCACTAGTCGATGTGCTTGTGTTATCATCAAAACGAAATCGAAATCATGTTGAATTGCATTGAATGACGTACTACGGATGTAACTAATATTGAAGTCATGTCAAATTCCATCGAATAAATATCGAGATGCATCAAAATATATGCATGAATCACATCAATTGACATCGAATATGCCCGAAGTACATATGTTCTTATGTGTTCGCACTGATTGATGTGCTTGTGTTGTCAACGAAATAACATTGAAGTCATGTCAAATTACATCGAATCTTATACGTAGATAGTACGAAATCTGTTGAAGACTACTAATAGATGTCTAATTGTGTACATTTATTATGAGATTAGATCATCATTATACACTTAGAGTTTCATTAAATTCTCTAATTTAAAGCACTTTTGGAGACATAGGCATAAAAGCAAGAATTACCTCTAATTTGTGCTAAATATTTGTTTCTGCGCAGGTTTCGTAAGATGGACACAGATTTTAAACGACATGGGATTTTGATCCAATTCTTGAACTCATGGATTCTAGACTCAATTACTCACTAAGTCCAATTAACAAGATCTATCCAAATTATTTCTAAATGGGTCTGAAATGGACAACATTGTAAATTGGACTGCACTCACGTTCAGCCTGACACCCTTTATTTTTTGGCTCATTTTGACCTCATTACAATCTGAAATGAAGTGATTCTTGATGCTATGGACACGTACACAAAATTATCTAGATGATTTGTTCTTTAAGAAAATTCAAAAGAAGCCGAAATCTGGGTAAAAATATCAGATCTCTCCTACATCAGATGCACTAGGTATCTTATTGGACGTTCAACACAATATCCTCGAGAATTTCACACCAAGGTTAGTGGAGTATACTATGTCCAATGTAGGTATTGCCTTGTATGCCTAATACTGCAAAGCTACGCTAAACCCGTACACTATATACTTGCATTCTGTAGGCTTCTTCTTCTCTGCCACTAGCTTCATGTACTGCTTTCTATAATGATCCATATCCTTCTTAAGACTAGCCATAGTCTTGTGAAAAGATTCATGACCCCAAGGAAATTGAAAAAATTCATCCTTATTGTCAACGTAAGATGGAATGTCTAAATCTATCTTCTTAGTAGACTCTCCTGCAAGTAATGAGCTATCTACCAAATAATATAGGCCCAACTTCCATGCATCTTTAGTGTCCCCATAGTTGAGGATTGCAACCTCTAATTCCCCACTCCTAACAACCTTCGAATCATTCATATATTTTTAAACAAGTCTTTTACTTCTACTTATGGTCTTCAACTTAGCTTCATCTGGGTATTTTCTGAAATTTAACCCCGTTGTAAGAGAAAACTCACAAACTCCAAATCTAACATGTTTGCCACCAATATCAGAATAGATTTCCCTTATATTGTCCAGAGACTTAACCTTCCTAAGTAGAAGTTGATGAATAAGTATCCTAGAAAACTGTAGTGGTGATGCCTTAAAAAACTATTTGAACAGACATTTTTTGGCCATTTCTGTCAAGTTCAATGCTTGAAAATGTTTCTTGACTTTCGACATAACCAGACTACCATAAAATGTAACTCTCCTAATGTAGTGTTGCTTGAAGGGTACAATTAACTTCGACATCTAAAATAGTACAAAAAATCAATTAGCTTATCCATCAATTAGAATCAAATATACTCAAAAACAATCGAGAAAATATCTAAGATGATCATTGAAATAGCCGACATATAGTGAAAAACAATCAGAAAAACATCTAAAATAATCATTGAAATAGCATCAAATACTATCGAAAACAATCTAAATAGCATTTCAAACGATCATCAAAATAGCATCGAATATTATCGAAAACAATAGAAATAACATCTAAAACAATCATCCAAGTAGCATTGAATATACACAAGGCAGTGGAAAAATAAAAAATTTTAATGCATCAAACTGTCGTCGAATATATCAAAGTCAGGTCAAATCCCATTGAATACAATCAAATTATACCCAATTATCAAATGCATCGAAATACCATCGAAAATATCGAATGTCATCGAATTATCGTATAATATTGAAGACATAGACTTTGACTAGAATGAAATCGAAATCCATCAAATTGACGACTACAGATGTTGAACTATAATCGAATACTATCGAAATTTATTGTAGGTATAAACAATCGAATATTCATCCAAACAGATAGAAATTAATCAAAATCATTCGAATCTAGTCGAATCATTTCGAAACACAATCAAAATCAGTTTAGTCTTCATTTCACATTCAAGCCATCAATTGCAAGTAATAGATTCTCTATATTATCTATACAAAACAAACTCTAAAATTCCAATGTGTTAAACAATGAGAAAAAATCGAAATGTTCCTTGATGTTGCTATGTTGCCTGCATAATTGTCAATGAGTGAGAGAGAGATAGAGAGAGTACATGAGCTTTAATGACAAATGAGGAAGAGAAGAAAATGACCGCTGGAGAATGAGAGAGCGAGAGAGAGAGAGAGAGAGAGAGAGAGAGAGAGAGAGAGAGAGAGAGAGAGACTCTTCTTTTTCTTTTTTTCTTTTGTTTTTTTTAAACAAAATAACTAAAACTATGCTTTTAGGGGTTTTTTTGTCCAAAACTCATTTTTTGAACAATTATTAGGTGAGTCATATGCTTGTAAATAGCTCACATTTGGGGCATATTTAGTGAAATTTCTCTAGATTAGTTTATTTTTCTTCTTAAAAAGATGTTGATGTTGGAAATCTTTGCTATCACAAATTCATTTATTTTTCTTCTTAAAGAGAGGATGTTGATGTTAGAAACACAAATTAAAATTAATTTTCTTCTTAAAAAAAGGATATTGACGTTGGAAAGAAAAATTTAACAATTTTCAAAAACGAAATACCATTTTTTAATTCTTCTTTCAAAAATACCAGTTTTATATTCCATATTTCATATGCAAAATATGAGTGGTTTACATTTACAATGTAAATTTTATTCATAAGGTACACATTTTATGTATAAAATATGAACAATATACATTTTAAAATGGATGTCAATTTTAAGTTTAATTTTTATTTATGAAATATAGACCACGGTGTACATTTCATGTGTAAAATAGTGGTGGTCTACATTTCTATAAAAACGGGTATTAATGAAATAAAAATAAAAAATGAGTTTAAAATATAGTTTTAAAAATAGGTATTTATGAATTTTTTTCGAATTATTTTGCAAATCCATAGTCCCTATTCGAATGGCTCAAGCCTTGATTGCACTCTTACTCTTTCGTTAGAAGTTTGGAATCGAGAACTTTTAAAATCTCTAGCTTAATAGCACTTATGGTGAAACCTCACTCATAAAGTGGGATTGGGTGAGAGTCATGCCGCAACAAGGAATGGAAAACAACATAATGAAGAAGTGGGACTGTGGGGGATGCCAAGTCAGGTTATGGTGTTCCAACACTTTTTAGGTGGAAAAATTGCCGTTGTCTAGCTCTAAGATCAAAGATATGCTTATCAAGATTAAGACTTTGCAAAGTGTTGAAGAAAAGCCCATTATATTTAGAATTGCGAATAGAGTGGTTGAGTTGATTTGGAGGACATAGGGTTTTTGCTCCAATGAGGGGTTTAGGAATTCTTATTAATTTATGAGGCACTAGTTTTTTTTTTTCACCAAAGAGATGTAGAGAAATAAAAAGTGAAAAAAATGAGGAAAAAAAACAAGAAGTGAAAATTATTTACAATTCATATTAGAACCGAGTCTCTCAATGGTTGTGGGTGACTCATACTTATAATGTGACTGAGTTACCCCAAGGTGAGTGAGTCACCTTCCAAGGGACTATGTGACCTTCCAAGGTTCAGGTTGTGGCTGCAGAGAAAGAGAAAGAGAATGACCAGATTTGGTTCAAAATCAACACTTAATGGCTAAGAAAAGGCATAACTTAGTTTCTAAGGGTAATTTGGGTATTTTGCACATTAGTTTCCATGTGTCCAGCTCCAAAACATTCTTAGCATAGTCACCACATTGTAGGTCACTCCTATACACCCAAGTGTAACCAAAGTTGGTGAAACCTAGCTTAGAAGGTGAAAACTGGTCATACTTTGACCTATAATCCCATATGGCCAATCTTGTTGTAATCTAGTGAAATCTAGTCCCATAACCAATCATTAAACATAAAAATAAATAAATTAGATGGCTAATTATTAGAATGCACAAAGATGATATTACGTGATTAAGCTGAATCTAAGTTAGCTTAATGTAATTAAACACAGTTCAGTACAATGACTGCCACCTCGTGCTTACCTAGGGTCAACAAATAAACTACTATAAATAATTCCTAAACATTAAATTAAAGCTATTTGACGTATTAAACGCACTGTGCATTTGGCTTCAAAAAGTGTATAAAATGTATTCTACTGGAAAACTACTATTTGACTAAAAAATTAACAAGTATGATCTTGATGTATGTTCGCATAGTATTGCCTTCATAAATGTATTCTTTAATCTTTTAGAACACTAAACTCTCTCTCTCAAGGTATTGAACCTTTACACTGTATTTGGACACTTCGACAAGTATTAGTGTAATAACATGTATGTAAATGCACACAACATAATGAATGAGCATGTTATTATGAAAGTAGTATTAGTAAATTTTTAGATGCCTAATATGCAATTAGAATATGTTTATTACTGGCTTAGTATGCATGTGAGAATCTTGGGCACCACAATTCTCCTCTCGTTAAAAAATTTTGTCCTCGAAATTTGCTTATCCAAATAAGTGTGGATACTTAATTTTCATCTCTTCTTCTCTTTCCCATGTGGCCACTTCCACTTCATGGTTTGCGGTGCCCAAGATTCTTACATGTATATTAAGCTAATAATAAACATGTTCTAATTACATATAGGCATCTAGAAGTCATTAATACAACTTTCATAGTAACATGCTCATTGATTATGTTATGTGTATTTACATATATGTTATTACACTAATGATTGTCGAAGTGTCCCAATGCAGTGAAGGTTCAATACCCTCAGAGAGAGAGCTCAGTGTGCTAAAAGAACAGAGAATAGAATTATGAAAGCAATACTATGTACACATGCATTAGGATCGTAGTTGTTGATAACTTGGTCAAATAGTAGTTTTTCAGTAAAATGTAATTTTCAAGCATTTTAGAGCCGAATTTACTGTGTGTTTAACACGTCAAATAGGCTTGATTCAATGTTTAGGACTCATTTACAGCCTTTTATTTGTCAGCTCCAGCTAAGTATGAGGTGGCATTCAAATTAATTCATATTTAGTTGTACTAAGCTAGATTAGATTAGGCTTCATGCAATTTTTTATGCATGGGCCTTTGGTTGGAAGCATCTATGGCTTGAGAGTGATTCTTCATATCTGGTTACTCTTTTAAGGGCACGTTCCCCTTCTGTTCCTTGGCACTGGAAGCCATCTTGGTTACGCTCCATTGATAGGATTTCAAAGATGAATTTTCATATTTCTCTTATCTTTCGGGAAGGTAATCCAGTTGCTGACATCTTAGCTTCTAGAGCGACAAGTATTCAGGCTCCAACCTAGTGGCATAACACTCCTTCATTTATTCTTGAGGCCTTCTCCAAGGACTGCTTAGGGCGAAGTACTTTTCGTTTTTCTTAGTTGCCCACATTATGTAATACAATGTGTTTTTTTTTTTTCCTTTCTGTGGTTTCTCCCGTTGGGTTTTACGTGGAAAGATTTTTAATGAGGCATTGTAGGGAGGATAAAACAATGGTTATGTTTCGGCATAGCTATTTAACTCCTTCCAGGGCTTTTAGCTTTGTTTCTTCTGCTTTTCTTCCCATTTAAGAGGTGTTTTATACTTGGTTACCTTTTTTACCTTTCTTCTTTTTATTTTAATTTTAATAACTTATCGGAGGTACGTTTCCTCTAGGTAACATTCAGCAAAAAAAAGATTAGGCTTAATCGCGTAATGTTGTTTTTGTGCATTCTAATAATTGTGTGCTGATACTATATTTGCATTATTAATTGGAGTCTAATCAACTTTCTTTTTATGTTTAATGATTGGTTAAGGGGCGAGGTTCCACTAAATTACAATAAGATTGGCCATATAGGATTATAAGTCAAAGTATGACTAGTTTTCACTTTCTAAGGTAGGATTCACCAACTTTGGCTACACTTAGGTATATAGGAGTTACCAGCAACGTGGTGACTATGCTAAGGATATTAGAGCTGGAAACATGGAAAGTAATGTGAAAAATACCCAAAATACCCCTTAGAATTTCAGTTATACCTTTTCTTAGCCATTAAGTGTTGATTTTGGGTCAAATCTGGTCATCTGCTTTCCCTTTCTCTCCAGCCACGACCTGAAACTCTCCAATTCCTTTTCTAACTTCTCTCAACTTCCCTCAAACATTTCCATGAGTTTCCAAGTAGTAGAACTCAAATTGGAGCCCTAGAAAGCAAGATAGACCAAAACTAGTCAAGGTAATTCTACTAAGTCCTTCTTT